>JBAMCK010000446.1:0-579718 GCA_037075185.1 Drosophila pseudotalamancana
CCTGGCTGTCCATCATGTCCCAGCCACCAAGTGTGCAGTAGGCTTTGGTATTTTTTTAGTCACACCCCCAATTTTTGAAACTTCCTCAAATATAGTCGGATTTTGTAAAGCCGTACCATTTTGTAACGTGGATACTCTGTAGACAAGAATTCAACCGAAAGACCTGACATATCTCGTTGTTTAGTGGCGTGGCTGTCCATCATCTCCCAGCCACCAAGTATGCAGTATTTTTTTGGTATTTTTTGGTCACACCCCCAATTTTTGAAACTTCCTCAAATAGAGTCGGATTTTGATAAGCGATACCATTTTGTAACGTGGACACTCCTGCAGACAAGAATACAACCGAAATACCTGTCATGTCTCGTTGTAAAATGGCCTGGCTGTCCATAATGTCCCAGCCACCAAGTGTGCCAGTATTTTTTTGGTATTTTTTTTGGTCACACCTTCAATTTTTGAAACTTCCTCAAAATATAGTCCGGATTTTGATAAGCGATACCATTTTGTAACGTGGATACTCTGTAGATGCAAGAATACAACCGAAAGACCTGACATGTCTCGTTGTGTAGTGGCCTGGCTGTCCATATTGTCCCAGCCACCAAGTGTGCATTATTTTTTGGTATTTTTTTTTGGTCACACCCCCAATTTTTGAAACTTCCTCAAATATAGTCGGATGTTGATAAGCGATACCATTTTGTAACGTTGATACTTCTGTAGACCAGAACACAACCGAGAGACCTCGACATGTCTCGTTGTTTAGTGGCCTGGCTGTCCACAATGTCCCACCCACCAAGTGTATTTTTTTGGTATTTTTTTTTTTGTCACACCCCCAATTTTTGAAAATTCCTCAAATATAGTCGGATTTTGATAAGCGATACCACTTTGTAACGTGGATACTCTGTAGACAAAAATACAACCGAAAGACCTGACATGTCTCGTTGTTTAGTGGCCTGGCTGTCCATAACGACCCAGCCACGAAGTTGCAGTATTTTTTGGTATTTTTTTTGATCACACCCCCAATTTTTGAAACTTCCTCAAATATAGTCGGATTTTGATAAGCGATACCACTTTGTAACGTGGATACTCTGTAGACAAAAATACAACCGAAAGACCTGACATGTCTCGTTGTTTATTGGCCTGGCTGTCCATAATGACCCAGCCACCAAGTATACGTATTTTTGGGTATTTTTTTTGGTCACACCCCCAATTTTTGAAACTTCCTCAAATATAATCGGATTTTGTATAAGCCGTTTCATTTTGTAACGTGGATACTCTGCAGACAAGAATACAACCGAAAGACCTGTCATGTCTCGTTGTTTAGTGGCCACTGGCTGTCCATAATGTCCCAGCCACCAATTATGCAGTATTTTTTTGGTATTTTTTTGGTCACACCCCCAATTTTTGAAACTTCCTCAAATATAGTCGGATTTTGATAAGCGATACCATTTTGTAACGTGGATACTCTGTAGACAAGAATACAACCGAAATACCTGACATGTCTCGTTGTTTAGTGGCCTGGCTGTCCATAATGTCCCAGCCACCAAGTATGCAGTATTTTTTTGGTATTTTTTTTGGTCACACCCCCAATTTTTGAAACTTCCTCAAATATAGTCGGATTTTGATAAGCGATACCATTTTGTAACGTGGATACTCTGTAGACAAGAATACAACCGAAAGACCTGACATGTCTCGTTGTTTAGTGGCCTGGCTGTCCATAATGTCCCAGCCACCAAGTTGCAGTATTTTTTTGGTATTTTTTTTTTGGTCACACCCCCAATTTTTGAAACTTCCTCAAATATAGTCGGATTTTGATAAGCGATACCATTTTGTAACGTGGATACTCTGTAGACAAGAATACAACCGAAAGACCTGACATGTCTCGTTGTTTAGTGGCCTGGCTGTCCATAATGTCCCAGCCACCAAGTATGCAAAATTTTTTTTGGTATTTTTTTTTGGTCACACCCCCAATTTTTGAAACTTCCTCAAATACAGTCGGATTTTGATAAACGATACCATTTTGTAACGTGGATACTCTGTAGACAAGAATACAACCGAAAGACCTGACATGTCTCGTTGTTTAGTGGCCTGGCTGTCCATAATGTCCCAACCACCAAGTATGCAGTATTTTTTTGGTATTTTTTTGGTCACACCCCCAATTTTTGAAACTTCCTCAAATATAGTCGGATTTTGATAAACGATACCATTTTGTAACGTGGATACTCTGTAGACAAGAATACAACCGAAAGACCTGACATGTCTCGTTGTTTAGTGGCCTGGCTGTCCATCATGTCCCAGCCACCAAGTATGCAGTATTTTTTTTGGTATTTTTTTGGTCACACCCCAATTTTTGAAACTTCCTCAAATATTGTCGGATTTTGATAAGCGATACCATTTTGTAACGTGGATACTCTGTAGACAAGAATACAACCGAAAGACCTGATATGTCTCGTTGTTTAGTGGTCTGGCTGTCTATAATGTCCCAGCCACCAAGTATGCAGTATTTTTTTGGTATTTTTTTGGTCACACCCCCAATTTTTTGAAACTTCCTCAAATATAGTCGGATTTTGATAAGCGATACCATTTTGTAACGTGGATACTCTGTAGACAACAATACAACCGAAATACCTGTCATGTCTCGTTGTGTAGTGGCCTGGCTGTCCATAATGTCCCAGCCACCAAGTGTGCAGTATTTTTTTGGTATTTTTTTTGGTCACACCCCCAATTTTTGAAACTTCCTCAAATATAGTCGGATTTTGATAAGCGATACCATTTTGTAACGTGGATACTCTGTAGCGAACAAGGAGAAATACAACCGAGAGGCCTGACATGTCTCGTTGTTTAGTGGCCTGGCTGTCCATAATGTCCTAGCCACCAAGTATGCAGTATTTTTTTGGTATTTTTTTTGATCACACCCCCAATTTTTGAAACTTCCTCAAATATAGTCGGATTTTGATAAGCGATTTCATTTTTGTAACGTGGATACTCTGCTAGTCAAGAATACAACCGAAATACCTGTCATGTCTCGTTGTGTGATAGTTTCCGGCTGTCCATAATGACCAAGCCACCAATGTGTGCAGTATTTTTTTGGTATTTCTTTTGGTCACACCCCAATTTTTGAAACTATCAAATATAGTCGGATTTTGATAAGCGATACCATTTTGTAACGTGGATACTCTGTAGACAAGAATACAACCGAAAGACCTGACATGTCTCGTTGTTTAGTGGCCTGGCTGTCCATAATGTCCCAGCCACCAAGTATGCAGTATTTTTTTTGGTCACACCCCCAATTTTTGAAACTTCCTCAAATATAGTCGGCTTTTGGTAAGCGATACCATTTTGTAACGTGGATACTCTGTAGACAAGAATACAACCGAAAGACCTGACATGTCTCGTTGTTTAGTGGCCTGGCTGTCGCATAATGTCCCAACTACTAAGTATGCAGTATTTTTTGGTATTTTTTTTGGTCACACCCCCAATTTTTTGAAACTTCCTCAAATATAGTCGGATTTGCGTAAACGATACCATTTTGTAACGTGGATACTCTGTAGATAAGAATACAACCGAAAGACCTGTCATGTCTCGTTGTTTAGTGGCCTGGCTGTCCATAATGTCCCAGCCACCAAGTATGCAGTATTTTTTTTGGTATTTTTTTGGTCACACCCCCAATTTTTGAAACTTCCTCAAATATAGTCGGATTTTGATAAAGTATACCATTTTGTAACGTGGATACTCTGTAGACACGAATACAACCGAAATACCTGACATGTTCTCGTTGTTTAGCGGCCTGGCTGTCCACAATGTCCCAGCCACCAAGTATGCAGTATTTTTTTGGTATTTTTTTGGTCACACTTCCAATTTTTGAAACTTCCTCAAATATAGTCGGATTTTTTGATAAGCGATACCACATTGCAACGTGGATACTCTGTAGGCAAGAATACAACCAAAAGACCTGACATGTCTCGTTGTTTAGTGGCCTGGCTGTCCATAATGTCCCAGCCACCAAGTTGCAGTATTTTTTTTTTGGTCACACCCCTAATTTTTGAAACTTCCTCAAATATAGTCGGATTTTGATAAGCGATACCACTTTGTAACGTGGATACTCTGTAGACAAGAATACAACCGAAAGACCTGACATGTCTCGTTGTTTAGTGGCCTGGCTGTCCATAATGTCCCAGCCACCAAGTATGCAGTATTTTTTTGGGTTTTTTTTTTGGTCACACCCCAATTTTTGAAACTTCCTCAAATATAGTCGGATTTTGATAAGCGATACCATTTTGTAACGTGGATACTCTGTAGGCAAGAATACAACCGAAAGACCTGACATGTCTCGTTGTTTAGTGGCCTGGCTGTCCATAATGACCCAGCCACCAAGTATGCAGTATTTTTTTGGTATTTTTTTTGGTCACACCCCCAATTTTTGAAACTTCCTCAAATATAGTCGGATTTTGTAAAGCCGTACCATTTTGTAACGTGGATACTCTGTAGACAAGAATACAACCGAAAGACCTGTCATATCTCGTTGTTAAGTGGCCTGGCTGTCCATAATGTCCCAGCCACCAAGTATGCAGTATTTTTTTGGTATTTTTTTTGGTCACACCCCCAATTTTTGAAACTTCCTCAAATATTGTCGGATTTTGATAAGCGATACCATTTTGTAACGTGGATACTCTGTAGACAAGAATACAACCGAAAGACCTGACATGTCTCGTTGTTTAGTGGCCTGGCTGTCCATCATGTCCCAGCCACCAAGTATGCAGTATTTTTTTTGGTTTTTTTTTTGGTCACACCCCAATTTTTGAAACTTCCTCAAATATAGTCGGATTTTGATAAGCGATACCATTTTGTAACGTGGATACTCTGTAGACAAGAATACAACCGAGAGACCTGACATGTCTAGTTGTTTAGTGGCCTGGCTGTCCATAATGTCCCAGCCACCAAGTTGCAGTATTTTTTTGGTATTTTTTTTTTTGGTCACACCCCCAATTTTTGAAACTTCCTCAAATATAGTCGGATTTTTGATAAGCGATACCACCTCGTAACGTGGATACTCTGTAGACAAGACCACAACCGAAAGACCTGACATGTCTCGTTGTTTAGTGGCCTGGCTGTCCATAATGACCAAGCCACCAAGTATGCAGTATTTTTTTGGTATTTTTTTTTTGGTCACACCCCCAATTTTTGAAACTTCCTCAAATATAATCGGATTTTGTAAAGCCGTACCATTTTGTAACGTGGATACTCTGTAGACAAGAATACGACCGAAAGACCTGACATGTCTCGTTGTTTAGTGGTCTGGCTGTCCATAATGTCCCAGCCACCAAGTATGCAGTATTTTTTTGGTATTTTTTTGGTATTTTTTTTGGTCACACCCCCAATTTTTGAAACTTCCTCAAATATAGTCGGATTTTGATAAGCGATACCATTTTGTAACGTGGATACTCTGTAGACAAGAATACAACCGAAATACCTGTAATAGTCTCGTTGTTTTCTAGTGGCCTGGCTGTCCATAATGTCCCAGCCACCAATGTGCGCAGTATTTTTTGGTGTTTTTTTGGTCACACCCCCAATTTTTGAAACTTCCTCAAATATAGTCGGATTTTGATAAGCGATACCATTTTGTAACGTGGATACCCTGTAGACAAGAATACAACCGAAATACCTGACATGTCTCGTTGTTTAGTGGCCTGGCTGTCCATAATGTCCCAGCCAGCAAGTATGCAGCATTTTTTGATAGCTTTTTTGGTCACACTCCCAATTTTTGAAACTTCCTCAAATATAGTCGGATTTTGATAAGCGATACTCATATTTGTAACGTGGATACTCTGTATGCAAGAATACAACCGAAATACCTGTCATGTCTCGTTGTGTAGTGGCCTGGCTGTCCATAATGTCCCAGCCACCAAGTGTGCAGTATTTTTTTGGTATTTTTTTTGGTCACACCCCCAATTTTTGAAAATTCCTCAAATATAGTCGGATTTTGATAAGCGATACCATTTTTGTAACGTGGATACTCTGTAGACAAGAATACAACCGAAAGACCTGACATGTCTCGTTGTTTAGTGGCCTGGCTGTCCATAATGTCCCAGACACCAAGTTGCAGTATTTTTTTGGTATTTTTTTGGTCACACCCCCAATTTTTGAAACTTCCTCAAATATAGTCGGATTTTTGATAAGCGATACCACTTTGTAACGTGGATACTCTGTAGACAAGAATACAACCGAAAGACCTGACATGCCTCGTTGTTTAGTGGCCTGGCTGTCCATAATGACCCAGCCACCAAGTATGTTGCATTTTTTTGGCATTTTTTTGGTCACACCCCCACTCCTTTTTGAAACTTCATAAAACATAGTCGGATTTTGATAAGCGATACCATTTTGTAACGTGGATACTCTGTAGACAAGAAGCCACAGAACTGAAAGACCTGACATGTCTCGTTGTTTAGTGGCTCCGGCCACCCATAATGTCCCAGCCACCAAGTTGCAGTATTTTTTTGGTATTTTTTTTTGGTCACACTCCCAATTTTTGAAACTTCCTCAAATATAGTCGGATTTTGATAAGCGATACCATTTTGTAACGTGGATACTCTGTAGACAAGAATACAACCGAAAGACCTGACATGTCTCGTTGTTTAGTGGCCTGGCTGTCCATAATGTCCCAGCCACCAAGTGTGCAGTACCTTTTTGGTATTTGTTTGGCCTACCCCCAATTTTTGAAACTTCCTCAATAATAGTCGGATTTTGATAAGCGATACCATTTTGTAACGTGGATACTCTGTAGACAAGAACACAACCGAAAGACCTGACATGTCTCGTTGTTTAGTGGCCTGGCTGTCCATCATGTCCCAGCCACCAAGTATGCAGTATTTTTGGTACTTTTTTTTGGTCACATCTTCAATTTTTGAAACTTTCTCAAATATAGTCGGATTTCTGTAAAGCTGCATCTATTTTGTAACTTGGATACTCTGTAGATAAGATATAAAATCAAAGCACCTGTCATGTCTCGTTGTTTAGTGGTCTCACTGTCCATAATGTCCCAGCCACCCAAGTATGCAGTAACATTTTTTTGGTATTTTTTTTGGTCACACCCCCACTTTTTGAAACTTTCTCAAACATAGTCGGATTTTGATAAGCGATACCATTTTTGTAACTGTGGATACTCTGTAGACAAGAATACAACCGAAAGACCTGACATGTCTGGTTGTTTAGATTTTTGTCACACCCATCATGTCCCAGCTACCAAGTATGCAGTATTTTTTGGTACCTTTTTTGGTCACACTTTCCCAATTTTTAAAACTTCCTAAAAATACAGTCTGATTTTGATAAGCGATACCATTTTGTTACGTGGATACTTTTTAGACAAGACATAGAACTGAAATACCTGTCATGTCTCAAAGGCCAGTGGCCTGGCTGTCCATAATGATCCAGCCACCAAGTGTGCAGTATTTTTTCGGTATTTTTTTTGGTCAAAGACTTCAATTTTTTGAAACTTCCTCAAATATAGTCGGATTTTGATGTGTTAGATACCATTTTGTAACGTGGATACTCTGTATAGAGACATACAACCGAAAGACCTGACATATGTCTCGCTGTTTAGGTGGCCTGGCTGTCCATAATGTCCCAGCCACCAAGCATGGCATTTTTTTGGTATTTTTTTGGTATTTTTTTTGGTCACACCCCAATTTTTAAAACTTCTCAAAAATAGTCGGATTTTGATAAGCTATACCATTTTGTATATCGGATACTTGTAGACAAGAATACAACCGAAATAATTTCCTGTCTTGCGTCTCGTTGTTTAATGGCCTGGCTGTCCATAATGTCCAGCCACCAAGTATGCACATTTTTTTGGTATTATTTCGGTCACACCTAATTTTGAAACTTCTCAAATATAGTTTTGATTTTTGAGCAAGGATACCATTTTGTAACGTGGATACTCTGTAGACAAGAATACAACCGAAAGACGGATATTACGTCTCGTTGTTTAGTGGCTCGGCTGTCCATAATGTCCCAGACAATTCGCGTTTTCGTGTATTTTTTTGTTTTTTTTTCGGCATTTCACCCCAATTTTGAAACTTCCTCAAATATAGTCGGATTTTGATAAGCGATACCACTTTGTAACGTGGATACTCTGTAGACAAGAATACAACCGGAAAGACCTGACATGTCTCGCTTGCAGGCCCGCTGTCCATAATGACCCAGCCACCAAGTATGCAGTATTTTTTTGGTATTTTTTTTGGTCACACCCCAATTTTTGAAACTTCTCAAATATAGTCGGATTTTGATAAGTTGAGAATGTACTTTTTGTAACGTGGATACTTGTAGACAAGAATACAAACTGAAAGACCTGACATGTCTCGTTGTTGAGGCTCACGTCCATAATGTCCCAGCCACCAAGTTGCAGATTTTTTGTATTTTTTTTTTGGTCACACTCTAATTTTTGAAACTCTCAAACATAGTCGACTTTGGATAAGCGATACCATTTGTAACGTGGATACCTGTAGACAAGAATACAACCAGCACTATGTCTCACATAGTGGCCTGTGGGCTGTCCAGAAGGTCCCGCCACCACAAAAAAAAAAGGAAATTTTTTTGCATTTTTTGGTCACACCTAATTTTTTGAAACTTCTCAAATATAGTCGGATTTTTTGATAAGCGATACCATTTTGTAACGTGGATACTCTGTAGACAAGAACACAACTGGAAAGACTCGACATGTCTCGTTGTTAGTGGCCTGGCTGTCCATCATGTCCCAGCCACCAAGTATGCAGTATTTTTTGGTATTTTTTTTGGTCACACCCCCAATTTTTGAAATCCCCCTCAAACATATTTGGATTTTGTAAAGCCGTACCATTTTTGTAACGTGGATACTCTGTAGACAAGAATACAACCGAAAGACCTGTCATGTCTCGTTGTTTAGTGGCCTGGCTGTCCATAATGTCCTAGCCACAAGTATGCAGTATTTTTTTGGTATTTTTTTTGTCACACCCCCCCAATTTTTGAAACTTCCTCAAATATAATGGATTTCTTGATAAAGGATACCATTTTGTAAATGGATATCACGTAGACAAAAGAATACAACCGAGACATCTCAATATGTCTCGTTGTTTAGTGGCCTGGCTGTCCATCATGTCCCAGCCACCAAGTATGCAGTATTTTTTGGTAGTTTTTTTGGTCACACCCCCAATTTTTTTTTGAAACTTCTCAACATAGTTGATTTTGATAAGCGATACCATTTTGTTACGTGGATACTCTGTAGACAAGAATACAACCGAAATACCTGTTTAGTGGCCTGGCTGTCCATAATGTCCCAGCCACCAAGTGTGCAGTATTTTTTTTTGGTATTTTTTTTGGTCACACCCCAATTTTTGAAACTTCCTCAAATATAATGGATTTTTGATAAGCGATGCTCTATTTTAAATGGATACCTAGACAAGAATACAACCGAAAGACCTGACATGTCTCGTTGTTTAGTGGCCTGGCTGTCCATAATGTCCCAGCCACCAAGTATGCAGTATTTTTTTGGTATTTTTTTGGTATTTTTTTTGGTCACACCCCCAATTTTTGAAACTTCCTCAAATATAGTCGGATTTTGATAAGCGATACCATTTTGTAACGTGGATACTCTGTAGACAAGAATACAACCGAAATACCTGTCATGTCTCGTTGTTTAGTGGCCTGGCTGTCCATAATGTCCCAGCCACCAAGTGTGCAGTATTTTTTTGTATTTTTTTGGTCACACCCCAATTTTTGAAAATCCTCAAATATAGTCGGATTTTGATAAGCATACCATTTTGTAATGTGGATACTGTAGACAAGAATACAACCTGAAAGACTCGACATGTCTCGTTGTTTAGTGGCCTGGCTGTCCATAATGTCCCAGCCACCAAGTGTGCAAAGTATTTTTTTGGTATTTTTTTGGTCACACCCCCAATTTTTGAAACTTCCTCAAATATAGTCGGATTTTGATAAGCGATACCATTTTGTAACGTGGATACTCTGTGTGTGTTGCGTAAACCGAAAGACTCGGACATGTCTCGTTGTTTAGTAGTGGCCCCGCTGTCCATCATGTCCCAGCCACCAAGTGTGCAGTATTTGTTTGGTATTTTTTTTGGTCACACCCCTAATTTTTGAAACTCTCAAATATAGTCGGATTTTGATAAGCGATACCATTTTTTTGTACCATACCTAGACAAGAATACAACCGAAAGACTCGACACATGTCTCGTTGTTTAGCAGCCTGGTTGTCCATCATGTCCCAGCCACCAAGTATGCAGTATTTTTTTGGTATTTTTTTGGTATTTTTTTTGGTCACACCCCAATTTTTGAAACTTCCTCGCAGTCGGATTTTGAGAAGCATACCATTTTTGTAACGTGGATACTCTGTAGACAAGAATACAACCGAAATACCGTCATGTCTCGCCATTTAGTGGCTCGGCTGTCCATAATGTCCAGCCACCAAGTGTGCAGTATTTTTTTGGTATTTTTTTGGTCACACCCCCACTTCTCAAACTTCCTCAAATATAGTCGGATTTTGATAAGCGATACCATTTTGTAACGTGGATACCCTGTAGACAAGAATACAACCGAAATACCTGACATGTCTCGTTGTTGAATGGCTGTCCATAATGTCCCAGCCACCAAGTATGCAGTATTTTTGTATTGGTCACACCCCCACTTTGAAACTTCCTCAAATATAGTCGGATTTTTGATAAGCGATACCATTTTGTAACGTGGATACTCTGTAGACAAGAATACAACCGAAATACTCGTCATGTCTC
The DNA here is from genome assembly GCA_037075185.1 of Drosophila pseudotalamancana. Taxonomy (NCBI): domain Eukaryota; kingdom Metazoa; phylum Arthropoda; class Insecta; order Diptera; family Drosophilidae; genus Drosophila; species Drosophila pseudotalamancana. The sequence continues at coordinate 10,773 of JBAMCK010000446.1, forward strand.
GTTGTGTAGTGGCCTGGCTGTCCATAATGTCCACAGCCACCAAGTGTGCAGTATTTTTGGTATTTTTTTGGTCACACCCCCAATTTTTTGAAAAATTCCTCAAATATAGTCGGATTTTGATAAGCGATACCATTTGCTTGTAACGTGGATACTCTGTAGACAAGAATACAACCGAAATACCTGTCATGTCTCGGTTTTTACGTGGCCTGGCTGTCCATAATGACCCAGCCACCAAGTATGCAGTATTTTTTTTGGTATTTTTTTTTGGTCACACCCCCAATTTTTGAAAACTTCCTCAAATATAGTCGGATTTTGATAAGCGATACCATATATGTAACGTGAATACTTCTGTATACAAGAATACAACCGAAAGACCTGACACATGTCTCGTTGTTTAGTGGCCTGGCTGCCCATTTTGTCCCAGCCACCAAGTATGCAGTATTTTTTTGGTATTATTTTTGGTCACACCCCCCAATTTTTGAAACTTCCTCAAATATAGTCGGATTTTGATAAGCGATACCATTTTGTAACGTGGATACTCTGTAGACAAGAATACAACCGAAAGACTTGACATGTCTCATGGTTTAGTGGCCTGACTCGGTCCATAATGACCCAGCCACCAAGTGTGCAAAATTTTTTTGGTACTTTTTTTTGGTCACACCCCCCAATTTTTGAAACTTCCCTCCAAATACAGTCGGATTTTGATAAACGATACCATTTTGTAACGTGGATACTCTGTAGACAAGAATACAACCGAAAGACCTGACATGTCTCGTTGTTTAGTGGCCTGGCTGTCCATAATGTCCCATCCACCAAGTATGCAGTATTTTTTTGGTATTTTTTTTTGGTCACAACCCCCAATTTTTGAAACTTCCTCAAATATAGTCGGATTTTTGATAAGCGATACCATTTTGTAACGTGGATACTCTGTAGACAAGAATACAACCGAAAGACCTGAGACATGTCTCGCGTTGTTCAGTGGCCTCGGCTGTCCATCATGTCCCAGCCACCAAGTATGCAGTATTTTTTTGGTATTTTTTTTGGTCACACCCCCAATTTTTGAAACTTCCTCAAATATAGTCGGATTTTGATAAGCGATACCATTTTGTAACGTGGATACTCTGTAGACAAGAATACAACCGAAAGACCTGACATGTCTCGTTGTTCAGTGGCCTGGCTGTCCATAATGTCCCAGCCACCAAGTATGCAGTATTTTTTTGGTATTTTTTTTGGTCACACCCCCAATTTTTGAAACTTCCTCAAATATAGTCGGATTTGATAAGCGATGCCATTTTGTAACGTGGATACTCTGTAGACAAGAATACAACCGAAAGACCTGACATGTCTCGTTGTTTAGCGGCCTGGCTGTCCATAATGTCCCAGCCACCAAGTATGCAGTATTTTTTTGGTCACACCCCCAATTTTTGAAACTTCCTCAAATATAGTCGGATTTTGATAAGCGATACCATTTTGTAACGTGGATACTCTGTAGACAAGAATACAACCGAAAGACCTGTCATGTCTAGTTGTTTAGTGGCCTGGCTGTCCATAATGACCCAGCCACCACGTATGCAGTATTTTTTTGGTATTTTTTTTGGTCACACCCCCAATTTTTGAAACTTCCTCAAATATAGTCGGATTTTGATAAGCGATACCATTTTGTAACGTGGATACTCTGTAGACAAGAATACAACCGAAAGACCTGACATGTCTCGTTGTTTAGTGGTCTGGCTGCCATAATGTCCCAGCCACCAAGTATGCAGTATTTTTTTGGTCACACCCCCAATTTTTGAACCTTCCTCAAATATAGTCGGATTTTGATAAGCGATACCATTTTATAACGTGGATACTCTGTAGACAAGAATACAACCGAAAGACCTGTCGTCATTTTAGTTGTTTAGTGGCCTGGCTGTCCATAATGACCCAGCCACCAAGTATGCAATATCTTTTTGGTATTTATTTTGGTCACACCCCCAATTTTTGAAACTTCCTCAAATATAGTCGGATTTTGATAAGCGATACCATTTTGTAACGTGGATACTCTGTAGACAAGAATACAACCGAAAGACCTGTCATGTCTAGTTGTTTAGTGGCCTGGCTGTCCATAATGACCCAGCCACCAAGTATGCAGTATTTTTTGGTATTTATTTTGGTCACACCCCCAATTTTTGAAACTTCCTCAAATATAGTCGGATTTTGATAAGCGATACCATTTTGTAACGTGGATACTCTGTAGACAAGAATACAACCGAAAGACCTGACATGTCTCGTTGTTTAGTGGTCTGGCTGTCCATAATGTCCCAGCCACCAAGTATGCAGTATTTTTTTTGTATTTTTGGTCACACCCCCAATTTTTGAAACTTCCTCAAATATAGTCGGATTTTGATAAGCTGATACCATTTTGTAACGTGGATACTCTGTAGACAAGAATACAACCGAAAGACCTGACATGTCTCGTTGTTTAGTGGCCTGGCAGTCCATAATGACTCCAGCCACCACGTATGCAGTATTTTTTTGGTCACCCCCAAATTTTTGAAACTTCCTCAAATATAGTCGGATTTTGATAAGCGATACCATTTTGTAACGTGGATACTCTGTAGACAAGAATACAACCGAAAGACCTGACATGTCTCGTTGTTTAGTGGCCTGGCAGTCCATAATGACCCAGCCACCACGTATGCAGTATTTTTTTGGTCACCCCCCAATTTTTGAAACTTCCTCAAATATAGTCGGATTTTGATAAGCGATACCATTTTGTAACGTGGATACTCTGTAGACAAGAATACAACCGATAGACCTGACATGTCTCTTTGTTTAGTGGCCTGGCTGTCCATAATGACCCAGCCAACAAGTATGCAGTTTTTTTTTGGTATTTTTTTGGTCACACCCCCAATTTTTGAAACTTCCTCAAATATAGTCGGATTTTGATAAGCGATACCATTTTGTAACGTGGATACTCTGTAGACAAGAATACAACCGAAAGACCTGTCATGTTTAGTTGTTTAGTGGCCTGGCTGTCCATAATGACCCAGCCACCAAGTATGCAGTATTTTTTTGGTATTTTTTTTGGTCACACCCCCCAATTTTTGAAACTTCCTCAAATATAGTCGGATTTTGATAAGCGATACCATTTTGTAACGTGGATACTCTGTAGACAAGAATACAACCGAAAGACCTGACATGTCTCGTTGTTTAGTGGCCTGGCAGTCCATAATGACCCAGCCACCACGTATGCAGTATTTTTTTGGTCACCCCAATTTTTGAAACTTCCCTCAAATATAGTCGGATTTTGATAAGCGATACCATTTTGTAACGTGGATACTCTGTAGACAAGAATACAACCGATAGACCTGACATGTCTCTTTGTTTAGTGGCCTGGCTGTCCATAATGACCCAGCCACCAAGTATGCAGTATTTTTTTGGTATTTTTTTGGTCACACCCCCAATTTTTGAAACTTCCTCAAATATAGTCGGATTTTGATAAGCGATACCATTTTGTAACGTGGATACTCTGTAGACAAGAATACAACCGAAAGACCTGTCATGTTTAGTTGTTTAGTGGCCTGGCTGTCCATAATGACCGCAGCCACCAAGTATGCAGTATTTTTTTGGTATTTTTGGTTTGGTCACACCCCCAATTTTTGAAACTCTCAAATATAGTCGGATTTTTGATAAGCGACACCATTTTGTAACGTGGATACTCTGTAGACAAGAATACAACCGAAAGACCTGACATGTCTCGTTGTTTAGTGGTCTGGCTGCCATAATGTCCCAGCCACCAAGTATGCAGTATTTTTTTGGTATTTTTTTTGTCACACCCCCCAATTTTTGAAACTTCCTCAAATATAGTCGGATTTTGATAAGCGATACCATTTTGTAACGTGGATACTCTGTAGACAAGAATACAACCGAAAGACCTGACATGTCTCGTTGTTTAGTGGCCTGGCTGTCCATAATGTCCCAGCCACCAAGTGTGCAGTATTTTTTTGGTATTTTTTTGGTCACACCCCCAATTTTTGAAACTTCCTCAAATATAGTCGGATTTTGATAAGCGATACCATTTTGTAACGTGGATACTCTGTAGACAAGAACACAACCGAAAGACCTGACATGTCTCGTTGTTTAGTGGCCTGGCTGTCCATCATGTCCCAGCCACCAAGTGTGCAGTATTTGTTTGGTATTTTTTTTGGTCACACCCCCAATTTTTGTAACTTCCTCAAAAATAGTCGGATTTTGTAAAGCCGTACCATTTTGTAACGTGGATACTCTGTAGACAAAGAATACAACCGAAAGACCTGTCATGTCTCGTTGTTTAGTGGCCTGGCTGTCCATAATGTCCCAGCCACCAAGTATGCAGTATTTTTTTGGTATTTTTTTTGGTCACACCCCCAATTTTTGAAACTTCCTCAAATATAGTCGGATTTTGATAAGCGATACCATTTTGTAACGTGGATACTCTGTAGACAAGAATATAACCGAAAGACCTGACATGTCTCGTTGTTTAGTGGCCTGGCTGTCCATAATGTCCCAGCCACCAAGTATGCAGTATTTTTTTGGTATTTTTTTGGTCACACCCCCAATTTTTGAAACTTCCTCAAATATAGTCGGATTTTGATAAGCGATACCATTTTGTAACGTGGATACTCTGTAGACGAGAATACAACCGAAAGACCTGTCATGTTTAGTGGCCTGGCTGTCCATAATGACCCAGCCACCAAGTGTGCAGTATTTTTTTGGTATTTTTTTTGGTCACACCCCCAATTTTTGAAACTTCCTCAAATATAGTCGGATTTTGATAAGCGACACCATTTTGTAACGTGGATACTCTGTAGACAAGAATACAACCGAAAGACCTGACATGTCTCGTTGTTTAGTGGTCTGGCTGTCCATAATGTCCCAGCCACCAAGTATGCAGTATTTTTTTGGTATTTTTTTTGGTCACACCCCCAATTTTTGAAACTTCCTCAAATATAGTCGGATTTTGATAAGCGACACCATTTTGTAACGTGGATACTCTGTAGACAAGAATACAACCGAAAGACCTGACATGTCTCGTTGTTTTAGTGGTCTGGCTGCCATAATGTCCCAGCCACCAAGTATGCAGTATTTTTTTGGTATTTTTTTTGTCACACCCCCCAATTTTTGAAACTTCCTCAAATATAGTCGGATTTTGATAAGCGACACCATTTTGTAACGTGGATACTCTGTAGACAAGAATACAACCGAAAGACCTGGAATGTTTCGTTGTTTAGTGTCCTGGCTGTCCATAATGTCCCAGCACCCAAGTATGCAGTATTTTTTTGGTATTTTTTTTGGTCACACCCCCCAATTTTTGAAACTTCCTCAAATATAGTCGGATTTTGATAAGCGACACCATTTTGTAACGTGGATACTCTGTAGACAAGAATACAACCGAAAGACCTGACATGTCTCGTTGTTTAGTGGTCTGGCTGTCCATAATGTCCCAGCCACCAAGTATGCAGTATTTTTTTTGTATTTTTTTTGGTCACACCCCCAATTTTTGAAACTTCCTCAAATATAGTCGGATTTTGATAAGCGATACCATTTTGTAACGTGGATACTCTGTAGACAAGAATACAACCGAAAGACCTGGAATGTCTAGTTGTTTAGTGGCCTGGCTGTCCATAATGTCCCAGCCACCAAGTATGCAGTATTTTTTTTGGTATTTTTTTTGGTCACACCCCCAATTTTTGAAACTTCCTCAAATATAGTCGGATTTTGATAAGCGATACCATTTTGTAACGTGGATACTCTGTTGACAAGAATACAACCGAAAGACCTGTCATGTCTCGTTGTTTAGTGGCCTGGCTGTCCATAATGTCCCAGCCAATTTTTGAAACTTCCGCAAATATAGTCGGATTTTGATAAGCGATACCATTTTGTAACGTGGATACTCTGTAGACAAGAATACAACCGAGAAACCTGACATGTCTCGTTGTTTAGTGGTCTGGCTGTCCATAATGTCCCAGCCACCAAGTATGCAGTATTTTTTTGTATTTTTTTGGTCACACCCCCAATTTTTGAAACTTCCTCAAATATAGTCGGATTTTGATAAGCGATACCATTTTGTAACGTGGATACTCTGTAGACAAGAATACAACCGAAAGACCTGACATGTCTCGTTGTTTAGTGGCCTGGCTGTCCATAATGTCCCAGCCACCAAGTGTGCAGTATTTTTTTGGTATTTTTTTGGTCACACCCCCAATTTTTGAAACTTCCTCAAATATAGTCGGATTTTGATAAGCGATACCATTTTGTAACGTGGATACTCTGTAGACAAGAACACAACCGAAAGACCTGACATGTCTCGTTGTTTAGTGGCCTGGCTGTCCATCATGTCCCAGCCACCAAGTGTGCAGTATTTGTTTGGTATTTTTTTTGGTCACACCCCCAATTTTTGAAACTTCCTCAAAAATAGTCGGATTTTGTAAAGCCGTACCATTTTGTAACGTGGATACTCTGTAGACAAGAATACAACCGAAAGACCTGTCATGTCTCGTTGTTTAGTGGCCTGGCTGTCCATAATGTCCCAGACACCAAGTATGCAGTATTTTTTTGGTATTTTTTTTGGTCACACCCCCAATTTTGAAACTTCCTCAAATATAGTCGGATTTTGATAAGCGATACCATTTTGTAACGTGGATACTCTGTAGACAAGAATACAACCGAAAGACCTGACATGTCTCGTTGTTTAGTGGCCTGGCTGTCCATAATGTCCCAGCCACCAAGTATGCAGTATTTTTTTTGGTATTTTTTTGGTCACACCCCCAATTTTTGAAACTTCCTCAAATATAGTCGGATTTTGATAAGCGATACCATTTTGTAACGTGGATACTCTGTAGACGAGAATACAACCGAAAGACCTGTCATTTTTAGTGGCCTGGCTGTCCATAATGACCCAGCCACCAAGTATGCAGTATTTTTTTGGTATTTTTTTTGGTCACACCCCCAATTTTTGAAATTTCCTCAAATATAGTCGGATTTTGATAAGCGACACCATTTTGTAACGTGGATACTCTGTAGACAAGAATACAACCGAAAGACCTGACATGTCTCGTTGTTTAGTGGACTGGCTGACCATAATGTCCCAGAAACCAAGTATGCAGTATTTTTTGGTATTTTTTTTGGTCACACCCCCAATTTTTGAAACTTCCTCAAATATAGTCGGATTTTGATAAGCGATACCATTTTGTAACGTGGATACTCTGTAGACAAGAATACAACCGAAAGACCTGACATGTCTCGTTGTTTAGTGGCCTGGCTGTCCATAATGTCCCAGCCACCAAGTATGCAGTATTTTTTTGGTATTTTTTTGGTCACACCCCCAATTTTTGAAACTTCCTCAAATATAGTCGGATTTTGATAAGCGATACCATTTTGTAACGTGGATACTCTGTAGACGAGAATACAACCGAAAGACCTCGTCATGTTTAGTGGCCTGGCTGTCCATAATGACCCAGCCACCAAGTATGCAGTATTTTTTTGGTATTTTTTTTGGTCACACCCCCAATTTTTGAAATTTCCTCAAATATAGTCGGATTTTGATAAGCGACACCATTTTGTAACGTGGATACTCTGTAGACAAGAATACAACCGAAAGACCTGGAATGTTTCGTTGTTTAGTGTCCTGGCTGTCCATAATGTCCCAGCCACCAAGTATGCAGTATTTTTTTGGTATTTTTTTTGTCACACCCCCAATTTTTGAAACTTCCTCAAATATAGTCGGATTTTGATAAGCGATACCATTTTGTAACGTGGATACTCTGTAGACAAGAATACAACCGAAAGCCCTGACATGTCTCGTTGTTTAGTGGCCTGGCAGTCCATAATGACCCAGCCACCACGTATGCAGTATTTTTTTGGTCACCCCCCAATTTTTGAAACTTCCTCAAATATAGTCGGATTTTGATAAGCGATACCATTTTGTAACGTGGATACTCTGTAGACAAGAATACAACCGAAAGACCTGGAATGTCTAGTTGTTTAGTGGTCTGGCTGTCCATAATGTCCCAGCACCCAAGTATGCAGTATTTTTTTGGTATTTTTTTTGGTCACACCCCCCAATTTTTGAAACTTCCTCAAATATAGTCGGATTTTGATAAGCGACACCATTTTGTAACGTGGATACTCTGTAGACAAGAATACAACCGAAAGACCTGACATGTCTCGTTGTTTAGTGGTCTGGCTGTCCATAATGTCCCAGCCACCAAGTATGCAGTATTTTTTTTGTATTTTTGTTGGTCACACCCCCAATTTTTGAAACTTCCTCAAATATAGTCGGATTTTGATAAGCGATACCATTTTGTAACGTGGATACTCTGTAGACAAGAATACAACCGAAAGACCTGGAATGTCTAGTTGTTTAGTGGCCTGGCTGTCCATAATGTCCCAGCCACCAAGTATGCAGTATTTTTTTGGTATTTTTTTTGGTCACACCCCCAATTTTTGAAACTTCCTCAAATATAGTCGGATTTTGATAAGCGATACCATTTTGTAACGTGGATACTCTGTTGACAAGAATACAACCGAAAGACCTGTCATGTCTAGTTGTTTAGTGGCCTGGCTGTCCATAATGACCCAGCCACCACGTATGCAGTATTTTTTTGGTATTTTTTTGGTCACACCCCCAATTATTGAAACTTCCTCAAATATAGTCGGATTTTGATAAACGATACCATTTTGTAACGTGGATACTCTGTAGACAAGAATACAACCGAAAGACCTGTCATGTCTCGTTGTTTAGTGGCCTGGCTGTCCATAATGACCGAGCCACCACGTATGCAGTATTTTTTTGGTATTTTTTTGGTCACACCCCCAATTTTTGAAACTTCCTCAAATATAGTCGGATTTTGATAAGCGATACCATTTTGTAACGTGGATACTCTGTAGACAAGAATACAACCGAAAAACCTGACATGTCTCGTTGTTTAGTGGCCTGGATGTCCATAATGTCCCAGCCACCAAGTATGCAGTATTTTTTTGGTATTTTTTTTGGTCACACCCCCAATTTTTGAAAATTCCTCAAATATAGTCGGATTTTGATAAGCGATACCATTTTGAAACGTGGATACTCTGTAGACAAGAATACAACTGAAAGACCTGACATGTCTCGTTGTTTAGTGGCCTGGATGTCCATAATGTCCCAGCCACCAAGTATGCAGTATTTTTTTGGTATTTTTTTTGGTCACACCCCCAATTTTTGAAACTTCCTCAAATATAGTCGGATTTTGATAAGCGATACCATTTTGTAACGTGGATACTCTGTAGACAAGAATACAACCGAAAGACCTGACATGTCTCGTTGTTTAGTGGCCTGGCTGTCCATAATGTCCCAGCCACCAAGTATGCAGTATGTTTTTGGTATTTTTTTTGGTCACACCCCCAATTTTTGAAACTTCCTTAAATATAGTCGGATTTTGATATGCGATACCATTTTGTAACGTGGATACTCTGTAGACAAGAATACAACCGAAAGACCTGACATGTCTCGTTGTTTAGTGGCCTGGCTGTCCATAATGTCCCAGCCACCAAGTATGCAGTATGTTTTTGGTATTTTTTTTGGTCACACCCCCAATTTTTGAAACTTCCTCAAATATAGTCGGATTTTGATAAGCGATACCATTTTGTAACGTGGATACTCTGTAGACAAGAATACAACCGAAAGACCTGACATGTCTCGTTGTTTAGTGGCCTGGCTGTCCATAATGACCCAGCCACCACGTATGCAGTATTTTTTTGGTATTTTTTTGGTCACACCCCCAATTTTTGAAACTTCCTCAAATATAGTCGGATTTTGATAAGCGATACCATTTCGTAACGTGGATACTCTGTAGACAAGAATACAACCGAAAGACCTGACATGTCTCATTGTTTAGTGGCCTGGCTTTCAATAATGTCCCAGCCACCAAGTATGCAGTATTTTTTTGGTATTTTTTTTGGTCACACCAAAAATCCGACTTTATTTGAAGAAGTTTCAAAAATTGGGGGTGTGACCAAAAAAAATACCAAAAAAATACTGCATACTTGGTGGCTGGGACATTATTGAAAGCCAGGCCACTAAACAACTAAACATGTCAGGTCTTTCAGTTGTATTCTTGTCTACAGAGTATCCACGTTACAAAATGGTATACCAAAAAAATACTGCATACTTGGTGGCTGGGACATAATGGTCAGCCAGGCAACTAAACAACGAAACAGGACAGGTCTTCTTATTGGAGCAAGTACTGGACTACAGAGGTATCTTGATACTCTCGCTGATTGGTGCAAGAGGTGGAATTTAAAAGTGAAGACTAAACACATGCTTTACCCTAAAAAGGCTGATAATGCTTACTCCCCCAATCCAGCTGGCGGGAGCCAGGCTCCTAATCAACGAAACTTCACATTTATTTCGATTGTATTCTTTTATACAGAGCATCCGCGTTACAAAATGGTATAATTATTCTGAATTCGACTATATCTGGCGAAGGTGTCAGAATTGGAGGTGTGATCAAAAAATGATGCATACTTGTTGGCCGGGCCTTTATGGCCAGCAAGGCTGTATGCTGTTGGCTGTTGTACTATCCGCTATAATCCCTAATTAGGCGTTTGATATATATGCGCCGCAGTCGCTCGCAGTCGACGAGTCGGAGACGACAACCTGAGCCACAAGCTGACAAATTGTAATTGCGTGGCAAACAAGCGGAAATCGGCTTAGCTGACAACGCCATAAAGCAGGAGCAAGAGCAGGGGGTGTGGATGGGGGGGGAGGGAGTTGTCAGGTTTTCCTCTCTTTGGCATTATTGAGTTATTAGCTGCTGAAATGCCTTGACATACTTTCCAGCGACTTAATCTTGGCCAATAGCTTAGTCACGGCGGCTAATAAAGTGTGCGTGTGTGTTGGTGTGTATTTGTGTGTGCTGCTTATTGACTGCCAATGGCTATGCAAATTTTTATTCGCCGAATGACAAAACACATTCTAATTTCACTTTAAAAGCATCATTTTACGCATGGCTTCCATGCCAAAATCAAACAGGGAGGGGCGTGGAAAGGGAGGGCGTGGCATTACGAAACTCTTTTCGACAAATATACAAATGTGTGTGCGTATGTGAATTCTGGCAACTTTCGGCATGTCATTTTATTAAATTCGATGAAAAACGCGTTGCATATTTTTTAAGAAGGTGGCGGAAAGGCAAATACGAAAAGGAGGGGGGGGGGAGGTTTGGGGTTGGGGCTCACTTATGCGTAACATTGCGTAAGTGCAGCTGTCAAGCGAAGAGGAAGTACTGCATATGCATTGCATGCCAGCTTGAGTGTGAAAATTGCTGGAAAATGCATTCAAACTTTGATTTTTTTCCCGGCAATGTGTGAAGAATGTAGGGGTGGGGGGTTGAATTTTGCGGGTTTGTTTTTCTTGTTGCATTGTTGTTGTTATGATTCGCATTTTATGATGTTTGTGGCAGAGTGGCAGTGGCTAAATGCATATGTTGCAAGTGCAATCATTTGTGGCAGCTTGTTGATGCAAATATTTGGCTCCTCTTGCTACCGTTGAGTAATGTGATTGCCGCCGTTATTCTCTTATGCAATATAGACTTAAACTTATTTATTTAAAAATATTTTTGCTTATACATACATAACTTTTTTATTTAAATATATTATAATATTTTTTTTGTATAATTTTATGTCCATTTATTTAAGATCTGACTTTATTTGGACAATAATTAATTAAATTAATTAAATTGTTGACAACATTGATGGTTTAAATATTCATAATATTTTTTTTTATATTTGATATATTATTGTTATTATTATTTTTAAATATTATTATTATTACATTATTAAAAGTTTATATAAATTTTTTTTTTAATGTTATTAAACTGCACAAAATACAAATTGTTTTCCCTACTTTCTTAGTAAAAAATATTATATTTTATATAAAATAATTCTTGTACAAAGAGGCTCAAAATAAATATATTTAATCAAAAGAAATAATATTTAGTTGCGGAAGAAGAACTTAAGTTCTTCAATAAAATATACTCAGTCTAAAGGGTATCTGAATTAGGGGTAGAAATGTTTTTTTTTATTAAAAATTGTTATTTTAAACAAACAAAAAAGTTTGTGTATAATTTGAATTTAATAAAATTTAATTTAATTTTTTTAGTAACTATTAACTAGTAACTAAAACTAAAAATTAAGTGTATACTATTTGCAATATTTACTATTTATTTATTAGTTATTTAAGTGGGAAATTAATAACGATTATTTATTTTTGTTTTAATAGAGTTTAAAATAAAATAAATAAACAAATTGAAAACAAATAATTAAGCAAATAAAATATATTTGCAGTATTTAAAGAGTTTGCATCAGTTTTTATTTTTATTGTTTTCACTGCTCAAATGATATCTTTTACACCTGCCTAATCTAACGGTTATTTGATTTTTTCTGCTCTTGCAAAGTAAGTTGAATATCTGCTGCATAAATCTTGATAATGCCGAGCAAAAGTTTTGCCGCAAACTATTTTAATTCATTTGCTGACTAGACAGAATATATGTACATGTAATATACAGAAATATATACATATACAATAAGTATATATATATATCTAGAAAAAATACAAGTTTATTTATATAAAGTTACAACTGCAAAGCAGAAAAACTTTCAATTTTCAATCTGCTGCAAGTTTCGTTTTTTTTTTATTATTCTTTTTAAGTATCTTGAGATTTTTTTCCGTATATTTTCCGTTCCGGCTTTAAGTCGTGGAATAGCAAGACTCAACCGGAAGAATAACATTGAACACCAAACAATCAGCAGTCAAAAATTTCATTGTCGAGCAAATAAAACGACAACAACAACAGCGAGCGGGAAAACTTTCGACACGGCGTGAAAAATACAAAGAAGAAAAAAAAACAAGTGAGTGAAGAAAAAAATAGAGAAACTTTTTAGCAGGGCCAACAACTTTACAAAGCAGCCAACAAAGTGTTGTAATGGCCGGCAAAGGAGCTGCCCCCGTGCTTGCCTCCTTGCTACACTTGCCACACTTGCCACACTTGCCGCACTTGACTTTTGGCGTCACAACAGCAAAATGTGTTGCAACGACCTTTGCGGCCTCTGCGTCGCGCCACACACGCACAACATCCTCTGTTTGTGCGGCGCAACAGTCGGCCACGCCCCCATCCGGCTGCCTCCGTCTCCGCCCCTGCCCCCAGGGAAAATCGCCTTACATAATGAACATGCTAAGCTGTTGTTGTTGTTGTTGTTGTTGTTGGCATTGGCACGTAGTCTGCTGGTCTAATGCCATCTGGCCTCCCCTCTCTCTCTCTCTCTCTCTCTCCCTCTCACTCTCTCTCTGGAGAGCTGCGTATGTCTAGCCTTGTCAGTTTTAATGTTGCTGGCATTGAGCGATGCCTCTGATTTGAAAGAGTTCATTAAGCTTGTTAGTTAGTTTGTCCAACTGGGAGGAATTCCTGTTGTTGTTCATCTTCTGCTTCTTCTTGTTTTCTTCCTCTTCCACTTCTTGTTGATACACCAACAGCTGGCTTCTGTCTGCAGCCGACACAAAGTTCAAGATACAGACGTTGCGGTCTGCAAGCATTAAAGTTTAAAACAAAATAAAACATTTTTGATACGAAGTGAAGACGTTATCAAATAAGGCTATGTGTAAGGTAGATAAAAGTGTTAATAAGGACTGAAATAGAGATAGAAAGCATAGATACTGAACCTTATACCAACATACTAGCTTAAACTTTTTGATTTTTATCTGAACTTAATGATATTTTTGGATAATGTTATGAACACCAATATGTGTTTGTATTTGGAATCCCAACAAACTAACTTTAAAAAAAAGAATTTTACCCCAAAGAATGGGAGGAGGTATCCAATATCCGAACCATCTTAAATGTTGGTCTCCTATAAGCTAATATATATATATGTAGTAGCATTGATAGAATGCACGAGGTATGCTCGAATAACTTAAACATGCTATCCATAACAAGCAAATGTAAAGAGGTATTATTTGAAATAAAGTCCATCTGCATGTATATGCATAGGAGAACTTACATATGTAATTTAAAGGGCAAGGATTAATAGGCTAGCCTGTTGATGCTGATAAAGAATATATATACTTTTTAAATTGTGCCTGTATGTAACAGGTTACCCTTCGTTTACGGTATACATATAAGTAAAACATATTATACATGTATATAAATTTGTATTATAATTATTAAATATATTTTTAAATATTAAAACAGTCAGCATCGAACAAAAATTGTTAGTTAAATAAAATTTGTCGTGTTCAAAAAGTCCGCATTGCTGAACCAACTGCACAAATTTTTTTTTTTAATTTAGTTGCTCTACGTGCATATTAAATGGACTTCACAGTTGGCCAAACACACATCAAATGAAATTTGTATAATGAAATTAATTAACTTGCTTAATTAAATATATATAAAATGCAGAGTTGCAGAATCGCACAAATTTTGCTTTGATTTTTGTTTTTGTCTATTTTTGTTTATTTGCATTCATTAAATTAAGCCAAAAACGCATTGGCTTAACGTTAACAGAGCAGCGCAAAAGGCTGTCAACTTGTTGCAAGTCGGCTGCGGCTTGGGTTCGAACCCAACCACCGAACACAACTCCAACTCCACGCACACACAGTGCGGAAGTCATTTACGTGTTCCATGTTGTGTGTGGGCAAGGGCATGTTTTTTGTTGTGGGCGCCATGTTACGGCTTGGAGCTCTGTTAACATTTTTGTCGCGTGTTTTGTGGTCTGTTGTTGCGGTTGTGGTTGCACGCAGACTACAAGCCGACACCGACAGCTATGCCGGCTATCACAACAATAATAACAACAGCAACAATAGCAGCTGCAGCAACCACAACGAACAGCATCCTACACGAACGCTTGGCGCCAGCCGAAGCTTGTTCGTGTCTGTCGTTCGGCTTTTGGGCTGTTATCATTCGTTTGCCATGGCGTTGAGTTATTTTTTTTGTATTTCATTCGTCGGTTATTCTTTTTGCCGTTGGCTTTGCTTATGCCTTTTTCTTCTAATAGCTGTTGTTGTTGTTGTTGTTGGCACCCGGCTCCATGTGCTGCGTGCTGTGTGCGTATGGCGCCTGTCGACGAATCAGTTTCGCTACGGATTCTGCACGAAGCGGACGCGTCGAAAAGTTGGTCGCACAGTCTCTGGCCCGAGGATCTCCTAACAAAATGTCGTGTTTCAGAAACTAACGGTGACTTTTAAGACCTCATTTTCGAAATGTGAATGAAGTGTTGTGAAAGTGATATTGTTTTGGTTTGATAGCTGAATAAAGTAATAAAGTAAAAACTATTTTAGAAGGAATTTGAATATGCACAAATATTATTTTATTGATTATGTAAATATTATGTGTTTTATTTTGATTTTGGTTTAAGATATTTTAAAATTTTTTCGTTTCATTTGAAGAATTTGCAAATAGTGAAGAATATACATAAATATGTAGATTGAATAAAGACGAGTGAGATATCAATTACATAATTTTGAAAAAAATTTAGAAATTAAAAATTGTCATTAATTAGAATTTAATTGGTGAGGCTTTAAATATTTCTAGTTTTGTAAAAAAAAATACGATGAACTCCATATACATCCGCAATAAAGTTAAATTTAAAAGTTTTTAAAAATAATGAGGAACTGATATTTTATTCTAAAAGCATTAATAAAATATGGAGATATCAGTATATGAGTTATACAAAGGAAATATGAAAAGTTTTATAAATATATAAATATATTTATCTTTGATCTGAGATACAGCTGAGATATAGCTTTAAATTTATTTATTTTTATTGAAATCAAAATCAAAATCAAATTCAAAATCTTAAACCAAATCAAAACTCATTTTGGGAGCACTTGAAAGTAACTGTTCTTTGCCTATGTTAAGCACTTAACAAGTGCAAACAATTAACAGTTCTCTCAGCTAATGCACATTTCATGCAATAAAAGCAAACAAGTACAATCAGAACAGCAACAAAAACAGCAATAACAGGAACCACAACATTTACTCATGCCATCAGGGAACTTGAGAGCCCGAAAGCTCGAAACTTGACTCAAACTTATGAGCGTATGTCTAAATGAATATACCAAAGTTAAATGGGGGCTTGACTTGCAGCTTGGCGGGATGAAGGAAAGAGCGGGACGGCGAGAGGGAGAGTGGAATTGAGTTTGAAATTGAAATCGTAGTTGGAGTTGTTGCAAGTGCAACGAGCAAAACACTAACGAAAACAGCAAAGCAAATATAAACAAAGAATTTAGCTTAAAAATACATTAACCCAGCGGCAGCACTGAATGGGATAGACAGAGAGAGTAGTAGAGTGAGGTTGAGTGGGACACACACACACACAGAGTGCCAGTCTGTAGAAAACAGTTTGAAAACTGCATACGTAATTTGTCTATCGCGCTCAACCCCTCTCTCTTTCAATCTCTTCCACCCATTCACCCATTGCGTGTGTGTGTGCGTGTGCCTGGCTTCTGGTATCAATGCAGATCAATGGCAGCTGGCGTAGCCGAAAAGAACAAAAACAAAAGTTTGGTTTTTTATTCAGGCAGCGTCATTGCAGCTTATTGTTTTCTCTCTGGTGTTTGGACTTTTGTCTGCTGCTCTTTAGTTTTTGCGTCTCTTTTGTTTATCGTTTGGCGTAACAAATTTACAAATTGTGCACAGCAAAGCAAACAAATTGCAAAAATATGATGCCATTCCCAATCCCATTCCCAATCCCATTTCCATTTCCATTCCCATTGATGATGATGATGGAGACTGGATTTGCAACTGTGTTAGTGAGAGTGGGGGGCCAATTGACCTTTTAAATTGCCGACACGCAGTGCGACAAATTGTGAGGCACAAGTGAAAAGTTATTGATGCAACAATAACTGTATTTGTACTTTGCTCATATATGTATGTGTGTGTTGCGTAGATTTATCTGTGATTGAGCTCCTTGTTGAAACCAAAATGTCTTGAGAAAGCGAGAGAGACAGAGAGAGAGCGAGAGGGAGCAAGAGAGACAGAAAAAGCTCTTTCTACTATTTTCTATCTTGCTTGCAATCCGATCATCATCCATTAATTTCTTTACTATAGAGAGAGAGAGTGAGAGAGATAAGCAAAGATAGAGAGAAAGAGAGATGGAGCAAGAGAGAGTGAGAGAGAAAGGGAAGGAGAGAGGAAAGCGAGGGAGAAAGAGAGATTATTATCTTTACTATTATCTATTAACTCTATCAATCTGATCATCGACTTATATCTGCACTATATTCACTTTCTCTCAAAGTGGAGGCGAGCGAAAAGGAGAAAGAGATTGAGGCCTCTGTCTATTATTTATTGACTCATGCTATTGAATCTATCTTCTATTCTCACTTTCAATCGGATCAAATATCTGTATCTGTATTATATGCACTTTTCCTAAATTTTTTTTGTTCTATGTCTCAAATATCAATTTATATATTTATTTTCTTATTTTTCGTACTTCATATTTCTCTTCATATCTCTCTCTTTTCTATTCTATTTAAATGTGGTCTCTCACACCGAGTTTTCTTTCTACATTGGTCAATTAACAATTTTCCATTATATTCCCATTTAAATGAACTTTAGTGTAAACACATACAACAATAGCAATTTTGTTTTTTATTTTTATTTATTTTCTTGTCGGACACCTGAAATTTGGAACCTGCGCTTGAGCCGCATTAAAGTAGAATCCACTTTAGCAAATGCTAATTTGCTGGCTGGCGGCTTTTCATTGTAAACATGGCAGGCCAACAATGAGGCCAGCTGCCCCTTCCCCCTCTCTTCCTCTCTTCCTCTCCCTCTCCCCCACTCTTTTAACCGACAGCTTGCCATTTCCCGCAGCAAACGTCGCAGCGTTGAAAGCCAAAAGCTGTCAGCATTTAGCGACCGTAGCTTAGGACAAAAAAACAAAACCAAAAAAAAATAAATATATACATATGTATGTATGTATGTATATATATAAAGGTCCGAGGGTGAATACACTTGTGTTGGTGATTCGGCACGCCCCTCGAGGACTCTGCGAGGACCACAAATGCCCCCAGCTTTATTTTTATTGTTATTATTTTTTATTATATTTTTTTTTATGCTGTTTACAATTTAAACAATTTGCGTTTGTTCTCGGCGAAGCTCTACAAAATATCCATGACAATCTCTACCATTCTCTCTCTCTCTCTTTCTTGGTCGTGTGCGTCACACATGCTTTTAATTAGGCCCGAGAAAGGCGAAAAAAAAAAGCAGAAGAAGAAGAAAATTGAAACGTGTGCTTCGAATGCCTAACTAATAGCTAATGCCATTCGCTCCTTCTGTTTGCACTCGGAACCTACTTTTTGGTCCTGCCTTCCACCCCCCACCTATGCCGCAGCCCCTGCCACGCCTTCGTGCCACAAATTGTCCTTCAGCAGTTTGTCGCTAATTGGTCACATGTCTGACTTTGTCCATCGATAGCGATTCGACTGGGAGACAGAGAAAGAGTGCGAGTGGGAGACAGAGAAAGAGTGCGAATGGGAGAAAGAAAAGTAGTATGAGTGTGACTGAGAGAAAGAGAAGCTGCACGAGTAGGAGTACGTTTATTCTATTTCAATTTGGGTTCTGTCCAGGCTTTGATTTGATTGTCCTTTGGATTTCTGATGAGCATGGGAAAATCTGAGGGAAATGGAAAAGCTGCAGCGAAGGCAAACTTGATGAAATGTGAGCCGGAAGCTGAAACAGCGATGTATTTCAATAGTATGCTAATTAAATCAATTCCTTTAATTGGTTTCGTTTTCATTAGAGAGAAAGTGTAGATAGACATAAAGAAAGCTCAATTAGCAAAAGAAATTTAGGTGTTGGGGTTATATAAAAATTATATTGATAGATAGATGCAAAAAAAACTTAATTTAAATGCAACTCATTTAAGTTGGATAAGAAATCAGAAGTAGTACAAATAAATTTGAATTGTGTGAGATATGATATGATATGAAATTATGTATATTGTAGAAATAAAAAATAAAGGAAAATTAAAATAAATACAAAAATATAAATTATAAACAGTACATACTTAAATATTTCATAAAATGTATTTACTAAATTCAATTTTATTTTTAGTTTCAACCTGCTGCAAATATTATTTAAAATAATTCTTTATTTATTTATTATTTGTGTATTTTCAATTGTATATACAACTCTTTATATAACTCATTTATATAAATAACTTGTTTATATAAATAACTTGTTATTATCATTAGTTTAAAAAAAAAAATCAGATCTAAATAAAGAAATATTTATAGCATTTATTTAAACATTTTATTTGGTGAACACAATTTAAAAAAAAAATCTTCTAGCGACATATTTGTTGTTTACAAAATTTCAAAAAGCGAAAAAAAAAGTATTTTTTACTTTTACTTATTTTAATTTTCTTAAAATTAAAGTTTAACCAAAAATCTTAAAATTAATAAAGTTCAAGACAAGTGCCACAAAATAATTAACAACAAAAAAACCTTTTTGGAAAGTAAAGCAAATATTAAGTATAGGTAGAATATCTGAATAATCATTTTAACATTTTCAAATACTTTAAAGCCATATAAAAATTCGATTACGTCGATATTTGAGTACGTGTTTACTTTTGCTGCTACGACTAACCCACTTTTAAGCTACTTTTTTCTATTTATTTTTTAAAAAGTATTTTTTCACTTACATGTGGCAAATCCTAATAACAAGTTTTCCATTTGTTTAGCCTACAAAAAAGCACCAAAAAGTATGCAAGCAAAAATTGCTTAATTCTCGAGCTTTGCATATGACTTTCGTGGCCATAAATTTGCTTTCAATGCACTGCTCTAGTTGCCCGCCCCCTCCCCCATCCCACACCCCCCGCTGATGCTCCACTTGCTGTACACTGTCAATTGTTTGCTGTCTCGGAACTTGTGCGTTCGTAGTTTCCCTTCCGGGCATATAACCTCACAGATGCCACGCAGATTTGACTGGGAATTCAATAAAGTTTGGCAAAATATTATGCCCGACTAAGCCGCCATATTCTGCATGCCACGCCCACTTTGCAATCGCTGCTTGTACGTGCCGCACAAAACTTTCAGCTATTTGCAAAAAAAACCAAATGATAGAGAGAGACAGAGAGTGAGAGAGAAGGTGGAGAGAGGGGTAGCGGAAAACCCTTTCGCCAGACCGAAACTCAGAAAGTCATAAAGATTTGCCTTCGAGTTTGTTGGCAACGACTGCAGCGCCCTCTGGCGGCCAATTGATATATGGTCTGGTTTATCTGGGCGCAAGGTATGCGGCTTTCCTTCCAAAACATCTAGATAAAAGTTTCAGTTTCAAGATAAGACTTAAGGTCGAGAAGAAAAGTAGAAAGTAGCAAAGCAAATGGAAGCAGCGCAGAATTTATCGAAGTAACGGAACTAGCTTATATTTCGAAATAGAAACTGGAATAAAGGATTTTGAGAATTTTTATTGATTTTTATTAAGCTCGAATCTTTTGCTTGATATATATAACTATTGTAAATAATTATATACATGTTTAAGATTCACATGTTCAAGATTTACATCTTCTTCTGTTTTTCTTTTTTTTTTCATAAATTGTTTATGATCTATTAATGATGTATAACAATATTTAAAATGTTATGTATAATTTATGTTTATTTATTTATGTTATGTATAATTCATATATATATATTAAGTAAATCTAACATTTATTCAAATATTATTCACATCTTTTTATTGAAAACTGAAATTTCTTTACCTTTATACTTATAAAGGAATGCCCTTAATGTAAATTGTATTTTTTATTTATAACTTTCAGTGCTAGCTTTAGTTGATTTAATAGTTTGTTGTAAAATATTCTATAAATATTCTTTTAACTAAAAATATTTGTATAAATTTTTATACAGAAATTTAAGTTTAAGTGTATTTGATTTATTAGCAACAAAATCAAATTAATAAAATTATGAAAAAAAGATCAAAATTATAACAATTTACAAATTAATTTAGTAATTAAAATTAATGTATAAAAAATATAATTATTAATGCTCAAATTCATTCAATGTGTATGTATGTAAAATATTAGGTATGAGATATACATATGTATGTTATATAGTAATTCATATTGTTTGGCAATAGTTTGCAACTTACATTTTAGTAACAGGTGCAGTGAGAAACTTGCAGAATTAGTCTGAAAAGAGACAGAGAGAGCAGATATTGTTGTTGCAGTGGAAATTTGTTGTTTCGCTTGCATATGAGGAAAATGTCGGGCAATTAATTTAAAAGCTGCTTTCATTTATGTTTATCTGAAGTTTTCACTGGCTTTCGCTTAACTTTGACAACCTGCACCGTTATTCAAGTTCTGCTGCTGCATAACTTTATCTGCATTTAACAAGATATACACATAAATATAAATATGTATATAAATGTGTATATGTATGTGTGTGTGCAACATTTTATGTGTCGTGCGTGTTGCTGGCGATCTGCTCAGAAAAAAAAAATTAAAAAAAAACAAGGAATATAGAAAAACTTTCCGTCCATACTTTTTTTATGGCTTTTAAGCGTGTCGCTTTTCGTGGAGCTATGAGAAGGGGGAGGAGTGGAGGGGGAGCAGCTCCACAGCTTGGAAAACTTTTTCCCTTATGACCCTGCCACGCCCCTTCTTCACACACATGATGACATTTTGGCATAGACAAAAACAGATTTACCAACAACATCAACATCAACAACAACAACAACAACAACAACAGCAGCAGTAGCAACAAATTTTATGCACTTTTTATGAGTTCCGCAAAGTGTTTGTAATTAAATTAATAAATTCAGCCATTTTTGTTATATGGCTGCAAATTAAAATTTAATTGTTCAGCTTTTCTCCGGTTTTTCTTTTTTTTGTTGTTGTTTATTTTTATGCGTATTCTTTTAAATGTTTTTTAATTGTTTGGCGTGCGGCTAATGCGATAAGTAGATTAGTTGGGATAAGTAGATTAGTGAAGAACTTCTTGCAGTCAAAAAGTTTGATTTATCGCATTTGAGAACTCTAGCAGGCAAAATTAAACCGGAGAATAGCGGAAAAAAAAGATATATGTGTGATTACTTTTTTATTAGTTTAGTTGGATTAGGTTTCAGTTTCATAAATGATTTTATTAATATTTTTATACACAGGCATAATTAATATTTATAAGCATTAATTTACATTTTTCTTTAAATAATAATAAACTTGTGTTTTGTCTATTATTCGTATTATAAATAAAATAATAAAACATTTAAAACAAAATCTTAAGTTGCTTTTTAATTTTACTTAATAAAAATAAAATAATAAAATTAAATTAACAGCAAATATCAAACTATTTATAAAATGAATAGTTTTTAGTAATTTGTTTGTTAAAATTTAAAAATAAAAAAAAACAGATAAATAAAAGTATAAATATATATTATTTTATTGCTTTAATTTTAATAAATGAAAAAAAAAAATTTAATTCCTTACAAAATATAGAAAATGTTAATATTTTTATTATTCATTTTAAAATTTTGTAGGCTTGTATTTTAATGAATACAAAAAATTGTTCTCTATATTAATTAATCATTCAAATAAAACGTTATTTTAGCCGCTAAAAATATTTCAAGACAAATAAATAAAACAAACAATTGTGAACTCAAGTATATAACAAGAAACTTTGTTCAAATAAATTGCGTGAAGAAAAAACTTGAAATACAAAGCAAAAGCAAAAGCAAAGCACAAACAAATTTGAAATCGAGCCGCAGGCAGGTTTTGATTGCCAAAAGAAGAGCTTAAGCTAGAAGTAAAGTCTGGAACTGGAGCTGGAGCTGGAGCTGAAGCTGGAGTTGGAGCTGGCGGAGGGCTAAATAGAAGCTGGTGGGGGCTGGCGTGGAGAGATGCACTTAAGCCAGGCCAAGAGGCCATTGACGGTGCTCCTGGCTAAAGAGAGAGGCAAGAGAACTGCAAGTTGATGTTGCTCCCGTCTTGGCATCTAATTGGGGCCCTCCTTGTGCTAACGGCAACAGCGGGGGACTCCACCAACAAGATCATCTTGCCGCAGATACTTAACGGCAGCATCGGCAACGGAGGCGGCAGCAGCAGCAGCAGCAGCAGCAGTGGCAGTAACATCGGAGGCGCCTCCGGCAGCAGCAAATCGGCGGCAGCCGCAAATGGCAGCGGAGGCGCCACCGCCAACGGCAACACCATCCTAAGCAGCAGCGGCGTAATTGTCGCCGGCGGCGTGCCCAATGGCCCAGCATCGAATTTAAATAGTGAGTACAGCCAACAACAAAAACAAAACAAAAAATACAAACTTTTTAACTGGGAATGCAAATTTATAAACTTGAACAATTTTTTAAGAATTTTGCAAAATTGAAAAAATTTGTAATTCAAATTTTTTAGCCAGTAATCAACCAAAATATAATTTAATATTAGTAGAAAATATGTGTTATAAGAACTACAGAAAATATTCAAAACATTTATCAATTTTTTTTTTAATTTTTCAAGATTTTTCGAGCTATTTTTAGAGAGTGAATAAGTATGAATTTAAATTGCGTAAAAGAAAGGGAAAAAAATTCTAAAGTAATATAAATAGTAAATGATTTGAGGAAAAATGCAAATAGTTTTCCGATAATGTTATTAAAAGATATTTTAATATTCGAAACTTTTCATTTACAATATATCGAATAAAGCGTATTAAAAGTAAAAGTTGGGTAAATTACGATTCGATTTGAGGAATATATATATATATATTTATATACCCTATGTATACATATGCTATGATAAATCAAATACCTTTCATTTCGACATGAAAATGTGGGCTTCTTCATAAAGATGATAACATATGTATATAGCTACTCTCTATATTTCAAGTAAAATAAAAGTTTATTAGTTGCATTTCAAATTAAAAGCTAAATAACGATTCGATTTAAAGAATATACATATATAACTATATACTATGATACATCAAATCGAAATTAATATGTAGGCTTATAGTTAGAATCATTTTTAATAACTCAACATAATATTTAGTTGAATTGCAATGCAAAAGGCATGCAACTGTACAGGGTATTGCACAGTCGTACTATGCCCTGGCAGCCAGACCATTTCTTGCGATATTGTAATTTGCTGCACAGTGTAATATGGCATACTTATCTCGGTTATCTTTATGCCCGTTACGCTCTTTCGCTCCAGTCTGATGGCATCAATAACACTCGACTCGACGGACCTCGGGCAATGGTATCTGCACACACTGGCAGGGCTAAAGATAGATAGACTGAGATACAGAGTTGTACGAAAAGAGCAGAATTCGAGAGAGGGGCTTGGGTGGAGGAGGGGGGAATTAATTCCAGCCGCGGGTCATAAGTGATACACGGCTATATGCCAAAAATTGAAAGCTAGCAGCTGCACAGATATGCGGCGTGAAAAAAAAGAGAAAATCGGTGACAGCGCTGCGAGCGCCATAAAAGAGAGACAGGCAGAGAGTTGGGGAAGGGGGTGGGGTGACACCCCTGCACTGGGTGCATGCCGGCTGTCATTGTTCTCAGCTGGAGTTTTGGGTAGTCGCGACAGACAACAAAAACAACACAAATGTCGCTTAACTGTGCGCGAAATTCATTCAGACAACTGCAACCCCTCCCCGCCTCCCCTCCCCCTCACCCACACCCTCACCCCTTCACGATGCACCTGTTTTGTCAAGCCCATCAACTGCTGCTGGCCAATATCATTGCCAACTTTCGGCGTTATGTTCAATTGGGTATATAAATTCGTGTATCGGCCAATATGCAAAATAACATTTGGGTTAATTGCTTCGAAGAGTAAAATCTCTATAAGCTTCATATTCATATATTCTTTATTCAAATAGATACTGCCATTGATATATATATAACATAAAATACGAATATATATACATATGTAAGAATATGATTCATATACAAACTTAATTAACTCATGAATATTTCAAATATTTATAAATTCATACACGAATATTTCAAATTTCCACGAAATCATTCTTTTTTTTGCTTGTTTTACAAATGTTTTATAAAAACTAATTTACAAAATTCACATTTATATTTTCATTTGAATTTCATTTTAGAAAAAACACATGGAATTATTTGATTCAATTACGATTTTAAAAATTAGAGAGGCTCTAAAATAATTTCTTCTTTTTTAAAAGCCTTTAATATTTGTGGTTTTTTTTTCTTCTTTATTTAAAAACATTTAAGTTCATACTTAAAAAATATACGAAATGTTTTGATTTTGTATTAAGTAAATGATAAAAATTTTTAAAGAATTTGTTATATTTATTTTCTGTTTTATTTGTCATAACTCTTAAATATTTCAATATTTCTCTTTGATTTAGATTCTTTTATTTAAAGTATGATTCATATTTGAATATTTTACGCTGATATAGATGTACATAAATATTTGTTTAATAAAATATGATTTATCTAAAAAAAGAAAAACTTTTTAATTGTAATCGTCAAATTATATTTTTATTTATTTAATAAATATTTTAAGTTTTATTTATTTTCTATTTATAAGTATGACAAAGACAAGGAAGATTTTGAAATTTTAATAGACTATTCATTTTTATGGTTATTAATAAATGTTTTAGACTTTAATTTATATTTATTTAAAAATATTTAAATGTTTATGATGAGATTGATTATTATTATTATTATTATTATACTCATTTAAATAAAATTTATTTTCAAGCTTGACCTTAGTCTAGAGCATATTGCATTTCTATTTTATTATTATGTACATTGGTGAGGCAGAACATCAGGCTGTCGCCTAACTTTGCTCTGTGTATTGCCTCTCTGCCCCTGCCCCTGCCCCTGCCCCTGCCACACTCTTTGAGGTTGTAGCTACAGTAGTTTGAACAAGTGGGCGTGGCGGGTGGGCGTTGGGTGCTGGGTGCCACACACACAATTTATATGCAGACACGCGCTCTGGCGCGAAAATTGCAGCTGGATGAAATCCCATGATTATGCAGAGAAGAATTTGACGCTGCTGCAAAAAGGTTGCACGCTCGACTTGCAGCAGCAGTTTTCCATTTTTTGTGCCGTTTTGTTATTGCTGTTGCTGTTGTTGTTGCTGTTGCTGTTGCTGTTGCTGTTGGTTGTTATTGCTATTGTTGTTGACTGTTAATTCAAGTGCATGAGGCATCGAGTGGAAAAAGTGCGGCACGAATGTCATGGTTACATCTGCCCCTCAAGGCTCCTAATTTATGCTTGCTGCGTTTCCTTCTCGTTGATATCTCATAATTAGATGGGCTCCATGCCTCTTGTTGTGGGCGTGGCCAATGTCATATGTCAAATGAGAGTGTGTGTGGTGAAGTGTATGTGTGTGTGTGTGTGTATGTGTGGGTTTAGCCACCCGGGGGCAGTTGCATTGGCAGCGTGCATCAAATTGTATTTCGAATTGACTTTTGCCTTCTGCCACATTATAACTGTTACTAAGCATGTGTGTGTGTAGTTGAGTGTGAGTGTGTGTTATATTGCGCTTATGACTGCCAGGCATGATAAATAGCTAATTAGGCAAAAGCTGGAACTTTAAAACATTGCAATTGAGTAAAAAACGCTGTTTATACTTTTAATTTCTTCATTAGACGAAAATATTAAAAGTAAATATGAAATTATATTTAATTCCTGTAAACTATATATATTTATATATATGATAAATGTTTTCAAATGAATTTTCTGAGAGCAAGAAAATTATTTTAGCCTTATAAAAATTGTGCGAATATACATTATTATATACTAGAATCATCGCTCAAGTATAAGATAAATTTAGTTTTTGCAAACACAGAAATAATAATATTTAGTTTAATTAGTTTAGTTATACATTTATTGATTAAATAAGATTTTGTCAAGCAATTGCCTCGATTTGAGAAATTCTTGGCCAATTATGAACACGTTTCTTAACCTTCGATGTTGCCTTTTGGCCATGTGATTCAATAATTGCGCAGCTAACAAGTTAATTGAATTGCAACAGCAACATTTTATTACGGCTCAAAGCGATTGAATTCAATTAAGCCAACGTGCATATAAGGCTGATAAATGTTTTCATTGGTAATTTTATTGAATTACACAGTCAAGATGCACACGCACACACACACACACACACACACGTAAGCAATACTATAAGATACAGGATACAGATACAAGATACAGATACAAAGGCCTATAGAACGACACTCGGCAGGCAATGCAAAGAGCATATGTAAACATTTTATGTCTGTCAAACAGTCAAAGATGGTTTTAATATCCTTTAGGGACGTACTTATTGTCACTATCATATGTCGATCCCTGGGTATAACTATACTCTATACATTCAAGCTGCATAAAAGATACTTTTAACTCTTTCACATATTGCTTTAAATAAATACTTTTTATCAATGCAAAATAAGTTGAAGAGATTTTTTGTAATTTAATTAGTGAAAGAATAATATATATATCTTATTTACAAAATATCAAAATATATCAAATTATTTCATAAGTTGAAAACTAAATATTAAAGTATTCAATATTTTTTCATTGCTTTACAATTTCTTTCAAGTCTCATATAAAGTAGAAAAAAATTATTCTATAGTTATATTTTATTCAATAAATTTATATTTTATATTTTTATAAACTTTTTAATTATTATTTGTAATTACTATAAATAGATTACTATTATTTACATATGTAAGTGTATTCACACTTCGTCTGGTTGAAAAAGAAATCGTTCGCCTTTATATTTTTAATGGCTGTTAAATTGAAAAGCTTTTCCGACAAGATTTTCGCTCGCCACAATTTAATTCGTTAAAAAGAAAAAAGGATTTTATTTCCGTTAATAATTTAATGAGAGCCGCGAGGAAAAACACAAAATGAAATGTGAAAATAAAAGGAAAAACACAACTCGAAGCGTGAAAATATTTAACTTGTTGATATTTAATGCAAATAAAGCGAATGTATATGTATATATGTATGTGTTTTTTTTTTTTGATTTTCACTTATTTCATAAAATTTGTTTATTCGCTATTGAATTGAATTGAATTTTACTTATGCTAATTTATGTAAAATTTACTGTCCAACGTTGGAATAGTTTATAAACAAATGTGAATAAATAACAAATAATGAATATTTGACTAAATTAAAATAAATATTATAAATTGTTTATTTCACTACTTCGTTGCAGTTGTTGTTGAAGAACCCGAATTTACCGAATACATCGAAAATGTAACTGTACCTGCTGGACGAAATGTCAAATTGGGCTGCTCGGTCAAGAATCTTGGCTCTTATAAGGTGAGTGAATCTGGATTATGTAATATGAAACAGTTAGATAAGGCATAGAACATTATACGTTAAGTAAATCTTATACTATGTTAATCAATTTGTCTATTGGAATATGTGAAGTCGAATCAAATAAAAAAATAATTCCAGAAATGGATTATATATTTGTAAATGCCTTATAAGTAACTAAATGCCAAATTTAGTAATTATAGCTCTTAAAGTTCTCGACTATTTTTCAATGAAGCATGTAAGAAGAAGGATAAATATGTAGCAAGAAATTCATATTAGCAAATGAATCGAAGTTAAAAACATATCATTAGTTATCATTAACATTTTAAATCAATTCGCATATATTTAGACTTAAGATCAACCTGATCAAAGACAAAAATGAGTGCAATGAATGATTGAAATAAATAAACAAAATCTGTAATTAAATTAAATACAAATTAAATATAAAATTGTATGTTAACAGTTCTTAAAGTTCTCGACTTGTGCTTTAAGGAAAATGTGTACAAAATATATACTACGAAAAAGGAAGAAAATAAATAGAAAAATATTACAGCATTTTTTCTACCAATAATAAGCGTTAATATAAATAGACTACACGCAAAATAAGGTGTTAATAAGTCTTAAAATCTTCGATTATCATCGATTTTTACTAATAAAATGGGAGAATATGTTGAAAAAATAAGAAAAGTTTTGACTATAGGAAAATATTCTTATAGAACTTTGTTAGTTATTGAGATTGACTTATATATCTTGATTCCCTTTATATATTCATATTCTTTACATCATATCAAATATACCCATTAACAATATTTTTTTTTATTGCAGCTTTTGTCATGGACTCTATAGCGCATGTTTAAATTTACTTTAACTAGGGAGATGGCTTAAATCCTTTATTATTCAAAATATAGCCAAGCTATCAAAAAGTATTATCCCAGTCGAATTATCATAAGTAGCTGGCTCCAAAAATTCCACTCCCCCGCCGACTTAATATCCAAAAGCAATTTCAACTGCAATACCCACACATTTGACTGTTCCAATATATGTATATTTATCTATATATGTATCTATATACATACATATATCTACATATATATGTTATGTGCTTAAGAATTTCGCTTAACGAAGTGTCAAGCAAAATACTTGCACGGCTGTGCATAAACGCATTTAGTGGCACCTTTAAAAACTATTTAATAACATCTAACGGCAACTATATATGCTATGTATAGTACATATATGTAGTGTATGTATAAGGGTTAACACCTACTTCAACCTGCACACGTACAACACGACTGCAATTTCACAGCTCAGCAGCACAAAAAAAAAATGGAGAAAAGAAAAACGAGGAAAAACGGAAGCGAGAAAATTGCATCATAGTGTCGCATATAAAAATAAACTCGACTGGTTTCATGTGCGTTGCGGTGCGAGTGTGTGTGTGTGTGTGTGTGTGCGTGTAAGTGTGTGTCTATGTGTGTGTGTGTGTGTGTTTGATAGCTATGAATTACACGCAGGCAATACAGGTAAGCGAGACGCTGACTGTCAGAGCTCTCCTATTGAGTGGGGGAGTGGGGCTTGGGGCACAGACACAGCTACTTAAACATGCCATCAGCTAAACCGAGCTGCTGCACGCTTTTTGCTACCTGCTCCCATTGCTGGCCCCATCTTTATTTTGGCCATTTTATTTAGTTCATGCGATGCACGTTTCTTGTGTCGTCAGCGCTCGTTTTCTTGTTGCTCGCATTTACACCTCAATTTGATTCTATTTCCTGGATATGCCCCAAAAAAAAAGTATATATATATACAGCCAAGATATCAGGTGGCACAGGCTATCCGCCCCTCTCTCTCTCTCTCTCTCTCTCTCCCTCTTTGGAGTGCTTGGTAATGATGCTCCGCGCAGCCTTTCAAGTGCTTTTGATATTCATGGCCGCATTCTCCATTTGCCATCCTAATGATGTGTCTAAGTTCCATCCAGTTCTGCGTCTTTGCATTTCAGCTGCGAACACCTATTGAAAATCATTTTTTACCTATTTGCTATTTTTTTTTTTTTTTTTTTGGTTCATACGGCGTATGCGTAATTTGTTTGGCTGCTAATTAGTTTGACTTTTGCCGTCATCTTTTCATTCGATTTGCATTGCTTATCTCTTTCTCTATCTGTCTCTATCTCTTTTATCTAATTGCATCAATCGGTATTCTTCTTCTTCTTCCTTTTTTGTCGGAGTAATCAAATCATTATCGCTCATTACACGCTGATTTCTCACAAGCTGCTTAATTAATAAATCATTTCCCTGCTTTTTTTTTTGCTTTTTGCTTTTTGCTAGTCCGTTTTTCATTTACCAACGCGCAGGCCAAACAACCAAAAATGTGGCTGTCAACAGCCGTGATATACTCTGTTTACCGAAGAGAGTTTATTTATAGAATATATAGTATATATATAGCAGGTCTCTTTGTTCAATATCTTATGTTATAGTAGAAATATCTTTATAAGTACTTCTGTTTAGAATCAAAGAGGAATTTTGAATTTTGTAATTCATCTAGAAAGGCGCCGCAAAGCTAATATACCCCAAAAACACGTTGCTTAGAGTGTATTAAAATGCTAATGGAGCATGAAAGGCGAAAAGGATTTGTTTTTGTTGTGGTCTTTTCCTCTTTCAGCTTCAATTCGTTTTATTAGCGCAGTTATTTATAAGAGGAGCTTATTTGAATAAAGGAGAAATACTTTTTATATACTTCACTCAACTCTTTGGAAAAGCTTTTTTCTAATACGAGAGATTTTTATTGAACTGTTTTGTTTTGATATTAATCAGATTAAGTGTTATTGAAATATGTATATGGGTCTAAAATATTTAGCTTATTTATGTGGAATTAATAAATATTTGGAATTAAAGTTTATATGGAATCAATAAATATTTGCATTAAATTATAAAATATATTTGTATGACTTTTAGTCAAGATTTGCTAAATTCCTACTTTTAAATATACTATTTATATTTTTTTTTTTTTTTGTATATATTATATACTAGATTAGTCGAAAGGCAAAATAATTATTAATTAATAATTATCAAAGAAATTATAAATATAGAAGAGAAACAACATAGTAAATTTATAAGCATTTGATATAAATCTTTGGGCTTATAGACGAATAAATGTTATTAAATAATATTTTATACAAATGATTTATTTTAATATCCCGAATTCCAATAGGTCAAAGAAGAAAATGCAGGTAGAAATAGAAAATGAGAACAGAATAAATATATAATAAATATAGAAATATAACATGAAATATACGAGTATTAAAATTGTATATAAATCTGTGAACTTATAGTTAAGAGTTATTAAATAAAATGTATATCATTCATTCTTTAGTGTTTCTCTCTGTATAAAGATGTAATGCAGATATGAATGAATAGAGTTAATTATTATGGACTAGATTAGATTATATACATATAACTATAAATTTAGTATATCATGTTAGATATATTTTGTCATTTAGTTTTTTTTCTAAAAACCTTTTATGTATTTATTTTGATGTTTATTATTTTATTTTTCAGGTCGCTTGGATGCACTTCGAGCAATCGGCCATTTTGACGGTGCACAACCACGTGATCACGCGCAATCCTCGGATCAGTGTCACGCACGACAAGCACGACAGGCATCGCACCTGGTACCTGCACATCAACAATGTCCACGAGGAGGACAAGGGCCGTTATATGTGCCAGATCAATACGGTGACGGCCAAGACGCAGTTCGGCTATCTGAATGTTGTGGGTGAGTTGGGGGCTAAGGGTTGAGATCGGGTGGGGGGCTGCTCTAAACGTGTCCGAAGGGGTGTGCACAGTGGCGCAAAAGTACACACGAAAATCCTCTCCAAATACGCCGCGAATTAAAAAATAATTTATATGCCTTAAAGCGCGCACACAGCGAAAGAAAAAAAAAAACAAAAACAAAAACAAACACGGAACCAAAAGAAGCCAAAGGCAAACTCAATGTGTGTGTGTGTATGTGTGTGTGCGTGTGTCCAGTGTACAGTTCAGTGAATCTTTTGGCCACGCGAAATTATTTTCCTGGCTGGCAAACAAAACAAATTATTAAAAATGCATTCGAAATTCGCCCAAAAGGGAGCGAAAATTTTTAATTAAAAAATTATTTGCAACAATAAAAAAAACAATCTTAATAAAAGCAGCTTAAAAACGAAACAAATTTGAAAAAAGTATTCGCTAAAACAGTTTCAAACTTGAGAGCTCAAACTATTATTAAAATATAGAAACATTTTTAATAAAACGGAACTGTAAGCTGTAATCGAGCGTGCCCGACTAGGAGATACTCTAGTTACAATTTCCAAAGAGCTTAAAAGTTGTTGATACAAACTACATAAAATTAATTTCCTTTTCTTAAACTCATCGGATGTGCTTAACTAGGAGATACTCTAGATACCAATAAAAAAATATTCAAAATAAATAATAAATGGGCTTAGAGCAATTTTTAATTGTTTATTCCATTTGTATAAAGTTACAGGGTATGCCAACATAATCTGTATAACAGCATAAGCTGAAGTTTCTATTAATTATAATGTTCGGGTGTGCTCAACGAAAAGATATTCTAACTACCCTTAACAAATACTCAAAGTGAATAAGAAATGAGTTTTTTTTCGAATTATTGAATCGAAATTTATAAATTTACAAGGTATATACAATATGCCACCATAAACATAATATATGTTAATTAGCCTAGGCAAAAATTTCCATTTTTTTAAGTTTTCGATAAAAAATATCTTTACTTAAATCCCATTTTCAAGAACTTAATGTAAAATTCTCTGGATTTTTTTTTAAATAATAAAGGGAAACAAATTATTTAAGCAAAGGAAAATTAAATAAATTGTCCAGCTTTCTAAATAAAATGCGCAATAAAATACTTTGTCAACAATTTTAGATTAAGGATATTATATGCCAGCAAATACATAAATATATTCATGTGTATATGTGTTAGTATAGGTGTAAATATTGTGCAGTTGGATAAATTGCAGAATATAACTGAAATAATTATGAAATGCATATTGAAAGCGGATAGAATTGAAATTGAAAACATTTCAATTGCAATATCCTGTTGCACACACACACACATACATGGAGAGTTGCAAACAATGCAATTTATCACCTATTTTAGCCGAATTTTATTGCATTTGGGAGTCGTAGATATATGTGTGTGTGTGTGTGTGTGTGTGTGTGTGCAGGTTATGAATGTGTTTGCTATATATATATAGGCAGGTGATTTTCATCTTAAATGGGGTTTGGGACATTGTTGGCGCTTAGAGCGGATTAGGCCAATAACAATTAAGTGTTGGCAACAACAGCGATTGCCAAAGTTGAATAGAATATATAATGCGGCTGGGCCTTTAAATCAAATCGAATCGCATCGCAGTGTAACAAAATTCCTTTTGCAGTGCCACCAAATATCGACGATTCGTTGAGCTCGAGCGATGTTATCGTGCGAGAGGGGGCGAATATATCGCTGAGATGTCGGGCGAGCGGGAGTCCTCGACCCATTATAAAATGGAAGCGTGATGATAACTCGCGCATAGCCATCAATAAGAATCACATAGGTAAGTGCAAAGGTAACCGACAGCTGGCCAACAGCAGCAGCAGCAGCAGCAGCAGCTGCATCAATCATTTAACAGACTGATTCGCTAACTCTCTCCATCTCCCTCTCTCTCTCTGTTTTGCTTTCAGTGAACGAGTGGGAGGGCGACACGCTGGAGATAACCCGCATCTCACGGCTGGACATGGGCGCCTATCTCTGCATCGCCTCCAATGGGGTTCCTCCAACGGTTTCCAAGCGCATCAAAGTCAGCGTCGACTGTGAGTATTAAACTAGCCCGCTGGGCTGTTAAAGAAGGGTGGAGTGGGGGGCGGGGGGGGTTTAGTTATAACAGCTTTTCGCATTTCGCTTTTGCTCTTTGACTGTTTGTCTGTTTGACTGTTTGTCGAAGCGAAAATGATAGAGTGATTCTTTCATTCTGCTGAACTGATTCTTTTTTGCAACTATTTACGCTGCACTAACAAAATTGTTAAAAATTCTGAATATTGTAAAAAGTGTGGAAATTGTGCAAAATTGTAAAAATTGTAAAAATTGTAAAAATTGTAAAAATTGTAAAAATTGCAGATATTGTGGAAAAACTAAACACATTTTTTCATAGTTCACGCGTTTTTGGGCTTGCTTCCATTTTCAATTTGTTTTGCGTTACGTGTTGACCAACATCGTTTGATGGCTAAAAACAACCTTTATAAATTTCTATATTTATGTGAGTGTTTGTTGTGTATGTGTGTTTGTTGTGTGTTATTTGTTGTGTTGTCCCTGGCAACTCATATTTCCATTTCGCGGCTGCGGATTAAAGCTGATCTGATAGTGGGTCACATGGCAGGCACAGTGGGGCAAAAGCAGCTCACTACTGCTCAAAATAGAAACTTAAAAATGCATTATTTGAAGGCAGAATACAATATAAATTAAAGCCTTATTTTGCAATATAAAAAATTATAATTGTTTATTTTTTAATTAAAATTATCATTATTTACAAATCTTGACAATTTTGTCTTTCTATTAATAAATGTATTTCAAAAGCAATCAAACGTCAATTTTAAAAACAATTTAAACAAAACAGATTTTTTTATGAGTATTATTTCTTTAAAGACATTTACTTAACCTAAACAATTAAAATAAAACAAATATGAACAGCTATTGTATAAAATATTAATTTATGTTTATCAAAGAAAAATTTTGCACTTTCCAAATGTTTAATCGAAATAATAATACTTAATTCCAACTATTTTATTCAAAAAATTCAATTTGTGTAATAACAATGTATACCCTGTAATTTAAGTTCTGCAGCAGACTTTATATATACATATCCTAATAGATATATATCTG
This sequence comes from Drosophila pseudotalamancana, assembly GCA_037075185.1. Taxonomy (NCBI): domain Eukaryota; kingdom Metazoa; phylum Arthropoda; class Insecta; order Diptera; family Drosophilidae; genus Drosophila; species Drosophila pseudotalamancana. Next base: position 45,959 of record JBAMCK010000446.1, read on the forward strand.
CCGTAACATTCAGCCCCACTGTCTTTGACTGATTGCAATTTGAGGCGCCACTTGTGGCTGTTGCCGCATTTATAAAAAAATCGCACAGAAAAAAACAACATAAAAAAAAACCAGAAGGAAGTCGAAACAGAGTTCAAATCAGTGTGCGGTTCTTTTTAAGATTTATTGCAAGCGACAGTCAGTCACATCACATGTTGTCCGTGGGCTGTCATGTCAGACAGGGGGCTGGGGCGTGGCCGCGTGGGGACCGGGAGGGGGGGGGGGGGTGGTTAAGCTTGTGGGCGGGGCCAACGTGACAGAAAATTTGCTCGTTTGCTGTCACTTAAAAATGCCGCAAGCATAAATCTATTTTGGTTTTGCACACGACATTCGCTTTGTGGCAAACAACGCAAGCTGACCGACAGCCAGCACCAAGCCCCCCCACATATACCCTGTACTCTGGCCAGTGGCAGCAAAAAGTGTGCAATACAAATTACACGTGTGTGTGCAAAGCGAGAGCCATAAAAAAGTAAGTCGAAATGCCTGATTGCCACAGAGCTGCAGTGCAACAAAAAAAAAAAAAAAAGGCGTGCAAAGGGGAGGGGCGTAAAAAATATGAAAACGAAAAAAATGGCAGAGAAACTAAAAACGGATTTGGTGTAAAATGAATTGTTTGGCCAGGTTAAACAAACTTCAACCGGCATAGAGAAGTGTGTAGAAAAAAATTATACATTTGATATTTTTTTAGAGAAGAAATTTAACTATTCAGAATTTTCTGATTCTGCCAATAAATTGGTTTAGAATTTCGTTTAGTTTTGCTTAGTGGAAACAATTAACTTTCTGTCCTTAAAAATGATTATTTTCTTAATATTTCAAATATTGGAGCGGCTATTCAAAATCTAAACTAATCAAAATGTGCGTCTTCCCAAGTATGTTATCGATAATAAGCAAACCAAACGAGTCATCGATTTTTTGAAACAAACTCGATAAGCGCGTGCTATAGCAGATCCTACATGTTAAATTTGAAGTCTTCAGCTCTTTTAGTTCCTGAGATTCACGCATTCATACATACGGATGGACAGATGGACAGAAGGATAAGTATATTTTATGAGGCGTTGCCCATCCCCTTTACCTTTCTTTACTTTTCAGCACAAGTTGCTTTAAATGCTATTTAAAAATTGATGATAATACTATTAAATGATCAAGTTTATCTCATTTCAAATATAGCTAATATAAAATATAGTAAAAACTATGTCATCTTTCCCATTAGGCCTCCACTTAAAGCTTATCTGCAATTGATAAGCTCTCCAGTTGTATAAGCAACAAAATCTTCAAGCACAATTGATTCCATATCTTCCTTTAGCGAACAGTTCAAAAGCAGCTTTTCGGGAAATCCAATTTCCAGGACTCGGTTGTCATTTTGCCATAAATGTTGTTCGATAAAATAAAATATACTTTGTATAGCCAGCAAAGATTTTGTGTTTGGGCATAAATATAAAATCGTACGCTGATTTTTTAAAAAATGTCAAAACGAATTTTCAATACTCAAAAAAGGAGAAAAAAAAATGAAAATAAAAAGGAAATGGAAAAAAAAACAAATGTCTGCAGCAGCTACACAAACAATTTGTTAAAACAACTGTGACAGCTTGCATATGTCCTTTAGCCAGGACACAGTCACACACACACACACACAGAAACTAGTTGCCACTCTCTACTCTCACAGTTTGCCTCTCTTTCGCACCCCTTTTTACTATATTTTGTTTCATGTTTGTACGTTTATTGTGGCGTGCGTTGCTTAACAAACAGGAAGCAACAAATTCAGCTACTGTTTCCGGTAAGCGTATGTGTATGTGAGTGTGTGTGTGTAACTGTGTGTGTGCGTGTGTGTAAAGCAGTTTGTTTCTTACATTTGTGACTGCATACTGATTTGCTTGCAGCAGGATTTAAGGACAACATATGCTGCGAACGACCCTTAACCTGCCCCACTTCAGGAAAAAAAAACAGAAGAACAAGAAGCAGAAAGAGAACAAGCATAAAAAGAAAGTTGAATTTCTTGGGGGAGCTCTTAAGCAGCTAATTTGGTATGCAATCCAGATATTCGGCATTCATATTACTTCCCTTTGGCTTTTTATACAATTTGTCGGTGCTTAGCAGAGCTTTAAAATTCCAATGACTGATACCTAAATTCTGACTGCCTTTAATCACAAAAATGTTATCAAGAAATTTCTTTAAAGAGAGCATTTTTTGATAAGGTTAGAAAATGAAGAGTTCTACATTGAATATCTTTGAAGATAAAGGGTATACAGTAATATAAATTTTACTTAAACTCTACCAAACATCTACTTAGAACAATAAATGTTAAGTTTGAGCTGTAAGTTATGTTAATAACAGCAGATGGTAAGTGTTAAGAAACGTTTAAATAAACGTAGAGAGAGGCAAAGAGAGATTGTAATGCATTTAGCTTGTGTCGATTTCCAAAACTATAAAAGCTACGGAATTGCAATTTTCAACAATTATTCTGAACAAGTCAATAGATCTTTTCATTATCCTAAAATCAATAAAAAAAAGTAATCTTTAATACCCTATTTTCGTAGCTTTGTAAGCTGTAAATTTGGCAAGTGATATTCGAATTGCTAAAACTGAATATTTTTAAAATTTTTCGAATCAGTAGCTTACATATATATCAACTGCATAAATCGCATATAGTTGTAAAGCTATCAAACACTTTTTGCATATATCATCTATAACTTAGGCGTTGGAATCATCTACTTATGTCTGCTTTATTTAAAATCTATGTACAACTTTTCTAAAAATATCTCAAAAATTATAGGAATGCTTTTTTACTGAATATTCAAGTTTTTAACATTCTCTAATATTTTGCACAGCTCAAACTATTTTTTTTAAAGCCATTGAAGAAATTCTTTTCAATTAAAAATGTCCAAATAAAAAGTAATTGTATAAATTTATCGGGTTTAAATACATATCGCTTAATATCTAACGGTAAATTACAAAACATTTTATACACCTGACTTACTAGAAAAGAAGAAAATATTTCAAGTATTTTCTAAAGTTAAGTGTCCTAGAAAATGATATTGGTGAATGCCAGGGTATGTGTAAATGGGAAGAGTAAAGCACTTGACTTAAGGTACTTGCGACAAGGTGACAGGAGAAACAGAAGAAACAGGATAAGTAGAAGAAGAAGAAGAAGAAGCATTTGGAGGACTTCCCGTCCAGTTGGCTTGGCGCTGATTTAAATTACAATTGAGTGGCGACAATATTGTGAGAAGGCAGCGAGCGAGGCTGCTAAAAGGACAGCGATTCGTAAAAAGGACTTGAGTCAACAATAATTTAGCCGGGGCGTAGAGTACCAGGTGGGTGGCCGAGTGGGTGGTTGAGTGGGTGGGTGGTTGAGTGGTTGTAAGTGGCTCGCTGTTTGCGCCTCAGTAGTCAGCGGACATTGAGTGACAGTTTTGTCTGGCACTCTATAGAAAATTGCAGGTGCCATTCCTTAGTGTAAACAGCTTGAAAATTAGCAGTTAATGAAGCCTCGTTACGGTTAGTGTGGAGGTGGGGATTGGGGAAGGGGGGAGGGTTTGGTTTGGTCAAGGATTACCTTTGTTTGGCCAGGAGCTGGACTTGATTGCCCCAAAGGATTGGCTGGCGCACTATTTGTGCGGAATTAGTGTAATGGCCAGTGGACAAGCTGTTGGCCAAGCTGTGATTGCACTGCAATTTGGCAGAAGGTGCAGGTGAATGGACCATAAAGATGAACAAACGGATTGGCTACAGCACGTGCTGCTTGAAAGACAAAGCAAAGCAATTGCCGAAGTTCTCGTAGATGTGGACAAAGAAAACACATTCGAGCATATCTTCGGGATCTGCGAGACTTAACTTAACTTAACAAGATGTTTGTAACTAAATTGCCTGCAAGTCTTCTTCAATCGTCTTTCTCTCTGACTCTCATAATTGACAGATTAACAATAAAAGATCTTGATGTCATATTTTCGTACTAATAATTTTATTTTTCTCTTTTCTATTTGTTTTCTAAGTCTTTATTTTGCTTTAACATGTCTTGTTTGCTTTTCTATACGATTCTCAAAACTGAAAGATTAGCTATAAATGAATCTAATCTTATATTTTGGCTTTTATGATTATAATTTTCTCTTTATCATGTGCTTGCTGTTCACTTCTTTCACATACATTTGTCGCTGCTCTATGCGATTCTCATAAGTTAATAGTATTTATTATTGCTATAGATCATTTTCCATATGATTCTCTTCACTGATCTATAAGTTAGTTAAGAGATAAACCTGATGTTCTATTCTTTTCTCTTTCACCTGCCTTGTTTGCCTTTCTATGCGATTCTCATTAACAATAAATGCAACTGATGATTTTACAATACTGCTTTTCTCTTTAACACTTGTTTTCTGTCTCTTTCTTCTGCTTTTGCATGCATTACTCACTTTTCTATGCGATTCTTATAAGTTCAAACCGTTTGGTTCTCTTTAATATTGCAAATTCTGATTCTTTTAGTATTTCATTGGCAATATCATTTTTTCCTAATTGCTTTATTCATTGAGCTAACTTAATTTGAATATAGAATTTTATGCTACAAATTTTGTTTTCGCCTTTCAAGTTTTAAATAACTTTATTCCAACATAAATTGAAGAACTGCTCTTGACCAGACAATCTCTTTAATTCATTTCAGTTAACTTTTAAGTTTCTTTCTGCTGCATATTGACAAACAAAGTTTCAAGTCCAATTTATGCATGCATTCAGGTCGCCCACATATATATATACAATATATATATACATATATATAGTTGTATTTTTTGTGTCTTTGGTTTATGCAAATGGAAGTCGAGGCAGATCTTAAGTATAATTTTGTATGCAGCTGATTTTCATTTAAATTGAGAGCCAAGACAAGTCAGCAGGCTGCGTCTTTTCTTTGCCCAGGAGCAAAAGTTCGTCAAAGTTCACACACACACACACACACACACACACACACCAACACACAGACACACACTCAAAGTGGATAACAAGTGAAAAAGAAAAACTATTTTTCTTTCAGCGGTCGCAGCTCATGAAAAATCTTATGAATAGCATTATTCACTATTTTGCATGGCTTGCTTTTTTCTACAACTACTACATCTTCTTCTTCTTCTTCTTCTCGTTCTTCTTCTTCATCATCATCCACTTTCATCTTTCGAGTCTATTTTTGTTATTTGTGTGCAACTGTCGAGTAATTCTATATAGAAGAGGACACCTATACAACATTTTTGTCAATGTACAGCCAAAATACTTCAAAAAAAACAACAACAAAAAAAGTAGTGAAAGAAGAAGAAAGGGAATCCCTAACAGAAGTTTTTGCCACACTTCGAATGCAGCACAGCGCACATTTTTAATTAAGATATTAAATGCGAATAGCGGTTTCTCCCTCTTTTAGCCATCTGCACGCTAATGAACATACAATTTGTTGTTGTTGTTGTTGTTGTTGTTGTAGTTGTTGTTGCATTCGTTATAGTTATTGTCAGAATCCTGAGCCTGTCATCATCATTAGGCTGAGCACAAAAAAGTCCCGACTCTATACACAATGACTGCTCCTCCTCCTCCTACCCCTCCACCTCCCCCTCCTCATCCACCTCCTTCTCCCCCTACTTTATTCATTCATTGGGTTTTGCCTTGTCATTTCGCTGGCTCTTTTACCTTTTGTTGATTTATGCCAGCCACGAGCTGGCAATTAAGCTGCGGCTCAAACCTGAAGGGGTTCTCCTCACCCCCTTCTCTACCCACCCCCTCCCCCTACCCACCTTCACATTCTTTCAGGTAATGTCCTGCTGGACCAATTGAAATTTTAATCAGCTTGAACACAAATTAGCGGCGTTTTTATGTTTATGAATTGTGGCCTTAAGTAGCTGCCTTTTGACGGCTTTTGCCGGCCACTTTCCTTCTTTTTTGTTTCCCTTTTGCTCGTAATGTCCTTAATCAAAAGGATATTAAGTGTCACGCGGCTTAAGTGTGACAAAATGCGCAACTTAATTAACTTGTCAAGGGGTTAAGCGACCTGGCTGGACATTAAGCACGGCATAGTGTTGGGCAACGCCGTAAACAAAAGCATCGAAGGCTGAAAGCTGTCCGGCTTATAGAGGAAATTCAACAATGATGTTTATATCACACTAATTAGATAATTTTAAGGCTGCGAACAGCATAAAAGCTACTTCAGAAAAGTTAAGAGCAATCATTACATAATATATTATGTATTAGAATAGAGCTTAAAGAGAGTTTTGATAAGTCTATTAATGTTGATAGCGTAAACGATAACAAAGTATTTAATTAAATGAGATTATAAATTAGGCTATAGTAAAAACTGATATTTGAATAACTGTATCTAATAATGGTAGCTAAAAAGGATTTTTAAATAATTTCTTGAATAAAATAATTATATATTTGAATGAAGGACTGTAATAATTGATTTTACTGAAATACTAAATATTTTAAGTTCTGAAAATATGGATATTCAAAATAATGATGAATTTTTAAAGCAATAAATAAAAATGTGATCAATCCAAATCGTAAAACCATATAAATATAACTATAAAGTAGAAGAGCAATAAATAAAAAAAATGTTGTGAGTTACTAAATGGAAGAATTAGTAAGGAAAAGGATCATTTATATATGTATATGAGAATCCACTTTATAGTTTAAACTGAAATTCTAATCTGCTTGTAACTGTTAATTCTCTTACAGTTCCGCCTATGTTGCTAATACCCCATCAATTGGTCGGCGCTCCCGAAGGTTTCAACGTGACCATCGAATGTTTTACGGAGGCGCATCCGACTTCCCTGAATTACTGGACACGCGGCGAGGGACCAATCATACACGATTCGTACAAATACAAGTGAGCATATAACTTAGGATAGTCCAACGAAGCGGTTTCTCTATTTGTTCGATATGGTTTATGTTTTTAGAGTCGAATCGAGCGTCGGCGTGCCCGCTTACAAGACGCACATGAAGCTCACAATTATCAACGTGGGCAGCGGGGACGATGGGATCTATAAGTGCGTGGCCAAGAATCCGAGAGGCGAAACGGATGGCATTATACGATTATATGGTGAGTAAATAGCTCAGAGCGTCTAAAACTGTGCGACACATTTAAGCACTCAGCATTCTTTCTCTCCCTCTCTCTCTCGCTCTCTGTCTCAATGCAATTTCGCAACTTGTTCAAAAAGTTGCCATCAAATGCATTTTTAATTGTTTGCCAAACAAAAGTTGCAAAAAAAAACCAAAAACTGAAAACCAAAAGCAGATGAAAATGTGTTGCGCATACGCAGCGTAAAACACTTTTGGTTGCGAGCAAGTTTCTTGAATCATTTTTAATATTGTTGATTTTAATGAAAGCAAATATGAAAAGTCTAGTGCAGTGTGCTCGACTAGGAGGTACCCTAGAGCACATGCATTGCAAAATTGTGCTATAAGTTCTATATTTCCTATCAGATCGTAATGTAATTTTTATAATATATTTATTTAATTTAAATTCGTTAATATTTCGAAACGTAACTTTGTAGACTTACAAATGCATTTTTTTCTTTTTTCCGAGTTTTGGAATGTGAGACATATCTAAAATTCGAAGTAGCCAAAATGTGTGTACTATTATCGATATCTTGGAAAGGAAAAGTGTTATCGATTTTTGTAAATAAACTCAAACAGTGGGTGTTCAAGAAAAACCTACCTGTAAAATTCAAAGTCCGTAGCTCTTCTAGGGTCTGAGATCGAAGCGTTCATACACGCAATGGGATGGGGGTTTTTTCGGACGAAGGGACAGTTAGGAGAATACTGCTATATTGACTAGGAAGCTAATTCCGATTAATAATATACATACCAACGCCTTTTTCTGCTCGTGGCATACATCATCATAAGAACATTATGCCCTATTTATCGATTTTAATGGGTATTAAAAGGCTTATTAAGGGAATATTTGTGCATGGGAAAAGCAAATAACTGATGTAGAGAAAATATTATTTTTCAAGCAATATTGCGCCGACTTCTTAGCCAGACCCCGTCTTATAATTTGGTTAATTGCAGAGACAGGGAATGCCATTTAAAGTTTGGAGCTGCCCTCAGCAAATCCATCACGTAATTAAACTTAAAACGTGATATTAACTCACAGCTTGAGCTGCAAAATTGAAGCGTTGCCGAAAGAAAAGTTGCGCACACTTTCCCTTCGATGTGAAATAAAATTTAAGTTTTCTTGCGGTTTGCAGCACATGTGGAGAGAAAAACCCCAAAAAAAAAAAAAATAAATAAATAAAAACTCACTCCACGGCGGACACGTCGCAACTTGTGTCAGGACAAGCCGGAGAGCCCGGCCCAAACGATTCCGCACCTCGGGCACAAAGCACGTGACTTGATTTTCAGTGGCTTGATTATGGCCAAGACCAAGTCGAGCTGCCTTTAGTTTTGGCCAAGCAGCGAGCAGGCTATTGCAAGGTGTTAAGCATTCGTCTTATTCACCCTCTCCCCATCTCCCCATCTCTCTCTCTCTCACTCTCTCTCTCTCTCTCTCTCTCTCACTCGTTCTCTGAAAAGTTCAGGCAATTAAGTCGGTCCGTTTCTGGGCTATTGCGGTTGAGATTTTCTTTGTTCTGCTTTTCGCCTCAATGGCTAAATGGCTGGAAATTTGTCAATTCGTGTTAAGGCCAATGCGGCACTTTCTCAATATGGTAACGGGATGGGGGGTTTTTTCTTGTCTCTCATTCTCCTTTTTGGACATGGATCTCTTAATTAGCCGACTTGGGCTTTCAGCTCCACAGCTCATTAGATGTGGCCAGGCTTATGTTGTAGTCCGCATTCGTGGTCTTTAATCTTAGCTTAACTTTCTGTGAGTAAAGAAAACTGCTCAAACTAAGACTATATAGCAATATACTTAATATATACAAGAACATCTCTAACTAAATAATAATCAAAAGTTAATTAGTTGAAGAAAATGAGAAAGAAAAGGAGAACTAAACAAAATCTAGTTGAGTATGCGCGACTGGCAGTTACCCCTGCTAAACGCATGCACATGCATACCAAAATTGTCGACGAGCAGGACTTAATCGACTTGATTAGTCATCTTCTGAATAAAAGTACATATACTTAATATTTTCGGTCACATCTTCTTTGCCTGTTACATATGTATATACGTTGGCTTAAAACCAGCATACCCTATTTACCCCTTTTTAATAGTATATAGATATTTATTTTTAAGTTTTTTTTTTTTTACTTATAATAAAGCTCTAGTTAGAAAGCCGATAAAACACAATCAATTCATATGTCGAAAAATCAATGTTTTAATTAGTTTCTAATGATATTCCTCTATCGTGTGAAAATTCAATATTTAATATAATAAATACTATCGCACGACCAAAAAGCATTTGACAATCAAAATGATTTTGCATATTTAAAATGGTTGAAATGGTTGAAATGGTTGAAACAAATGTGCAGAATAATTTTCGCTGGGCGGCATAATTAAAACGTGCTTTAATTGAAAATATATTTATGGAGGATGTAACAGGGAAAAGCGTAACGCTTAAATTATACATATAACCAAATGCGAGGGCCTGGAAAATTGTGCATATTGTCACATAATGAAAATACAAAATAATTAGCATTTTGTTTTATCAAGTCGGGCGTATAAAAAATATATGTATGTATATATTTGGAGTGGGTGGCAAAATAACAGACAACACGAATTTTAAATAAATAGCATAAAAAATCAAATGAAATGAGACGTGCGAAAAATGGCAAAAATTGAACAATTTGCATGCAAATTTCATTGGCAACAACAACAATCAGAATATTGAAATATACATTTGTCTGATGTATAAAAATAAAAATAAAAATAAGAATATGTAAATGAATTATAAACAACAAATACAAACCAAACAACAACAAAACCGCAAAAGTACAAAATAAACTGCAAAACAAGTTCTGTTATTGTAATCGATGTTAAGTGTGAGTGAGATGCCAAGAGATGCATGTAATATGTGAGACAAGGCGTATGAGCAAGAGAGCCGTATAAGCTTCTAGGCAGAGAGCAATTCTTCTGGCAATGAGAAATCAATCAGCTTTTGTTCGAGTGCAAGAGGTAGGCAAAGAACATGAGTAAACGGCAAGTAATTAAGCAAAAGAGCGAGTGAGATGATGGTAAACATATACCTGAAAGAAGGCCTTAAAATGTAACTGAGTGAAGAGCATGGCAAAAGCTATGCATGAGTATAATAGATACACATATTGAAGAGGCTTTAAATAGTAGAATGAGTGAATAGCACGACTATAGCTATACATGTGTAAATACTAAATGAACCATGATGAGCCAATCAAACAAAATTAAATAGAATTTTACAACGAAATATGCTTAACTTTGCTTAAATGTTACATTTTTTATACCTTTCATATTTTACACTGTCTCTCTTTCACTTATAGTGTCGTATCCGCCAACAACTGCCTCTTCGGGTGTCTACACAAGTGAATCGCATTGGGGGGAGGGCTCCAACAACAATTTGGGCTACGGCAATTCGGATGCAACGCGTTCTATTTACGGCCAGGATAAAAGTGAGTAGCAGATCAGCCTATCATGAACATAACATTAATTGCCTGGCACCCTATTCGTTTTACCCCAACACATTTGCTTTGTCTTTGTCTCTGTCTTTTTGTATTCCCTTCTCAATCTCACTTTCTCTCTCTCTCTCTCTCTCTCTTCTTTCTGTCTATTGTGCTGTCCCCTCATCATCATCAATCAGATACGCGCTATCAATCGAATTTGAATGAAATCGGCTTATCTGAACAAAAATCCTTCCTAGATAAAACGCAAAGTACGGCAACCGGAAATGGGAATTCCCCCGGCGCCGGCGTCGACAGCGGCGCCGACAGCGACGCCGACTGCATCGCAGCCATCGCGTGGCTGACCCTGCTGCCAACGTTGTTAATAACGGTACGCAGACAAATTTAGCTTAAGTATATATCGAAATAATTATCAATAAATATGTATACATACATATACATATATATATACATATATATACTCGTATAGCCCCTAGTCAACCAGACCCTAGTTACGATCCGCCCCCGAAAAGAAAGTACGCTAAGTATGCCAAACAGAGCTTGTGGCAACCCTACATTAGCTTACCATATATAGTATATAATATATATATGTATAGTTAAAATTCATAAACTTTCACAAGGGTAAAAAATTACAATTTGATTTTGCTTAAATGCTGTGCTTAAAATTAAAAAATTCAAATAAAAAGAAAAATTAACCGCACTCAAGTTAAATAATGTTTAAATATATATATATAAATATATATACAAGATAGTTGTCATATTTTAGTCATAAGCTATGCGACACTTATACAAGTACATTTACTGTTAAAGCAAAACCAACAACAACATATCGAGAATAAAAATCATTTAAATTATAGCAACAAAATATATATACTTAGATATATATACATTGAAGATGTGCAACTGTAACTGCATTGTTCAGTTAAGTGTCTTACGTTTGTGTTGACAGTTATATAACGGTATTATGGTATTATATATGGGCTGTTCAACAAAGCCGACGATGGTCAAGCGCTTTATAGCTAATGCTGCTCTCAAAATCTATATATATGAGTTGTAGGCTTTAATTATATCAAATAGCTTTCGATATCAAGACAAAGAAATCATGATTCAACATTTCTTTAAATTTATAAGATTATAATTTCAATTTATAATATTAACAACGTTTCAGATACAAAAATTTTAAAACAAATATCTTTTTTATTAATTTTAAAATAAAATATCAACTAATTTTAAATTTGTATATTATTTTTCTATATTCAGTTTTATTATATTTTATTTCTCAGTTTATATATAGAATATTATTAATTTTAAAATTAAATATTCATTAAATTCAAATTAAATTTAAGCTATACTTATTACAAAGTCTTCGAAAAGAATTCAATTAAACATTTCTCTAATTTATATTTCTATATTTTATAAAGCTTAATTGTAATATTTACAACTTTTCATTTAAGAAATTTGATAACAAATATTTTCAAAAATTTTTTAAATTTTGTCATATTTTTCATATTTTTTTCATAGTGACTTTCACTTTCATTTTGTTCATTAAATTGTTGAACAAATTTTTGAAGCTTAAACTTAGGCAAATTGTAACTAAGGCTTAAACATTATTGTAAAAAAAAAACATATACTTAATGAGAATGTTAAACATTTAAGCTAAACAGTTGTGTTGCTTTCAATACAAAACCAAATATGTTAAATATATATACACACACACACATAAATATATATAAATATATTAATGAGTTACAAGTAAATGCAAACATACATATAAATATATATATATATATATATATATACATATATATATATATATATATATATATATATATATATATATATATATATATACATATATATATATACACACACTATAACTATGTAACATGTATTTAAGCATACGAAATGAGTTGCAAAGGCAAAAAGGATATGGCATATGCATTGCTATAAGCCCGATTCCAAATTGAAATAAAAGTGAACAACAAATAAATGTGTGTGCGAACTTTATATGTGTGTGTGAAATGCTTAATTGCCAGCCATATTGAAACACGTCAATAACAACAACAACAAACAACACGCATTAACAATACATAATAAAACAAGTAGGAATTCACAAGCGGACCTTGCTCGAAGTGAAGATACCCTATAAGTTGTGCTATGCTAAGTATAAAAGCAAAGAAAAACGATAAAGCCAGGATGACAAGGTAAAAACTTTTACAGGTAAACGACAAAAAATATTATGCTCGAAGAGAAGATACCCTCTAGGCTGCTTAGCCTGTGCTATGCAGGTATAAAGATATTCTGCCAAAGTATAAACTCTTATAGATGAATATCAAGCAAAGATCAAGCTCGAAGTGCAAACACCCTATGCTTATATAAAGTTATTAATCCAAGCTATACCCTGTTACAGGTAAATATCAAGTAATCCTTTCTTTAGCCTATATTTTATTTAACATCTCTGATATTTTATTTATTTATTATTAATTGTTATTCATTGGTATTTATTGTATTGCAAATATTATTTGAAATGGAAAAGGTAAGGCGATAGTTATATACATATATACACAAATAAAATATATATCGAGAGGAAAACATACATATAAAGGTCAGAGAGCTGAAAAAGAATAGAAAGTAAAAAATATTCACTAATAATAATTTTAATAATAATCAAAATAACAATAATAATAATAATAATAATAATAATAATAATAATAATAATAATAATAATAATAGCAATAATAACAATAATAATAAAAATAACAATAATAATAATAATAATAATCTATACTAGTAAAAAAATTCTAATTGAATTCAGTTGAACTCTTATTTTCTATAGTCGAACATACCTGCCTAACTACTCAAAGTTTACAGAGCATAATGAAGGTAGAAAGAAATTAACTTTTCACTTTTCACTAATTCTAATTAAATTTAACTAGAGGGAATGATTAGTATTATGTTTATTATTACTGACAACTAATTCTTCTCCTAATTAAGTCAGACATACCCTAGTGAATCACTTCTTCGTTTACAGGGTATTCAAAGTGCATCACATTAATAAACAATTAGTCAGCGCGCAAGGTGTGAGGAAACTTCGGATCGTATTGAGTATTGCGACCGCATATTATTTGTTATGACATTTAATTTATTCATTTTTTATTGCACGCATCATTCCGAGCCATTGAGAATGTAAAACAACAAAAGGTCAAAGTGCAATATATTAATAATAAAATTGATCATTTTCAATTTAATTATTGTTAACGAAATGTTTCATGCATTTTTCATTGAACTTTTTCCACTTTTAATAATACATTTAAGTGCGATGAAATGCGTTTCATGTTTCAATATTTCAAGTAGCGAAAGAGAAGGCAATATATAAGTAAAAGAGGGAGGAGATGTAGGAAGAAAGTAGGGAAAATTAAATCTAAGATTAAGGAAATGAAAGTTGATCCATTAGCAAATAAAAAAAAAAAAATATATATATTAAAAATATTAAATAAAATAAATTGTATAATTATTGTGTTAAATATTTAGTTATAATATACGTAGATGATGGCATCTAAGATCTGTAATATGTATTTAGTAAACGTATTTAAATAATGAGAGCAAATATAATATATACATACTAATTTCAGTAAATAAGACTAACGAGTTATGCTCGAATAGTTAAAAGTGTTATCGATAACTAACAAATGAAAAGAGCTATCGATTATTAGAGGCAAACTCTATTTGCGCATGCTATAAAAGAACTTAAATCTAAGATTTCAAGTCTGTAGTTTTTCAACCTCTTGAGATCGACGTTTTCTTACAAACGGACAGACGGACGGACGGATGGACGAACGGTCTTAATTTGATCAATAATATAGATACATCTCTGATTGTTACAAACATTGTCACAAAACCAATATACCACGCTTACACATTTTTAAAGGGTATTCGTACACAAAGAATTGGCGCATAAATTAGCATTACAAAATGTTTAATTGCAACTAATTTATATGCGCAATTAAAACAAGACAAAAAAAATGCAAAAATGAAATAATTCCAAATTTATTCAACACTTTTTTTCAGTGTACGAAATTCAATTAAAACTTCAATAATTATTAATTATTACTTAAAATGTAAGCAAAAATATGAATAGATTTTTGCAATCTATTAAAAGGTTGTGCGCTAAGAAGCTTAACGGAAATGCGGAAATTGAGTTGCAAAGAATTTGATGGAAAAACAAGATGCGCAGGAAAAGCGCAGCTAAAGAAATAAAAGGAAAGCGGAGCAAAGCGCAAAATCAGTTGAAATCGCGACACAAGATGTCAATTTCATTACGGCCAAGGACGAAGGCAGGACAACGGCGCTGGGCAGGACTCATCTGCATAAAGGGGAAATTATTTTTGCTAACAACTGTCGACAACAACAACAACAACAACAAGAAGAAGAAGAAATGCAACTAAATGGCAATTGCAATCGCAGCTGCTTGGCCAAACTTTTGCAACCCAAAAAAAGAATAAAAATAAATAAATGGAAAGAAATACAGAAGAAAACTACAAAAAAATGGAAAAAATGGAAAATATGGAAAAAAAATGGCAAAAAGTGGGAAAAGTGGGAAAAATGGTGAAATGAACTATTCACGACAATTTCCGCCACTCTGGAAAGAAAAACTCTTCAGCTACAAAATTTATGTAAAGCAACAACAAAGTTAACAAAGTCAACAAACAAATATAAATGAAGCCAAAATACTGGAAAAACAAATTACGACTCAAAAGAAGAAGAAGAGGTAGAAGAAGAAGAAGAGGCAAAGAATAGGACACTCGCGCAACAAAAATGGAATTATATTTATGAAAAATGCATAGGAAATGGCTATGAGAAGAGCTTATTTCCATTAACCCGGAAAAATTCCTTTTGTGGCCGCCTAAAATGGGGGCGTGGCAGCACTCCCTAAATGCGGAAAACTTTTGTGCGGAACATGTTTGCCATACTTTTTATCTCTGCTCAATGCTTTATTAAAGGATGCGAACAACAGGCTCCAAGTGTCCTGCACAAAAGAAGAAGTGTGTGTGTGTGTGTGTGAGTGAGGTATAAAGTTGTAAGTGCATTTCGCATAAATGGAAAATTGTTCAATTTATCGGCACACAAAGGAGTCACGAGCTGGAGAATGTGGCCAAGGAAAAAGTTGGCAAACTCTACGCAATTGAATAGATAAATGTTTATGTTGGTCAACTAGAGGAACTCCGCTTAACCCCCAATTCTACAGTTATGAATATGGACTCCAATCCAGCTCCAGTTATGAATATGAATATGGAGTACAATCCAGCTCCTGCTCAAGCCTCAGCAATTGCCACAAATGAGGCGCATCGAATTTGATTTGATTCGATTTATTTGAGCTTGTAAACTACAACAAGAGCAGTCGAAAGGACACCATTTAAAGCGCCGTAAACAGCCATAAACAGGATGAGGATGAGGATAAGGAGGACGATAAGGAGGATGATAAAAATATCAACAAGCCAGCAATAAAACATTCAACATTCAACATTCCACATCCAGGACTTCGACTACGAGGAGCAGAGCTGAAGAGCAGCCAAGTGAACATTGGAGCATTGTCGAAATGACATCAATAAAATATTTAAGGCGACAACAAAGAGAAGCGAAGCAGCAGCCACACTCGCTGCCTCGAATGGCCTTCATGCCTCCCACTACCCCCGCCTCCCACTGCCACGCCCCCTCAGTTGGCAAAACAAACTGAAGGAGTGTTCGACTCCACTCGACTGGCGCCCTGGCAAACGAGCTTAACGGGATGAACCGCAGAGAACTGACTTGAGGAAGAGGGTGGGCAAGGGAATGAGGAGGGGATGGGGAGGTGAGGGGGAACTCACTTGAAGCCCGCTTCAGCTGGTTTTCACTCGTGTCGGTTTCAACTCGACTTTGAAGTGCAACATCAGAATTTGAATTCAATCGCAATTGCAATCGCCTCCCCCTCCAGCCATATTTCCAGCCCCAACCCTCCCTTCACTCCTCCATAACTGGCTTTTTATTGCTGTTTCCCTTCTGTTTTTTTCGTGGGCAATCGGCTTAGACTTGTTAGCAACGTCTTTCGACTGTTTGCGGGTCTTAGCCACATCGAATGGGGTTGTATAAAAGTTTACTCTCTTAATCGGGACTGTCAATCGGGGATGGCTCGGAGATGGGCTCCCATCGATAGGCGAAGGATTCGAAAGCAATTGGCATCAAATGTTGACCAAATGGGTTTCTCCTAATTGCCTTATTTTTGTTTAAGCTGCAACTGAAATAAGCGAAAGATAACAAGTTAAACATTTTCTTCTTTTTTATTCATTTTTGTTTCTTTCATTCTTATGAAATTTGCATATTTTAATCAGCCGGCGTCGATTTCCCAGCGGCAATCAATTTTCTTTTCGTCTTTCGACTATGGAATCAGTTAAGATTTTATCTCTCGATTTTCTTTGATCTAATTTCGTTGCCTAGTTACGAATTGAGAGAGAGAAAGAGAAGCCTTTGTGGTTGAATTTAACTTTTGTCCACACCTTCGACCAATCTATGGAAATGATAAACGACATTTCCCACTTTCCGGCCTCGCTTTGCATTTCATTTTAAAATTTTCCGACTATATTAATAGGCGGCAATTTGAGAGGTCCTTCCGTCAAGTCAATAAAGTATCAAATTACCGTTGGAGCCCGGAGGCCATTCGGCTAATGAGCGGCTTTTGAAGTGTGCCGCCTTTTGGCCCGGGGTTAATATTTGAATGGTGGCCATAAACTAGTTAAGCTGTGATGGCCATCATTCAACTTAATGATAATTAAATATGGCCTACCTATTGGCAATAAAGTAAGACTGCTGTTCCTCCTAGATTCTTAATAATCTTTATATTATTGCTCTACAATAAACTAGCAATTAGAAATACTCACAAATAAGTATTTTAATAACAGAATGCAAAATAACAGAATGCACAAAATGGCACATGTAAAACTTAAGACTCAGCTTGGATCGCAATCAGAACTGTGCTGAGTGTTTTTTTTTTTTTTGTCATACGGTGCACTCGTTCGCACACATGTGACTGAGATCGCATGTTAATTGAGTTATTATTGGAACTTAAGTTCGATGTCATTTAAATTGAGTGATGTAAAGAGCGGCTGCAAGTGTAATCGAACCGCTTAGCAACTGTTAAGTCGTTTCGGTATATCTTTTAAATGGTTGTCTATTTGTCTTTTTATTTCTTAAAGATTGGTTGCACGCAATGAATGGTAAGTAAATCTTGCAATTAAATAAGAGGCAACTATCTTGGGTATATAATATAAATATTATAGGCTATCAATGATAATAATAAATTTACTCGTTATGCACATTTTAGCCACTTGCCTTTCCACACATCTTTCAGCCATAATTTATATCTACAGCTTGTTAAACAATATTTCAGGTGGCAATTAATACAATTATCACATTTAATGTCGGGCCACAATGCATATGAAATTTCCCTCTGCCGGAAGAGTCGCACACCCACGCAAGTCCCAGCTCGCACACGCAAGCACCTACATACACACACACACACACACACACACACAGATACAGTATACAGGCATTTGTGTTACTTCTCGTTGTAGCTCACTTGAAATCTGGTGCCAAAAGTGAAAACTCCGCTGGGAGTTTTGCAGGTAACAGCCAGGGGACGGGAAAGGCCATTCAATTACACCTGCTTACGAGCATTACAATGCCATTATGGTATGTGTGCAAGTATATATGTATGTATGTGTGTGGCGTTGGGCACTTGCCAGCCAACGCGCTGGCAGCTTGACTACGTTCTCAGCCTTGTTGCTGTAAACTTGCCAACAATTTTATTACATTTTCGTCTGTCGACACTTTTGTGTTGCTGTTGTTGTTGTTTTTGTTTTTGTAGTTGCCATTGTGGTCGCTTATTACTTAGTAGCAACAGCAACAACAACCGCTATGCGAACACAATTCGAGGCCCAAGTGCCAACAATAATAATTACAATAGCAACAACAATCACAGCGACAGGAGAAACTGTCTGCCAAAAAGTTCTGTTGTCTCCGTTGCCGTGTGCCAAAAACAGTCGACGACAAATGCCACATAAAACATAAATGAATAACAGCAACAGCAACAAACACTACAACAATTAGAATAAATGTGAAAACCAACCTGTGGACGTCGACTGACAAATACCCTGGGTCAGCTGTTAAAATACTGTTGTAATGAAAAAATGTCATAACTTAATGGTCTACACATTATTTTAATATAAATGTTAGTTAATATTATTGCATACTAAATAAATATTTATTAAAAATCCTTAAAGATGTAATAAATAAAAATATCGTTAACAAGCCTCTTTTAATAACAGCACTGCCCACTTGACTGTAACAGGGTATAACAATAACAGCTAGTGACGACAACAACAGTTAGAGTCAGAGCAAAGGAGAGAGCACCGCACTGCTTTTGAGCAGAGCAAAGGAGATGTGTAGATAACTAGAGGAAGACAGATATAGTGGTGGAGGCAGCACTACTCAGCGCAATTTCACAATTTGGCTGCTCAGGGAAAATAAAAAAAAGGAAAAACTGAAGCGAAACTCGGCTGCAAATTTTTGGTTATTAAATTTTCAATGTGGATTTGAATACCCCCTTGCAACCGTTGCAGTTGTTGGCCCCAGAGCAGATGCAAAGTGTTGAAACATGTTACACACTGCAAACACACAGCAACAACAACAACCATAACTGCAATAACAGCAGCAACAACAGCAACAAGGAGCTGCTGCTCGTTGGCGTGTTTTTCGTGCAGATTTAATTAGTTTTTATTACCACAAAAAGAAAATGTACCGTTCGTTGTTGTTGCCATTTGTTGTCGTTGTTGCACTGCATATGGAACATTTCATGGGTGTAGTTATTGCTGTTGTTGTTTACATTGTTGTTGTTGCGGCAAGGCTTTGTCTGCCTGTTTGGCTGTGCTCTTTGCGATTTAGCGTTGGTGTCGC
This sequence comes from Drosophila pseudotalamancana, assembly GCA_037075185.1. NCBI lineage: Eukaryota > Metazoa > Arthropoda > Insecta > Diptera > Drosophilidae > Drosophila > Drosophila pseudotalamancana. The sequence continues at coordinate 65,525 of JBAMCK010000446.1, forward strand.
CGTTAAATAGTTCCATTTCATATTTCATACTTTTAAGCTCTGCTTGTGCAGTCCGTCTGGTCATAACTGGTTTACTGTGCGGAAGGAGAGTACTAGCGAACACCGAATGAGGTAAACAAAATTCAAGTCAGGCTTAACATGTATAAAAAAGAAACTCAATAACCACTCAACTAAGATAATTATATCTAGACTACTCAAATCTATAGGCTAATATTAGTGCTGTGTGCGCGTGTGCACATGCTCTCAGCAACTAAATTGGGATCCAAGTTGCGCCTTGCAAAACAGTGGATCTTTGAGCATAAAAGCGCTCTACGCTTTACACGCTTTCTTTTATGGAATGCGTATGTTCTCTTTACATTGATGTTCGTCCAAACACTTAAATCCATTGCACAAACACACGCAAGTTAAGAGACCATTTCTAATTTTCGCGAACAAAACTGAGGATCACAAAAGTTCGTGTGAATCCACATGCGAACTTTTTGCGAGCACAATAAGATCCACGAGCAAATACGACTGTGGATCCAGCGTTTAACATATGTATGTATAAGTGAGTATGTGTGTAGGTAGATCCACAATATTTTGCATAAAAGCTTAATGTTTTGTGGTCAATAACTAGCTGTGATAATTCATAGACATAATTTATGGACTTTTAAGTATGTATATTTCAGTTTCATTGACCTTTTTTTCTGCAATGGAATGAATATTTATGACGAAAAATTGTGGCATTGCTGCAAGCAGTTTATTATTTTTCGCTTGCTGTCCACAAATCTCAACAATCGCAATTTGGCAAACCGCAACAACAATCCTGATAACAATAAGAATGAGGTTCGAGTCTCGGAATCTGATGAGAAGTTGAACTCAACATAACCAAAAACAACAGTAACAACAACAACAACAAAAAGCAAACGATAATGAAAAAGTGAAGAAACAAAACTGAATGCAAAGTTTGGCACTAAATTCACAAATTGCTCAAGTTTTAAAGTTTCGACAGCTTGAGTGAGAATGGGAGAGTGAGTGTATGAGAGGGGGAGAGCGCACATTTCTGGTTTAGGGAACTATTCAAAAACAGAGATTTACGCCATGCACTGGAATTGAGGGTGGGAGCTAAGCCAAGAAGTTGGAGTGGAGCTTGGGCGGGGATAGTTAACAGATTTGCTTGCATAGTTTGCGGTTTGTTGCCTTCATTTAACTGCCGGTTGGTAAATTGAAAGAGTAGCAACAATTGTTGTTGTTGTTGGTGTGGGTGTTACTGTTGCTGTTGTTGTTGTTGTTTCTACTAGTTTAACTTGGCTTAGTTGAGTTATTAAAAAGCAATTTGTGGCCGTCAAGGCAAGTGTGTGGCAGATTGAGCGTAAATGCAGCTGAGCTCAAGTTGCCTCCCAGCCCAAAAATTGTTTTTTGAGTGTGGTTCGGCTTAGATAGAGAGAGTGAGAGAAAGAGAGTGAGTGGGGGTGGGGGAGCATCAATGGATAAGGCAGTAAACAAGCATTGTAAACTAATTCAATTAGAAGGGAGTTTACTAGGAGCACAAATGAATATATTTGGAAATTATTAAAAAAGGGACTCAGCTAGTTGGGAGGCAGAACCAAAACACTATTTGCATACCTGAACCCATTGAGAATGATTAAATAGGGTTAATGTTTTTGTACTAGAAGATCTGAGTGATCCTTTAAAGAGTATATTCTTTATATTCTTGATCGTCAGTCTGTTGGCATGTATGAACGTGTCTGTCTCAGAACATCTAAGAACTAGAAACTTGTTGGAATAGAAAATAAAAAGAGACCATATACTACTACTACACTGCTATATTTTTATAGGTATACATATGTACTTATAATGTTATTTAAAAAACATTTAATTGGTTGCTTCTAAATTCACAAAAATAAAAAAAAAAGATAAAAGATCAATCTGACAATTCACCATTAAGACAAAGTTTTAAAAAAATAATTTAAATATAAATAATTAATATAAATAATCACGTTTCAAAAAAAAAAATTATTAATAAAAATAATTAATTAATAATTAATTTGAAGCTCCAAATCAAAGCATTAAAAAGTTTATTTAAAACATGCATTGGAGCCATAAATTTACTTTTGCAAAACCAAAACAAAGGCAAACCAGTGAAAAAGAAAAACAACAATAACAACAAGGGGAACTCCGGCATGCAAATAAAGCGAAAATCATTATCAGAGCCTGAGAATCTGGTTAACTTGGTTTAGACCAGAAGCCAAAGGAGGAACCAAAGCAAGACAGCAAGGGAACATTTTTCAAATGTAGTCGAAAAGCCAACCTAGGAACCAACCTAGGAACCAGCTAACTCTCACATAGGAGGGTGAAATGCAAATGCAAATGTGCTGGCTGAAAAGTGCTGCCAAGTGGCGAAAGGATGCGACGGCAAGGACCTGGAGCCAAGGACAAGGAGCTGCCAACAAGTTTTGCGGCGTTAAAAAGCAGTGTTGAAAGCGCTCCGGCTTAGGCAGGGGTTGGAGTGAGGGGTGGGGGTGTGTATGTGTGTGTGTGTGTGTGTGTGTGTGAGGGTATGCAGACGGGCCATTGTCATATATTATGTTAGTCAAGGCAGCTGGCAGCGGCACCTGCAACAACAGCAATGCTGCTTGCATTAAATAACGGAAATGAAAACAAAAGACTTCAACTTCCGGGCAAAACGCGCGACGCTCCCAAAAATCGCACTCGAGTGAAAATGGAAAGTGGAAAATGGCAATGTGGCTTTTGTTTAGCCACACCCCTACTCTCTCTCCCCCTCTCTCTCACTCGCCCTCTCACTCGTTTTAGTCTATTTCCATCTCTAGTTGCTTACTTTGATTGCATTGCCAGCTGCTGCCGCTGAAAGGTGGGGCAGGTGTTTGTTTCGAGTCCCGCATGTGGCATAAATAATTTGCACTCAACGCGGCAAAACAAACGACGGCACTTGTGGAGCTTCAACACATGAAGAGGCACACAAAGAGAGTGGCAGAGAGAGAGAGAGAGAGAGAGAGAGGGGGTAGGGGTGGGGGCACGTGCTTTGGTGGTTTGTTCTTCCTGCTTCTGGAGCGCTACAATTTTTATTACATTTGCCACTGTTGCTCAAGTGCAAGGACACGACGCGTCCTGCTGGGTCTCGCCTGCTCCGTGGAGACTTGCGGCATGCGTTGCACACAATTTTCCTTGCATACAACTGGGAAATAGATACCCCAAGTCGAATGTATTTTAAGTTTACAGTTCATTTTTCTATCTTCAAACAGAAATCCCTTTGATTTGCTTTATTTTTTTTAGATTTTATGGAAATTTTGTTTTATATCTGTATTAAATATCTGAAATAAAGTAATAAATACAAAATAAGTGAGATTATATTTCCATTTATAATTTTATATATATGTCTAGATACTTTAGTACACGTATTCTTATTATAGATAGATTTTCTTAATTTAAAATGTATTTTCTAAAAATGTATTTCAGAAAAATGTCTGAAAATATATTAAAATTTACCGTTTTTTCTCATCACACCTTACAGATTATAAATATATCTAGTATATAGTAAATTTATTTGATGGGTTTAAAAATATGATAATCTACTCATTAAAATAAAAATAAATTTAAAATTTGTTTTTCGTCTCTTAAATTTTGTAAACTATAAATTTTGAATGTATATTTCATATAGTATTAACTAACATAATTCATATATGTATAAGAATTATGTAATAATATAATTAATAAATTCTAAAATGAATTCTTTTATGTAGAAGAATTGATTAGATAGGGATAAAAAAAAGTAAGAGCAACTATATACATTTACTGTTTAAAAAAAAGCTGTTATTTGTAAGTCAAAAATTCCTTGAAAAATATTTATATATTAATAAAATAATTGTGTAAATAAATAAACTATTCATAATTTATTCATGCCTTAAAAAGTAGTTTTAAATAAAAAAAAATTTATAGACAACAAAAAGCGCACACAAAGTCAACGCAGAATATATATATAATATGTATAAAAAAAAAAGCTGTTATTATTTGTAAACCAAAAATTCTTCAAAAAATAAATAACATTTTATTTAAATATATTTGTAAAATAATTGTGTAAATAAATAACATATTCATAATTTATACTTGTCTTAAAAACTAGTTTTTTATTAAATATTTTATTATAATAAATATAAAAATATATATAATAAAATAATAATCTATTGATAATTTATTCTTGCTTTAAAATATAGTTTTGAATTAAAAAAAATATATATATAAGCAACAAAAAGCGCACACAAAAGTCAACGCTGACAAAGCTTGCAGAAGGAAAATGTAAATTGTGGCAATACATTCTACTGCTGGTTCCGTGAGTTGGTGCTGGTTCCAGTTCCAGTTGCAGTTCCGGCTGCTGGCACGTGTATGAATAACCAGACCGTCAGCTGGCTTGATAACGGCTTAAATTTATTGGCAATTGAGAGACTAGCCAGACAGAGTATGTGCGAAAGAGAAAACGTGTGAGAGAGAGAGAGAGAGAGAGAGGGAGAGAGTGGGAGAGTGAGAGTTAATAGAATTGCAGGCGAGTGAAGCGTAAAGGAAACAAGGATTAAAGCAGGCAAACAGGACGAACACGAAATGAAGTTCAAGCGCAGGCAAAGCAGCTGCAAAAGTCTTTCGCTTGGAATTTGTATTTATGATGACATTAAATTGCCGCCAAAAGTGGTGAAAAAAAAGTGCTAAACAAAAGGCAGACAACTGCTAACCAGGCCAAGATAAATAGCAAAACAAAAACCACTCAAAGCCGCGTAAATTGCGAATCCCTCCCCCTTACCCCCCTCTACCTCCAACACCCTTTGTCTTGGCCTTAAAGTTGTGGCCAAAAAAAAAAAAAACTTTTGCCCATTTTAGTTTTTGCGGTCAGCTGTAACAAGGAGCACAGGACGAAGGATGAAGGACGAAGGCGAGGCGCCGAGCAGGACAGCAAATACACTTAGCGAAAAAGTTGCTTTTCCCATTCTTATTTTCTCTCTCGCTCTCGCTCAGCATGTTTACTATTTTATTTTATTGCGGCGCGTCGGCTTGGCCAAAACCACAAAAAAGCAACAACAACAACAACAACAACAACAGGAGGGAGAAAAACTTAGCGTTAAATTACTGCGAGCTCCCGAGGGCATAAAACCGAAAATGGAAATTTATGTCCCAATTGCATTTCGCACTTCCCAGCCCCTCCCCATTCCCTTTTTTCACCCTAAGGAAACTTTTGCCCTGCCCGATTATTGGTTATTTTTTCCATTTGCTTTTTGTTTTTGTTTTTGTTTTTTTTTCGTTCGGTTGTCCACTAATTATATTAAATTTGCATTAAATTTTTACATTTCATGCTTCGATTAACACTTGGCTTTCAACTTCCACTGCGGCCCATTAAAAGGTAATTTGATATACCTCTTGACTTCTATAGAGTGTGTGGGAAGGGGGTGGGGGGGATGGTTTAGTTGACGACACTTTGTGGAAAAACACGCTTTAAATTAAATGCCGCAGCGAAGCAACAGTAAGTGGAAAACCATTTATCATTTCCGCCTCTCCCATAGCTAAGCTCCAGTCGCGACGATGTCAGAAGGATATAGCCTGGTAAATCCTGGTAAATCCCCTGTCCAGCTGCATGAGATGTGAACTTCAAGGGAACTTTAAGAGTTATATGAGTGTATAGGTGTGTGTGTGTAAATATGAGCATATCTGTTTGCAAAGAAATCCGCCTAAAGCATAAGCCTCAAATTCAACTTTAAAGGTCTTCTCTATATATCTATATCTAGTTCAGCTTTAATTTGTTTGCTTTATTAATATATATTAATTGTAAGTATATATTTGTCTGGTAGGGAATGAATCCCTGTCTGGTTGTATAAAGTTAGAAACTGAAACATAAGTTAAAAGAATTTTAAATATCTGGTATATATTGTGTATATATAAACCTATGTTTATTTTATTTAGCTGAAAATAATTATAGAAATATCTATATATTCTTTATATTTAAGAGTACTTAAATGAGATGATATATATATTTTTTAGGTATTGATAGTCCCTATTTTAGTTATCAAAATATAAATAATTAATAAAATTTAAATAATCTAAATAGTTATTAAGTAGCATAGCCCATAAATGAAACATTAAAATTTTCCTTTTTATTTTTAACTCTATATTTTTTTTAATCTTTTTATATGAAAACTTTAAGAGTTTCTCATAGACTTCTATATATTTGTATGTCGATGCCGGCTGGATAAAGCCTAAACCATAAATAAAATTCAAAAAGAATTTATAAATATATATAAAAGTCTATATCTCTGTTTTAGCTGTATACTATAATTATTAGAACTTTAAGAGTTTCATCTAGATTTATGGATGTAAATACATCTAATAAAATATATGGATATATGTAAATATATATAAACAAATATGTGGATCTATATATATATATATTATTTTTAAATAAAAGAAGATAAGAGTTATCCATAGATTTATTTAAGTAAATATATTTATACAAGCATATGAATCTATTACCACTATATAGAAAATTCGTTGTAAAGCTGGAACTAAAAGATTCCGATTAAAAGATTTTAGTCAGTAGTTATATATAAAACTTCTTTAGCTGCCTATTATTAGTCTAAAAGAGAACTTTAAGCACATAAAATATTTATATAATATTTTATATTTATATCCCAATTTGCTTTCAAATTAGATCACGAAAAATCGTAAGATAAAATCTAAAGCGATTTTTTTGATTGTTTGAGTAGCAAGGAAAATTTGTTGCCTCTGGGAAAACGACGGCAGCTGATTAAAATATGTAAATTTCATAAGGATGCAAAAGTAAATATTTCAGCTCTAATATCTTCGGCTTTAGACAAAGTAATGAAGCGAATTATGAGAAATCGAAACGGAGCACTGGGAAAACCCATTTGATGGCCTATTTGGTCAACATTTGATGTAACTGTCCCAATTCGGATTCCAATTCCAATTGCCGTACCCTTCGCCTATCAATGGCAACCCATCTCCGAGCTTTTCCTGATTGCGAGTCGCGATTTTCAAAGCAAACCTTTTGCTAGCTCTCTCTAAGACCCGCAAACAGTCGAAAGACGTTGCTAACAAGTCTAAGCCGATTGCCCACGAAAAAAACAGAAGGGAAACAGCAATAAAAAGCCAGTTATGGGAGGGTAAAGGGAGGGTTGGGGCTGGAAATACGGCTGGAGGGGGAGGCGATTGCAATTGCGATTGAATTCAAATTCTGATGTTGCACTTCAAAGTCGAGTTGAAACCGACACGAGTGAAAACCAGCTGAAGCGGGCTTCAAGTGAGTTCCCCCTCTTCTCCCCATCCCCTCCTTATCCCACCTACAACTCCTTTTCGTCTTCCTCAAGTCAGTTCTCTGCGGTTTATCCCGTTAAGCTCGTTTGCCAGGGCGCCAGTCGAGTGGAGTCGAACACTCCTTCAGTTTGTTTTGCCAACTGAGGGGACGTGGCAGCAGGCAGTGGGAGGCATGAAGGCCATTCGAGGCTGCGAGTGTGGCGGCTGCTTCGCTTCTCTTTGTTGTCGCCTTAAATATTTTATTGATGTCATTTCGACAATGCTCCAATGTTCACTTGGCTGCTCTTCAGCTCTGCTCCTCGTAGTCGAAGTCCTGGATGTGGAATGTTGAATGTTTTATTGCTGGCTTGTTGATATTTTTATCATCCTCCTTATCGTCCTCCTTATCCTGCTTATGGCTGTTTACGGCGCTTTAAATGGTGTCCTTTCGACTGCTCTTGTTGTAGTTTAAAAGCTCAAATAAATCGAATCAAATCAAATTCGATGCGCCTCATTTGTGGCAATTGCTGAGGCTTGAGCAGGAGCTGGATTGTACTCCATATTCATATTCATAACTGGAGCTGGATTGGAGTCCATATTCATAACTGTAGAATTGGGGGTTAAGCGGAGTTCCTCTAGTTGACCAACATAAACATTTATCTATTCAATTGCGTAGAGTTTGCCAAGTTTTTCCTTGGCCACATTCTCCAGCTCGTGACTCCTTTGTGTGCCGATAAATTGAACAATTTTCCATTTATGCGAAATGCACTTACAACTTTATACCTCACTCACACACACACACATGTACACACACACTCGCTTGCAGGACTTCTTCTTTTGTGCAGGACACTTGGAGCCTGTTGTTCGCATCCTTTAATAAACTGCTCGCATAAAGAATTGGGCACAGATAAAAAGTATGGCAAACATGTTCCGCACAAAACTTTTCCATGCACATTTTCTTACACACACACACAAACTCACACACACACTCATAGAATGCTTTCTACCTATTTTTTGTGTGCCACGCCCTCTTTTGTCAGCCCCTTCTGCCTCTTGTTAGGCATGCAACGAGCAATTTCGTTCATTCAGATAATTTTCATTCTTTGCTTTTTTCTTTTTTGTTTTTTTCATGCGGCGTCTAAAAAAACGATTCGCAACTGTTTTATGGAATTGGCTCGCAATTTGTAGCACAAATATGTAAAAGTCGGAAAATGCAAACTATGAAAATTGCCTGCCCCATGCCACATGCCATATGCAAAATGCCATGCAACGGGTATAACGGAACTTATGGCTGATATTATTGTGTGTCCAGAAATTAAAAATAATGAGAATATATATTTAATTTAAACTTTATAATATTCAATAAATATATATATAATATATATATATTTACAATATTATAATAGTTAAGGTCTTAAAATTTTTTAAATTATTTTAATAAAATTTAATTTAAGCTCATCTTTATCGAAATTGAATATCACAAGACTTACATTTTATATAAACTGTTTCTAATATTCGCATATTAATGTATATTTAAAATAATAAGAAGAATATATATATTAATGTGAGAATATTATAAATACTTAATATTAAATTACATTTGATAAAGAAGATGTTAAATTTATTTTAATTTAGATAATTAAGAAAATTAATATAGCTTAATTAATTTACAATTTTATGAAAGGTGTTTAATGAATCAAGTTTATTAATCATAGGGAATACTTTTTGTGTGATATCTTCATTATTTACAGCTCGGATTTAGTAAAGTATCACGATTAATGAAAAATATCTCTATTCATTTCATTAGAGGTATTCCCAATTGCGTGCAAGGACCTTAACTTAGAATTTGTTTATGAGAAACATTTAACTATTTATACATATATTATAAATTAATTGAACAAATTTATTTGTTGAAGATTTAATTATTTTCTTTAAGTTTCAATAATAAAATTAGGTATTCAGATATATAAATTTGTATTTAAAAATGTATGAAAAAATAAATAAAGTAAACCAAAAATGTAATTCAATTTATATATGTATATATATATATATATATATATTTGTTTAGTTTTAAAGAAATATTCTTCCATTTATACCTAGAAATTTAGAAATATGTCTAACAATTTTTTTTAAAGTTAAGTTTATGTCTTCTAAGTCATTAAATTTATGATTTTATATTTTTCTCGAAAGTTTGTCATATTTTAAGCATATATTCAAATAGTTGTTATCAATTTTAAATTATAAATTAACGAAAGGAATAATAGAATCAAAAAATAATTAACATATTTTGTAAATTTTCTATTTATAAACAAAATTTTTTTATTAAATATTTCAAATATTTTTGTGCTGCACAAGTTCTTTAAATTAATAATTTTAAATATTTTCTTTTGTTTAACGCGCTTTAAATAAAATTCCTGTTTAAAGTGCGTCGCCTTTCCTCTCGATAATCGAAAGCTATTATGCCCACATTAGTCTGTCGTCCCCGATTTATATTTTCTGCTGCTGCTGCTGCTGCTGCTGCCTCTTCTTCGAGCTGTTGTTGTTGTTGTTGTGAACGTTTTTATGCAAATATTTACATATGCGCGACGACACACTTTTCACGCCCAGTGTCCTTGCGGCAGCGTTTATTTTTTGACTGTTTGCTAAGGATCCTGGCTCCTTGAGGTCCTGCACCCCACTCACACCCCCTCACACTCTCTTTAGCTCTCGCTGTGTGTGTGTGTGTGTGTGTCTGCCTGTCTGTCTCGTATTTTATTGTTATTTTTGCTATTAAATTGCTTCGGCTTATCGCACGTTTAAAAAACCAGCAACAACAACAACAATGACGATGATGTGCCACGCCCCTCCCCCTCCTCATCAACCAACCCCCCACTCCTTCGGCCCGCGACAACCGTTTGAATTGTAACTTTTAACTCCATTTATTGTAAATTGTTGTCGCTTGCTTTGCCGCAGGCCTCGCAGTGCGTGAGTGGGCGTCAGTGGGCGTGGCATCTATCATTACAGATAAGAACGAAGAGAACAAAATGAAAACAAAAAAAAAAAAAAAACATCACGCTCTTGTTTTCCATGTCTTCAAAAATGTTTCCCAGCTGCTGTTCATTCGATTTTCCATAAAAAAAATTCGCCACCGGCACGTTTTTTATTTTCTGCTTGGTCCTTGATGAAGACGATATCTTGACTCTCTCGTTTATCTTCCTGTTTAGCAATTTATTCATGACATTTCCAATTGTTGCCAATTTTCATTTTAAATTATAAAGAACTTGCGTTTACTTAGTGACTATTGAATATTATTAATACTTTCTGATCAATAAATATATGAATTAATGTTATATCTAATGATTCTAATGCATGCATTTATTGCAGCTTGAATATCTTTAAAAAATTGTAAAATTATTATTAAATTTAAAAAATTTTTAAAAATGTATAATTTTAGAAAATTATAAAAAAAATAAAAATATTGAATTAATATAAATACAAAATGTAATTTAATCCCCTTTCAATACATATTTAAACATATTTCTGAGATTCTTATCTTAGCCACAATTCTTAACACTTATTTTTCTAACTTTATAATAATAGTAAGAAATTGTGCATTAATGTATTAATTTAAATGTTACTCCTTACTAATACTTTAGATTAATCGAAAGACAAAAATGTTGCTATGTATATTTTAATGTATTTCTTAGCCATAATTCTTTTTTGTTTGTTTTGTATCTTAACTTTTCGGACAAGAAACAGAGAATGAAAAAGTGCAATACTAAATGCATAGCTCGATATATCATTGGACCTTTAAGAGTTTTCTATTTTATTATAAATGATTTATTATAAAAAGAATAAATTATAGATAAGAAAAAACTTAACAAAATCTGATCGATTACTTCTATAAAATCAAAAGATTGAAATCAATCTGTACAATCTATAAACTTATTAATGGGATTCAACTTCTAGCCACAACTCTAATCCGTTTGTAATCCTAACTTTTTCGAAAAAGAAAAAGTATAGAAAAAATAGTATAATAGTATATAAATAGTTTAAGAGCTTTAAGAGATTTTCTGCACACATTTCAGTTATCTTAGCCTATGCCTGAGTATTTTAGCCAACATTCCTTTTCAATTGTAAATTCATTGACTAAGTTTGTCAATTTAATCTGCTGTCAAGAGCGAGTTCGTATAGTTTACAATTCTTAGGTCAAGAGCCAAAAGAAAAGCAACAACTACAACAACAACAACAAGTTGTTGACTCCTTTTCGAGTCACCTGGCAACGGCTTAAGACAATATACATATACATATGTATGTATGTATGTATACAGAGAGAAAAAGCTTGGGATACAAATGAAAGTGGCCAAGAACAAAGACGCAAACAAGTTGAATGGGAATACGGAGGAGCGGCTCCTTCTCGACTGGCACTCGAGGCGAAGTCTGTTCCGTCTCTCCGGCGGAGTCTTTCGACTGGTTGCAAGAGTTTGACAGCCCGTCGAGGCTTTTCAAATTGAATCAACACAATTTTCTTTGCCAGAGTTGTCGCCGTCTTCTTTTTGTGCATTTCTAAGTGACCAAAGGCGGGCCTCAGAGGGTGAAGATGCGAAGAAGAGGAAGAAGAAGGTGCAGGGGAAGGGGAAGGGGAAGGGGAAGGGGAAGGGGAAGGGGAGGGGAGCTACTCATAGTATGCTCGTCATGGCGGCACTTGGCAAGCCACTTAATTACAAAATAATAAAGATTCTTGTGCCAGACACTGACGCCTTCATTAACACAATTTCTAAGGGGGGGAACCACGCCTATTGCTCAACCTTCGCCTACCCCTCCCCTCCGCCCGTGGAAAACTTATTCTAATTTGCGCGGCCTGCACAATGACCTGGTTACATTTGTAGCCTCTGTGAGGGCCTCTTTCATCCTTCAACTCCCTCGACAGGATGTTAATTTCAATTTTGTAAAGTCGTCAACGTTGTCTCCCCAGCGATTTCAGTGGGCGTCGCTACTGGGTGTGGGCGTGGCTCGTGTCCATTTTGGCGATTTGATTATTAATTGAAATTATGCTTGTCGTGGCAAACGTGAAGCCCAATTTCTGACAGCCAACAAAATTGCCAAAGCTCCCAATTGCCGCATTGCTGCCAATTAATTTGGACCACCGTGCAGCTGGGCAAATGGGCAGCCAAATAGCCCACAGTGCCTGTCAAAACTGTGCCACATCCCATTTGGCCGAAACAAATTGCAGTTCGAGATTTGTCAGCGGCACAAATAGAGGTTCCAGCTTATACACAAAGCCAAGTTAATGGTTCGAATGGCAGCAGTAAAACTCATTTTCTGGAGCAAAACGCAGATTTTTATTTTCATAGAAATTTTGGAAAAAATATTAAATATTAATTTTAATTAAATATTTAATTAAATTATTTACGGTTTGTACAACTATTTTTTTAGCTTAAAGAATTAAATTTGTTTGTTTTTCCTCTACTTTATTAAGCTAAATAATATTATGTAGAAATATGTATTAATTATATAAAGTATTATAAGATCTTAATTCTACATTGGCATTTAAACAATATATAAGAAAAATAATTATGTTAGTTAATTGGATATATTTGGAATTTGTTTCAATACTTCGCTATAACTTTAATTAAAATACTTTTATGAAAAAGTTGACTTAGTTTCGATTCTCAGTCAATATTAAATAAGAATTAATTTGTGTTAATAAATGTTTTCTTTATTTCACAAATAAGCCTCTTAAAAATTATACTAAATTATATTTATAAATTTAAATGTATATTAAATAATTTTTTTGTCAATGCTGAAAATATTTAGATTCAATTTATAATCAGAACCTTTTAGTTAAATTATATTTATTTATTATGGTTACTTTTTTCACTAGTTAAGAAAAAGAGAACAAAACTTATAAAATAAAATGTAAAATTATTAAACTTATTTTTTTTGTATGTTGGATAGACGTTTTCCAACACTAATAGTTTCTCAAAGACTCTTAAATAAGTTTATGAGCTCAGAAAGATGTTGACAAAACAATCGCTATAATAAATATCTATACATATTTGACGCCCAGCTTTAGCTAACTAAACAGTTCTTAATCAGTGGTCGACACCTGCTGTACACCTATCTACATATATATAGTACAGAGATGCTATTTCACTTTGACATACAGCCAGATGTCAGTGGAAAATGTCTCGTCTGGCATTTTCTTTGATTCTTATTTTTGGATGCTGAACTCCTCTGACATTTATGATGACAGGCGGTCATGTTGGAGCAGGAGCCGCAGCAGAAGCTGGAGCGGCAGCTGAAGCGGGAAGCTGGAAGTGGAGCAGGAGCTGGAAGCTGGAGCAGGAGCTGGAGTGGTCACAACTGATGTTGACACGTGCTACATCATCATAGCTGGCGATTCTTTTGCATTTTTGCTCAGCTGTCGCTTTGCTGGGGCACGTACAAAACATAAAAGTAACTGCAGTGCGCTTTGTTGAAATAGTTGCAAAAGGAAACGAGCGCCAAAGCACCGCAGGACCACACAGGACCCAAAGAGGATTCATTTTGCCAGCCCCCAACCCCCCACCCCCCACCCCCAAGCAGAGGAAAAAAGGCCAGCATGCAACAACGCCCAAATTCAAACTGGACTTCAAAGTGTTAAAATTGCAGCGTCACGGCAAGTGCCAGCATGTGTGTGTGCGTGTGTGACAGAGTGTGCGAGCGAGATTGTCTGTGATAGATTTCCGTGGAGTGCAATGTGCTAAAAAAAAAATATTGTATATATGTATGTATGTGGCAAAAAATGCAGCCAGACATCAGCCCGAAAGCAGAAAAAATTCCAAAGCCTAATGACGAGGCAGAAAGAAAGAAAGAAAGAACGCAAAGAAGAAAGAGTGAAATAATATCTCTTTGAGATACGAATCAGTTTAATCGAAGGGACAGCAAACAAGAACAAGACGGAAGAGTAAAGAACTCTACTAAAGTAGAGAAGTTCGCTTTTGATGTTGCGACATCAAGAAGTTTGATTCACTAGAGCTGACAGCCCATCAGGGTAGATTAACTTAAAGTTCAGCTTTTTAATAGCCAAGATTCACTTATGTAAATTAGTTAACACTGGTAAGGAACAAATTTGGATTATATGATAGATAACTCTATCTATCCGCTGTATGACTCTACGAACACGTCTATCTCGAGAACTACAAAAGCTACATGCTTCATATTCTAAACATATACTCTCGAATATCATGCGAAAAGTAGGCAAATCATTGTTTTTTAATACAATTTTCCATTTTCTTGGTAGCAACAAGAAGTTTAATTCCTTTTATAGTTTTATTGCCTGTAACTTGGGCAAATCCTGCTTGATTTTCAAATTTTATACCTCTTTCAGCTCGTTTAGTACAGCAATAGCGATTGGCATTCAAAATTTCAAAATCTAAATTTTTATAATTTTTTTAAAAAATGGCAAGGGGTGGCACCACTTTCTTTTGCCAAAATAGGCTTGATTCCAAAAGCCACAGCTAATTATTTCATTCTGTTCTACTAAGTTTCCTGAGTCCAAAATGGTATAACTTTTCAAAATCGGACAATATTTAACTGAGTTATAACAATGTGGAGTTAATAAATTACCTTTATATTTCGACTGTCTGACTGTAAGAACATGACGATCTCGAAAACTACGAGAGCTACTGATAGCAAATTTGGTACATATTGTGGAGTATAAAAAAAAGAATAATATAACCATAACTTTAAACATTATATGGTGTATATTACAATTTATTATATAGCGTATTAAACTGATAATCTACTTCAATCTACTCACAGTTACCATTATATAGTTGATTAATACTTATAGCTATGGAAATTTATCAGACTACTCGGAAGGATTACAAAAACACTTAAAAGTTTGCAAAAAATACTAAAATACTAAATATTTATCAAGGAAAGGTTAAGATAATCTAAGTTAAAGTATATACAAATTTGTTCAGAGATATTTTAATGAACGGACATTAAAAATATAGAGATGTTTATATAACATATTTACAATCTATTAAACTCTCTATAAACTCTCCTTCAATGTTTATTTTTGGCACTTTGTTTTATATAAGTAACTTATTTGAATATTTATGCATTTTAAGCATAGCCAGGCTGGTCTGCTCTTGACCAGGCCCAAATCCCTGACCCGCTGCACAAAGAGTATCTCATGATTACATCATATATATTTCATGCCTTTCCAGCAGCAATTTTTAAATGTTTTTTTTTTTTTTTTCTGTTCAACGTTTTGTTTCGCTTCAATTTTTGTGCTTTTGTATAATTTATGCAAATTTAAATTTCGCACTTGACGGCACTCGCGGCTTCTTCTTTGGCCGTTTGGCATTTTGTTTTATGAGTTGGCCGCTGCTCATTTTATGCCACTTGCCTTTTGTCTCTCTACAATGTTTTATTTACAACGCGAAGGGAAATGCAAAACGGAAAATGGGAAATGGAGCCATTTTACAGCTCAGTGTCATATAAAATGTCAACATATGTAAACTGTTTGAAGCTGTGGAAAGGGCAAAGCCCTGAAAAATTCTCCGCAATTGGCAATTAGGTTGGCCGTCAGCGCAGGTAATCATAAAAAGGTGCAAACATTAAGCTTTAACGAGCCATTTCGAAAGGGTTTTAAGGCAGGCGACAAGATTTTGTAACGATCTGTTGTAAGTTTTATATGCGTGACTTTTAATGCAACATTTATGAATTATTCCTGAAATAAAAACTGGAAATTTCAAACAAAATTTGTTTTGCAGCTGTACTAATTTTTTTTGTATATATACATACTATTAAGAAATCAGTCAAAGGGCATCTTGCAAATTTTATTCTAGTCGCTACTTTTGCTATCCCTAACATTATTTTCACACACTCACACACACATGCACAGATACAGTAAGAGAAACCTTCTGTTAAGCCATTTGCGATTTCGATTGCTGTCTTTTAGGCGTTGCGCACGTGACACCGCAATTGAGAATTGTTTAGCTCGATTATTTTTCATACATATTTTATTGAAGCTTTCCTAAAGTGAACAAATATTATATTGAATACAAACTTATTGTTACCCTAAGCAAAGCAAGTATAGGGATTTATAGATAGAACTTACGATTTAGAATATATGTAGTTGTATTCCAATAGAATTGAGAATCTACAACTAAATTATGTATTTTCAATTTATTTTGATATATAGCAAGCAAGTATATCTACAAGGGAAGTATAGATATAGAAAGAAAGGCCATCTACATACACAAAATTTGAGAATTTCATTCTGATAATAATAATAAACTTTACAGCACTGCTTTCGTCACTTATCGATGTTTTTAAACAAGTGCTGTGAAGCGACAAAGCACTCTGCATCAGTGCTGAGAAACTCCGATGATTTGGATTACTAAGTGATGCAAATATTTGGACTGGGATGATTACGTTTAGCAGCAGCAGCCAAAACAAAGCAAAAAAGTAATTTAAACGAGTCGGGAAAATATAATTAAGAGTTGCGAACATATTCAGAACTTAATAGGAATCTATTTAATCATCAATGGGTCAATAGAAACAATAATGATAAAAAGGCAGTATTATTTCCGAAGACTTTTATTAGACAGCTTTAAGTGTTCTCTCTATCAGGTAGACTCAGTTTAAAAAGTTTTTCTATATATATTCAATTTTTAAAGATCTTTATCTAAATCTTAGTCTAGCCATTGACACCCTTTATATAAAAAATAAATAAGTAAATATGTCATAAAACAATACTTTTGATGTGTTGAAAAAGTCGGCTGGTATTAAAATGTCATTTTTTTAGACAACACCTTGACAAATATGAAGTAAAGGGAAAGCTTATTAGAAATCAACTCTGTTAATATCAATCCAAGTATTGGTTAACAATTGATTTTTAAGTCAATAGTTATCCGACTTTTCGCAACTTAACAACACAGATTTAAACATCGAGAAGTGTTGGTTAATGATAAATAATAAATAAATAGTCTGGGTTCCAGCTTAGCACATGCTTTCATCAGTGCTAAGTCCGTCCGGCATTTCGAGAACTATGGAACCCGAAAAACATGTTAAAAAGCGCTTGAATTACGACTTGCTTAGTCAAAATTCTTCTGAAATTGAAAACTTCGTGAGTTAATGGCTGTTATGAATAGCTTAATATGTTCTGAATATTTTGTTATAAAGGATCTCTATGTTCTCACCTGCACCGAATGCTATAATGCATTTCCACCCCGATATTTTCGGGGCCAGATCAAGGAGTTTCGCATGTGCGAGATGTGCAAGAAGAAAAATCCAGAGATATCAGACTATCTGGAAAAGTACGTATACTATCCGCAGCGCAACAAAACCTGGATCCCATTTAACCAGCGACTGAGCATGATATCTCTGAAATGCGACCTGCTCGAGATTGAGCTGGTGGCCTATAAACGGGAATATTGCAATAAATCAGCTTCTTCTATGAATGTTACGAAGAATGAAGTCGACGTGCAGATCCAGTCGAAGATAAAGATAGAGCAAGAAATATGAACTTCAGAACTGCTCGATCTAGCTCATTTGTGATAAATATATACCTTAGCTGATAATGTTTATGAGGTCTGCACTGATAAATAAAATTTGGATTCATATGGGTTAAGAATCCTTAGAGATTAAGATATTTAACGGCAATTATATATCCCAACATTTATCCATATATTCTTCTTATTTGAAGTTGCGCATCTTTGCTTAAGATGTTCATTTCTTTCTAAATATCTGATAAATGTTCTATAATATTACTTTAATATGCAATTTTTAATCGATAGTTTTCAGCACATCATCATTAATTTGCCATTCCCCCCGAAATTGTAAACAAATCTGAAAAGTTAAAACGAAAGATTTGGTTAACACTAATTTTTGATTTGTTGGCTATATGTATTGATAAATTCAGTAACTGGTGATAGTTGATTTTTTTTTAACAAATGTGTAGAAATTAAAAAAAAAAAAATACCACATGTATGAATTTTTGTGTACCCAATGCAAAGAATCTTATTATATCTCCATTTCCAGTAACATCTTAATAAAAATATCTAATTCTAAATTTTTTCGTTGCTTCGCTTATTAACTTAATTTAAATATGATAATAATATCGTTGTCCAGCACCAAGTCGTGGTCAGTTTACTGATTATCGATTGCTGGCCGATAGCTTTGGTCGCAGCTATCGGCGCAGGTTGTGGCATGCAACACATGCAAGTTGCGAGTCGCAACTTCAATTAGACGCTTGAGCAGGTCGCTCATAAGCAGATTAGCAAAGCGCTGACTGTGAAATTTCAACGCCGCAAATATTCATAAATGGCTCAGGCACGGAGTCTAGGCAGTCGCTCACACCGTAACCTCCCCTAGGTAAACCCGTAGATGAACTTTAAGCCACATGCCTTAAACTAAAACTGTGTATGATTTAATAATTTATTCCCGGCCAGGGCCGCGGGTTTTCGCACAGCTCAGTGAGTCGCTGAGACGTCGGAGCAGGAGGCAGGACGCAGGACGCAGGACAAACAGATGAGGCGGGGGACGGACGTGGGTAAACACAGCGCTCGAAAATCATTGCAAGGATATAACCGTAACAACAACAACAAAAACAAGCAGAACAAGCAATAGCGGTCTAGTCCGGAGTGCCCAACTATAAGATACCCTAAACCCAGAAAGTAAAGTAAAGTAGAAATATTAAAAATATGTATTTTTTTAAAATAATGATAAATATGTTGTATTGGAGAAAAAGAAGAACGTATAATTAAGATCTTATCTCTTAACTTCAATAGTTTTCGAGATCCAAGCATTCGTACAGACGGTTTTGTTTAGTTCCACACTGCACTGTATATTATTATTATTATAAAATATGTATATAGGTCAAATATGATGTATTTTTTTTTTAAATATGATAATTCTGTAGTATATTGAATTGAATAGAACATATGCTTAAGATTTTGACTCCTGACTTTTATAGTTTTCGAGATCCAAGAATTTGTACACATGCATTTCTACAAATCCATTCAGCTCTTCGCTTCGATTGAGTGTAGAAATGTTACATACCTCCACATAAAACTAACTTACCCTGTTATGAATAATAAAAATAACAACAACATCAGTGGCAGCAGCAGGGATTGTGCAGCACTGACTGTGGTAATGGCATTGGCAACCTTTTGTGGCAATCCTGCGAAAAGGATCTTTGTTTTTGAGACTGTGTTTGTTTGCCCAGCTTTGGTTCTCGTTTCGCTGCGTTTCGCTTCCTTTCGCTTCGGCTAGATAGTTGGCAGGACTACCATAAAATCAGCTTCATCGTTTTCATAAATTCTTAAAGCGTACATCATTTGAAAGATGGCCAACAACCTTGTGGTTAAAAGCGCGTTTGTTTGTGTGCAACAGCGCAGCTCAAGAGCTAAGTACATAGAGCAGAAGCAACATAAAGAGAGTGGGAGAGAGAGAGAGAGATTGAGAATGTGATAGAGGGTTGGGGCACCGTGGCAACCTTTACATTGATTTCAACATGACTTGCACTTTAATGCAGTCAAGTGAATGTTATCATTGACTAATCCAGAACAAAATCAGCTTCAATGATGTCTGGAGATTTTCATTAGAAGACCAAATATGTTAAGTAGATTGCTTTTTACAAGTTAGGTTAGGTAAATAAATTATGTGATCAACCTTGCCTTATAGACACTCTTACATAGGTTATGATTTATATAGCCTCAACCCATTAATATTGGGTAAGTAGGGTGTAATGTTTTAGTGGAAATAGTTTTAACAAGCAGAAGAAGGCGTAAAGTCCGCTTGTCTGTTCGTCCGTCCGTTTGTCCGTGTGTATGAACGCGTCGATCTCAGCATCTATAAGATCTAGAGACGTGAAATTTGATATGTAGATGCTTTTATAGCATGCGCATATCGAACTTGTTCCAGAAAATCGATAACTCCTCGACTTGCTTGTTATCGATAACATATTTTAGTTTTTCGAGCTTATTTTGTACATCTTAAGAGGTAAATCTGTCGAATTTTATATATAATTTATAGAAACATTCAGCTAATGGAGATATCATTGTGAATACTTTCGATTTTGGATACCTTTCTCCACTTTTGGGAAAACCTTTTAAATTAGTATACAAAGATTCAAGAATAATGTTACTATATATTATAAAGCAGTTCATCTACCCAAAAACTAGTTACACAAATAAATTATGAAAGTTATATAATAGTATGAATAAAATTAGCTAACTCATAAATAATTAAGTATTTGTCCAAAAACAATCCCTTCAAATACAGTTTATCTTCGCAATAATCCGTAAATAATCTCCAGTTTATGTTGTTATCAAATCATCTTTCATTGCACGCACACAACCACACTCAAAGACACCCACACACATACACACACACACACTCATTAGAATTTAGTTGGCAAAGTTAAGTTCCCAAAAGCAACAATTGTCAAGCATATTTCGAGGCATTAATCCTAATAACTGGCCACACATGCCCAACAAACACCTCTATACCATGCCCCCAAGTCCCGAAATGTGGCCCATAAATATGTACAGCAACAAGAAAAACTATTAACACAAACACAACGCTGAGTTATTACAAGGACCCCCCTTCGAGCGATAAGGCAATCGAGTCGAGTCGAGTTGAGTCGAGGAGAAAAACCGCAGCTTGTCATAATAAAGGACATGATGGGACGCACGCTTGTATGGGCAAGCCACAACCGCAGGACATCCATAAAATTGTACAAAACGAAGGCAGACACAAACACAGACCGACCAAAAAAGGACCAAAAAGGACCAAAAGGAGTCGCTGATGGACAAGGGCCAAGGCGTTCCCTACGTGACTTTGTGATTTTATTGGCGTTGCAAATGCCGCACGTATTCGGCAAGGATTTTCCTTTGTGGTTAGACCGCCACACACACACACACACACACTTGTATTCCCCTCTCTTTCTCTTCGGCATTAACACTCAACTAGTGAAGAGCTTGGAATGCTTTTTATGGCTATGTTTAGTGAAAAAAAGGGATTCAAGCTGATTGCTCCCCAAAGAAAAGGAATACGGAAGCGGAAACGGAAACTCAACTTCAACTGCCAACTGTCACATTTAATTGGCTGCCTTCTATTGTGAATACTACGAATTAAGAGCTTAACTTAAATATAAATATAATTTGCATTCTGATTAAGTCTTTAGAATAATTATTAATTCAATAATTAAACTGTACTGTAGGAAATTGAATCACGAAGAATTTCATTATATTCCGTTGCTTAAATGACAATATATTATTATTTATTATTAAAGATTATTGATAGATTGAAAATTATTATTGACAACACGGAATTTTATTAATTTGCATGGACTATTTTATAGTTAAAATTTTTTTTTTTCATTTTTCCATACACTTTTTACAATTTTCCATACACTTTTTACAATATTACTAGTTATTAAAATTTTCTCGAGATCGAAAAAAAATACTTAACAACAATTTTACCCACACACTTTCATTTTCCATACACTTTTTACAATATTACTAGTTATTAAAATTTTCTCGAGATCGAAAAAAAATACTTAACAACAATTTTACCCACACACATTTACATCTATAGAATCTTGAGATCCATTTCACTTTTATATTATGTAAAGCGAGATATAACAATCCAATTATAGATACATTTGTTAATCATATGCCACATACATACATTCGCTGTAAGGAAATACAAATTGAAATCAAAAAGTAATTTAAATTAAATATTCTTAACTTTTTTAGTATGTAATATAATAATACAAATAATAAGGAAGCATCAAACTAATAAAATAATTCAAATAAAATACTAATTTACTCTCAAATCATTTGATATCAAAGCAAATAAAAAAAATAGTTACTTAAACCTTCCAACTCGTTGTTTCACCTTTTACAAAGGTGTTCAAAGTCTTTCACATACAACATTTGCAAGCAGTAAAAAAGAAGTAGAAATAATGAGAATAATTTGATTTGATTTGGCAAATGGCAAAGGACCCACTCGAATGCTTCAACAAGGCGAGCAGGACCAATTTAATGGAAAGTCGTCTGTGAAGTTTTTCCTTTTTAAAGCAATGAAAATGTTTCAAGTGCAGAAAGGGGAAAAAAATGAGAAGAAGAAACAAATTTTTGGTAAGAGGCTGGCAAAGCAAAAGCATTTTTTTCTCCGGCATAGAGAAGAAATTGAAAGACAGCGGCAGTCGTGTCTGCTACGTTCCCCTTGCTGTTGTTGTTGTTGTTGTAATTGTTGTTTTTGCTGTTGTTGTTGTTGTTGTTGTTGTCGGTGTTGGTGTCCTGGCAGCTGCAATTCTGGCTGCGGATTTCCTGATGATTTTATTGGGCCGCCAGCAAACATTTTTGAGTGTAGCCAACGGCGTTCAGGACTGCGGAATGCGCCAAAGTATTTGTTAACTTTGTTTTATTTTTCCTTTTGCCTTTTTTTTTTTGCATTCTTTCTGCTTTTTTTCCCTCCCACGTTTCCTTCGAAAGGAACAGGCATAAAGGATTAAGCGTTTGCGCCGCCAGGCCTGCAAATTGTTCTGAATTTTGTTTTTAAATTTAATTTCCACTCGAGTCTGGCTTTGGGCTTAAATTGAAGCCGACAAATAGAAATGCTAGAAAATATTGAAAGTAATGGACGGCCAGCAACAGGATATAGGTATGTATGTATGTGTGTGTTAACACCCTCGCACATGTGCAGCGAAGCGTTGCATACTTTAAGGAACCAGCTGGCAGTTTGTGGCAGCTGCAACTGCAACTGCAACTGCCACTGCTAGCTGCCTCACGATATTGCAGCAGACAGCCTGCCGGCTACTTATGGCTCCGAAGTCGAACACTTGCAGAAACCAGGCCAACACTAATACACACACTTACACACACACACACACCCGCAAATACTTACATTTGCTGCTGTAGACAATATTTCGTAACAGTTTTTACTTGGGCTTTATGTATCGCTGCTTATAGACTGTGGCACAGCTTCTGGCACTTACTTAACGATGAGTGCAGGCTCCTCATACCATATGATTATGCAAGTGTGTGTGTGAGTATGTGTGTGCCAGAGTGCTTGTTTAGCCGGTTTAAGCAGCTACTCGAGTGCGTGGCATCGTTAAATATTTGCTCTGCCTGTTAAACAACACTCCTGCTATAGTCGAGCATGTGCAACATTTTTATATAATTCTTGAAACTCCGATTCGAATGGGAAGCTAATGAGCAGTCGTTATCTAAAAAGTTGGTTGAGTTGAAAAACTAAAAGCTAAACTAAGTTATAAACTTCTTTTGTTATCGACAAATCTTTAATAACACAATTTTCATTCAGGACTGCAGAAAGTGGAAGCTGATTTTTTCTTTGTCTTTTATTTAAGTGTCGGACATTTGCAATTCGCAACTGGTTTAAGCTCTGAAAATCTTCTATTAAATTAAGACGAAAGAATTTAAAATACTTACATTATTTGTTTAGTTAGATTATTTGGATTTTAATTAAGTACTAAAACATTTATGGAATACAATAATATAATTTAAAAAAAATAAAATATATATTTGCCTTATAACATAGAAATATATAAATAATTGCTAATCAGAGCACATTATTAAATAAAGATGAAAGAAACTTAAATGATTTACATTATCCGCTTGGGTAGATTATTTGGATATAATAAATAATATAATTAATAAACAATATAAAAATAATATATATTATATAATATATATTTGTCTTACAACATAGACATCTTACAACAAAGACATCTAAAAATATTAAAATACATTTGGCTAAATACATTTGCTTATTCTACCCCATTCCTATATTTCAAATGGGTACAAAGACAAGCTAAAAGTTTAAATTTCGAACAGCTTGAAGTGCAAAATTTTCTTTGCAAAATTGTAGCAACATTTTTCACTTTTTAAGCACTCGAAAAGTAAAGTTTAAAGCTCTTGTAAGCAGTTGTCAGGTGACAAAAAGCCAAATAGCAGGTGTTAATTGGCACAGGCGAAACTTTATTATTATACATACGTATATATAGATAGGCATACGATATAGATATATATATATATATATATATATATACAGTAGTTAACTAAGTTATAAGCTGTGTAAAGCTTAATAGAGATTGGCGAAATCCTTAGCAGCATTTCCGCTTCTGGGACTGGGCACAACAAACACACACATATACACACACATGTATATATATATATACGTATGCCACATATGTTTCACAGTTTTATGCGTTGCTGGCCGAAAAGCTGGCGACTCCCCGAACGCATTTGCTGAGCTCCCACGGCGACGCTTAAGCGACAGCCGTGCGACACAAACACACAGACAAACTGACAGTTAAATGACAACGCGACGCAAAAGAAACCAAAATGCAACAGCCAATGTCTGCAATAAAGCCCCCCTCCAATGTTTATACCCTCAAGCCATTAAAAATGGATAAACAGGGTATTATGTTTTTGAGAATATCTTTGTAACAGGCAGAGGAAGGCATGGATTACTACATAAAGTATAAGTATATTTTATTGGCCTTCCATCTGTGCCTCCATCCAGTTTATCCGTTTGTAAGAACGCTTCGATCTCAGCATCTATAAAAGCTAGAGGCGTGAAATTTTATATGCTGGTTCTTCTATAGCACGTGCAGATCATGTTTTTGTCAGAAGATCGATAACTTTTAGGGTTTGCTAGCTATCGATTTTAGTTGTAGTTTTTTTGGCGTACATCTTAAGAGCTCGGGTCATGAAACTTAGTATATATTTGTTCAGCTAAAGGAGACACACATTTTGGTTACTTTAGATTTTAGATAATATTCCCCATTTCACCAACATTCGGGAAAAATACACTTTTCTAACCTTAAAATTGGAAAACATACGCATTTTAGTGTTATACGAAAAATTTTCTTTCACAAGCAAGTAGCGATGTAAATAAAATTTGATAGACTGCAGCACTACATTGCAGAGTACCTCCTAGTCGGCTAGACTCGACTAGTGCACTCTTACTTGTTGTTCTTTAATTTTTGGTTGCCTTTTTTCTGTGCCATGTCAGATTTTTGACTTTGATTCTTATACAACGCGTCGTAAGCGCAATGTAACGCTCTGCTCTTATCCTTAAATCCGTCTCTCTGTCTGCTTGCTTGTTAAATTGCATTGTCGATTGATTTTTCAGGTATGTATAAACGTGGCTTATATGTCTTTATTGATTTTGCCAGCCTAATTAGCGAGCGGCATTTGTTGAAGTCACGTTTTGCGACTCGCTCAACTTTTAGGCCAAGTTTTTTAATTGCAATTACGAGCGGGTTATATTGATTTGTCTTACCAAAAACTTTTTAGCGCTGTTTGAAAATGGATTTGAAGGGGGAGGGGGTGGTAAGGGGGTAAAGTAAAGTTAGTAAAACTGCATGGCTGACAAATTGTTTGTCTCCTTAGTCTGTGCGCACATTTGCATAATTTTTAGCTCGGCTTCTGCCAGCTGTGGGCACTGAGCCAAGCAAACCTGAGCAGGTGCTCGGTGGTAGTCACCTTGAACCCGTTACATGTGCAAAACTATATTCATTTATCAAATGAAGAGCCCTTTTGTGGAAAAGTGTCAGCCGAAACGTTAACCTTGCCCAATGCCGACGACTGGCGTCGCTTATCTGACCGGTTACACGTGACGTATACGTAATTTCTGCAGGCGAATGATTAATGTGTCCTGTGCCAACGAGGACAGCACCAAGAACAACGACTTCTTGACTTCTTGACATTAAAACAGCAGCTAAATATCGGTTAGAAGAGTCGGTGCATAAAATTTGCAATATTTATTGGGTGATTTTTTATTTTCTATACATACATATATATTAATACATATATAATATATAGTTACATTGTTAGAAATTAAATACAATTCATGTATAATCAATAACTGTTGCAGTAACTAACTGATATCAATATTTTTAGCCATATTCAATTTATTCGCCTTTACCAGACCTTAAGAAGGCCTCAACAAAAATATTTGTTTCAAATACTATGAACTCTAAAGATTTATCGAAATCTTAATGACTAGCTAAAACTCATATAATTTGTGTAATACCCTGCAATCAGAGACTTGATATATTATTTATTTTAGTTGAAGCTATGTAAACAATACTTCAGAGAGTATATCGGAATTAAAAATGTTTAATTTGTAGATAAGAATTCTTAATAATTGACAGATTGTATTCCATATGTGTATACTTATAAAGCTCATGCACGTTGCCCAAAGCAATTGGCGACTTGCCACATCGGTTCAGGAATCAAACACTTAAGATAAGCCGATTCGAAGAATTTAATAAGGTTTTAATATTTAACGTGATTTAGAAATGTGTACTTGATAACTCAGTTGACTTGAAACAGATAATGAATATCACGGACATTGAGTATAACATTGAATATATTTAGTAATATAATATAATATAAGTAATAAATTGTAGTAGATAGATATTACTAGAGAGATTTAGTGAGGAATATGAAATGCTTAATTTAATTTAAATATTCGAATTTTCAATTAATATTAAATTCTTGTTCTTATTTTCAGGTTTAGATTATAACTTTTTAACGAATTAGAATTAATATTAGAAAAAACACATGGGAAAATATTAGTAGATAAAGTTGTATATAATAAAATAATGGTAAGTAGTCGAAGTATGGAATACATAATAAATTATAATATAATAATTAATTGACAGATGAGTTGTTCAATTGGTCTACTAATTCAGGCAACAGCAATATGAAACTCCATGTTTGAATAGAGAAGTACTACTGTCTAAACCGAATTACTAATGACTAGTTTCATAGTCCACTTGCATACCCTATATTTTGAAACAGCAGTAAGAAAAAAACATACTGAAGTCTGCTTGATTTTAGTTGGACGCAATGCAATTCTCTTTAAAGCCATAATGTTTGCCTTTCATTAGTATCCAATTTACATGCCTCGCGGCTTCTGCCTCCAGTTAATTGATTTCATTGTTCGACGCTATTTTTCAGTTACCAAACGAAAATCGCAATAAACTGGTTGCCTGCAATGGCTGAGAGCCAGCCAACCCGGCGAATACACAATTTAGCCACGAAATTTATGCCATGGCACACTAAACGGGCCGGCGAGGCCTTTTAAATTGCAACAAATGCCACAAAACAGAAACAGCAACTGCAACAATAACAACAACAGCAACAACAACAAGAACAATAAAGAAGTAGTTGTTGTCGGCTTGCAAAGGACAAACGCAAACAATGGAGATAATTTAGTTGCCGCGCTCAAAGCCAGTTCCGCCGATAGATGGCGTTGCCAACTTGTTGAAAACAGCAACAACAGCCACAACAACAACTGAAACAAAAAATAAAATAGCAGCTGGTCAGTTGCAACCATTGGCAGGCCACACGGAAAAACAGTTAACTTAGCAGCATGCAACGTTTAAATTATGCAGGCAACACACAAAAACAGGGCACAGACCACGCCCCCATTCGCCGCCCCCTCTTTGTCTATGTGTGTGTGTGTGTGTGTGTTTGTTTGGCAAACGTCTGTGGGGCTCTGCCTCTGTTTGCATTTGGCATTCAAAAAAGTTGCCGCAAGCTAAAATTAAGTTGACTTGGAAGTGGCTTTAAGGCTTCCATCCACAGCCGCAGCCACAGTTATAGCCACAGCCACAGCCACTGGCACAGTTATAGCCACAGCCTTAGCCATCGACTGAGCCATCGCAAATGCAGCTCATTTAAACACATGTCACAATACTTTCGCACAGCTGTCACTTTGACAATTTTCTAGATGAGTTTCCTCCGATTCCGCCCGCCTGGCAGCACACCCTCAAGAGCGAATCGTAAAGTGGGTATAGTCGGCTGTCAGTTACCCTGTACACTTGAAACCATTTGCTATGATTATTAAAATAAATCTAAAACAAAAATATATCCTACATTTTTAAAGTCCTTCAGTTATAATTAGCTTCAATCAATGCATTGATTGCCTGATGCAGGTGCATTGTCTAAATATATTTAATCCCTGTCAATCTATGCCATTCATTATTAATAATTTAATTTGATATGCAAGCCTTTCACAACCAATATACCCCTTCTAGCGATCCACTTGCAATTACAGGGTATAGAAAGAGAAATAAAAATCTTAGCTTAGCTGCCGTCTTGCCTTATCGCCTTGTGCGTAGGTTTGTCAACGTCATCATCATAATGTTGTACCAAGTACACACACCCTCATACACACACACAAACACCCTCACACACACACACACACACTCACATAGAACAGATTGCTTGTCTGCCTGCTTGGGCTGACTTTTGTGGCGGGTAATGAAAACTTACATCAATATAACGTGTATTAGAAAAATGGCAAGCAGCTGCGTTTATTTCTATATATACACACAAACATATGTATATATACATATACTATATTCATATACATAATAACAACGTACATATATATGTATATTTACTTTTTGCATCATCTGTGTTTAGCTTTAAATTTATATGTGCAAATTATTTATGACTTGTTAATAAGCAGCAATAATTCAAGTTCAATTTCCTTTCATTTCAGCTTAATCAGTAAATAAAATGTTGAGGCAGGGTATGATCTGAACCATATATAGCTGCATATAAATTATTAGCTGTGTCATTTGAGCAGCTCATCAGGTGAAATTTGTTTAGCTTGAAATAGAAATTCTATATGATAATATTCATATAGAATATTAAAAGGCTTAAAATTTGCGTTAAAGCTAGATCTTTTTTGACAAAAAAATAAAACGGTTTAGTTATGAAATAAAAGAAAATTCATAGTAAAAAGAGCTAAGATTAAATGCGAATTTCTTAGATCAGAAGTCTATATATATGTGTACAGAATATGAGAAATTCGCATTTAATCTTAGCTCTTTTTACTATGAATTTTCTATTTTTTTTTTTTTGAGCAAAAGTTCAGAAATTTTTTAATAAAGTTTAAGAGTGCCTAAATTAAGAATAAAAACTGTTGCTGACTTGATTGTAATATTATCAAATTTAAGTATAAACATATGTAAATAAATATTTGTTAATCTTAAAATAATTAAGTTAAGTTATGGTCAAAACAGTCCCAGCAATAATTAAAGCTAAATGTGATGTATGAAAAATTAACTTGATTTATAAATTAAAGTCCATAATCTATCAGAGATCGCTAGAACAAAGCATTTTCTACTCCTCATGTTTAAAATATTTTAAGTTGTAATCCAAGCATTTTGAAACGAACTTAAAATCCTTGAGTTTAGAGCAAAAGAAGCAGCTAATAAAACCTAAACTTTATTTCTCAGTCGAATGCAATCATAATCTTGATTTCAAGCAAATGCCAAATGAATAACATTCAGTTACCGAAATATATATATTCCGATAATGTAGGACTTGCAAATTAGATTAACAGTAAAATATTTTACAGTGCACGGGCTTAGGGCGTAAGCTCAGCGCATTAACCAAATTATAAGCCATGGACTGTGCGGCAGGCGTGCGTATACATATACTCAGGCACTGTAATAGTTTGGCAACATAAAATTTCATAAAGAGCACACGCCGGAAATAGGAAGGATGCGCTTTGTCGCTCCAACTGGGAGTCACCTACTCTATGTATGTATGTGTGTGCGTGTGTGTGTGTGTGTGTGTGTGTGTGTGTGGCTTTCTAGGAAGTAAATTTCGTTATCGTTTATTATTATTATTATGCGCGATGTGTGAAATGTCTGTATATGTGTGTGCATGTGTGTGTTCAAGTGTGTGTGTGTGCGGTTCATGTTTGTGTTGTGACGTGGGAAATAAATTTATATTCATAACACAGAACGCGGACTCGGTATAAAAGACGCTGGCAGAGCTGAAGGCGCGGCGCCCACAAGTCGCCAACATGCATACAAAGTGCTTTATGTGTATCACAAGATGTTGCTCCCCCCTTCCAGCTTCCATTCCCTGTCCCAGCTCCTGCTCCCCACTGCCGTTCCAGTTGCTGCTTCTGGTCGCCTCCACTGGCTTGTAGATCTTGTAGCATTTCATCAACAGCCATCAGACTGGCAAGTTTTTTGATTAAGCCGCTGTTGCTGGAGCTATCTGGAGGAGTCTGGAGGAGTCTGGAGGAGTCTAGAGGAGTCTGGAGGCGTCTGCAGCTGCCTGCAGCTAATGGCATCAGCTTCAGCCTTGCAGGCAAGGTTCTACATATTGATTACTAATTTACTCTCAAGTCTCAAGTTTTTGGCCAAAAACTTCACATATCCCGTCAACACAAATGCAGATAGCTGGCCAACAGATCCGGCATTAACATCGAATGTGAAGAGCTGAAGAGTTTTACCTGCGTCCAGGTGAAACACATACACGTTGCAGCTGGATATCCCCCCTTGCTGCAACTTCGACCTTTCTCATATAAAATGTACAAAGCGAGAGTGCAAAAGTAATTTTGGGCACAGCAGAGACTAAGGAACCCATGACTAGACCCAATATGAACTTCCACTCAAAGTCAGTCATGCATGTAGTCAAACGACAAACGTCGAAGCTTGAAGCACACGAGCTCCCAGCTTCCAGCTCCCAGCTCCCAGCTCCCAGCTCCCAGCCTTCAGCCCCAAGCTTCGAATGTTGAGCGACAGTCGCACAACAATCAAAAAGCGTATGGAAGTCAAAGGCGCCACGGGGCAAAGTATGTGGCAGAGGGTAGGGGAGTGGGCGTGGCACACACACACAGAGGGTGACTGCCAACTGGGCCCAGTTGCCATCAATGGGCATTGGGCACAGGCTTGCGGGGTGGGAGGAGGCATCGATGCAATCCAATAACTTGCCAAACAGACGCCATATCCTTGGGGTCCACTTTTTGGAAGCGGCACATGTAGCGCTCTCTGCTCTAAAATAGTTTCGGTTTTTACTTTATTTTTTCCCTTAGAGTTATATCTGTATAAGGCAAGGGAACTACACGCACGACTTCTCATCATCATGTGTATTAAGGGTTTCGACTACACTCAGCGAAAGAGTTGTTAGAAATTGATCAACAGAGCTATCAGATATACCTGAAATAGGGTATACTTATTCACAAATAATACTCATATATCAAATATATAAATAGGTTTACAAAAAAAAATGATTGTAAGTCATAAGATAATAAATTATATATTATATAATAGAATTTTTTAATAATATATAATACAAATTTCATTAAAAAAAATATATAATAATCCATGTAGAATTAATTAATCGGTTAATTTTTCCTGATAAAAATACTACAATTTAAAAATTGTAATAATTAAATTATCATTAAATACCAAACATTTTTAGTAATAAATAAGAAAAATATATATTTTTACTAAAAAGAAATGCGATATTAAATGTCGAATGTAAACATATTCATATAAATATTTATAAATAAATAAATAATATATAAATAATAATATAATTAATATATTTATAATTGTTAAAATTTCTTCATCTTTGATAGATGTGCAAACAATTTCGCGACCTGTAAAAATATTTTCAATGGATGCAATTCGAAATCATGCACAAATCGAGCAAATTGCATATTTCTTACGCTCGCGATTTAATTTTTTATGCGATATGCAGCAGAGTCGAAATGCTAAGAAATAGCGAGAGAGAGAGAAAGAGAGAGTCGGGACTTCATATCTAGTGCAATTGCAGCAGGAACTCCGACCACATCCTTAGCTTTTCACTTGTCTTTCGCTTTGGGCTGTTGCCAGTGTGTGACTTGTAAATTTCCCCAGTTGGAGCTCAGCAGCAGAATCAGCAGCAGCGGCAGCAGCAGCAGCGGCAGCAGCAGCAGCGGCGCTTGATTGAGCGCACGTTTCGCCGGCTTCGAGTTGGACTGTCAGACAGTCAGCGGTTCACTTGACTTTTTATTTAAAATATATCTAGAGTATGATATAGGGGGAATTGGGCACGAAATTAAACAGAGAAAAAAGTATAAAACAAAAATAATAAAAAGGCAACGGCTAACTCTTTTTATTTCCCAAGTGTCAGTCGAAGCCTTGGCGCAATTTTCGTTTGGCTTTTCGAAGGTTTTCCTCGCAGTTTCCTCGTTGATGGCAGCTCGTACGTGTTTAGCTCACTTATTCAGGTTGGCAATTTCCGAATTGCACCTAAAGCTACGCTTCTGCAGTACATTATTACTCATCGTATGAAATCGTATGATTTCGAATTTTTGCCATATCATTAGGGCTATTGTCTTCTCCATTGGAAACCCTATACCGTTATTCAATCCCTTTGACTCTATTAAAGTTGCGTACATTGAAACCAAACCAAGTCCCAAGTCCCCAGCAGCATTTTTGCATGTCATGTCATGAGTATGTAAATTTGCTCTCCCTCTCTCTCTCTCTCTGTCTCTCTCTCTCTCTCTTTCTGTCTCGCTTCAATATTATACTGCATTAATATGGAGAAGTACAGCGTTGATTTCACATATCGCTCGGAACGCACTTGGGGGACTACCGAAACCCTCCGACAAGCGGAGCCGTTGAAAAATGTTCCAAAGATGCAAAACAACTGTTGGCAGTTTGTCAAATTTGATTTGTCATACATCAAATGGCTTTAAAATGACAAGAGACACGAAGCGGCAGCTGTCAGCCAAATGGTTGTGGCTAAAACTAGACGAAAAGAACAGCTTCCCCGCACCCCCCCAAAAATAGACAACGACTATGTGCCTTACAAATTTGATGGTAAGTATCCACAAATGCAAAAAAAAAAAAGGGAGAGAGCATCAAAAGTGTTGATGTGTAAAAAGGCTCGAGGGTCGCATAATGGGAAATGCAAACTACCGTAAGAAGAGAATTTATGTAAATCAAATACATTCTCATTCAGTTGCTAATGGTTAAAAAACGTAGATAAAATAATCGGACTAGCAGTTACCCTGTACTAGAAGGCAGTTGAACGGAAATGCATATGCAGAAAAGCCGTTGTAGGAAGGAAATAGGATAGATAGGAAAATTGGAATCATTATATATGGGAGCGGCATCATACAAAAATTATATTGGTGTATTTATTATTTTCATCATGAGTATTTGTCCTCCTTTAATGACATTTAAGCTTATAAGTCTTGAGATCGTATAATGAAAGGGTCGACAGAAGATTCACACTGAGCTATAATATACATATATATTTACAGGTCATAAAAGCAACTTGTGCTATGGTTATAAAAGTTGAGTTTCTGTAAAATAAATGCAAGCGTATTCAGCAATAAAGATTTGCATTATGAAGAAAGATATCAGAAATGCAATGCTTAACTCCTATCACAGATATTTATATTACTTCAATTTGACTTCTCATTTGCTTTTGACTATTATATAATTATTTTTATTATTATATTATTATATTTTATTAAGCCACAGATATTTTTTAAGCATAAATATGCCTTCTACTCGCCTCGCTGCGACGCTTTCTTTAACTAACCAAGATTAAAAGTGCTTTAGAAGAGTCTCAGCTTCTTCCTCTTAATAGACACTCCATTACTTGCTTCGGCATGATGCTGCATACATTAACTAAGCTACAAACTAGCGGTATTTCTGTGGTCCTAAGTAGCTCATTCATTTACTTAATATTCTAATATAAATTTAGCGCACTCCATCAAAAGTGCAGCACTCGAAGGACGACGGTGGGCGCACGCTTAGGAACTCGGCTGGAATACCGGCAGGGCAAACACTTTAGGCCAACTTAGTCTGCTGCCCGCCAGGACTTAACACACACACACTCACACATAGAGACAAGCGTCTGTTTGAAGGACATGAAATGAAACTCATTTGCTTCATTGAGCCTTGTGAGCAGGACGGAAAAGTGGGCTGGCAAATGCCACAGTTGGTTTTTACCCGGACCTGGATGGCTCGATGGCTGGATGGCTGACTGCCTGGCTGGCATTTGTGCAGCGTGACACGCAAATTGCCAGGAAGCACACACACACACACACACACAGATACACAAACAAACACACAGCTAGACAATGCAGCGTGTTAAACTTCGCCTCCGACAAGTCAAGTGGGAGCACAATGGACTCCGACAGGCCCGGACACTCATTTGTAGCAGCAGCTGGAGCTGGAGCTGGAGCTGTAGCTGTAGTTGTAGCTGTAGCTGGGCCAGTGTGACCATGACTAATTTGTTAGCAATTATGTTGGATTGACATCGCCGGACAGGGCCACATTAGCATAATTGTTGTTATGAGCAGCCGCCCACAGGTGTGACTTTCATTAACTTACCGCAAATCCAAGTGTTTGGGCAGGGGGAAAAGGGCTAACTGTGATTTAGACTAACGGTAAATGCAGCTGGGAGTCATAAAGTTATCGCCTCATATATATATATATACTTATATGTAAAAATAACTCATAATAAGGTTTGTTTTTCAAGCTGTTAGACAATTTAAATATTACAGGGTATTTAATCGATCGGTTACTTCGGCTTTACCAACTATTTAGCCTCAGCTTCAACAACTTAATGGCTTAAGCAACTAACTACAATATAAAGTCTTGCATAAAGTTTTCACTCTAAAAGTCAGTCAAATGCAAAACCGCAGCTTGTTTTGGGGTCTCGGGTTCTGGGAACCAGACAGAGCGCTGAAGTACTGGAGAGGAAGGGGAAGGGGAAGAGGAAGAGGAAGAGGAAGAGGAAGAGCAAGAGGAAGAGGAAGAGGAAGAGGAAGAGGAAGAGGAAGGGGAAGAGGAAGAGGAAGAGGAGACAGGAGTCTGGAACAGGCGACAGGTACACAAATAGGTTCAAAAACCGCAGGTCTGCATGTTTAACAATTTGCACTTAATTGTTTAGTTCGACAACAACAAGTACGAGACAGCTGACAACAGCAACAACAAAACCACAAAAACCACCAACAACGACAAGTACAACAACAATTATATAACACATTTACAAGCGTATTGTAATTAATTTATGGGAAGTGTTTGGGGAGCTGCTTTAAGTGAGCCACTAAATAGTTTCCTATTCGTTTGCTCGTTGCTTCTTCTTCTTCTGCTTCTTCTTTCAACTGTGCCAGTTGACCATTTGATACGCCCACTTAATTGTGTGGTAATTGAAGAGCCACTGAGGGTGGTCCAGCAAGTGGCAATTAGTGCTGGTCAAAATGTGCTTGAAGCCAAGATGTCGCTTGGGCCAGTTGTTGTAATTGTTGGATACGAAAGTATCTAAAAGATACTAAAGTGTCACTCGAATATACATGACACTTAAGGTACACAATTATAAAAGTATTTCAAATAGACTGAAGACTTTCAATGAGATATAAATTATCTTTAAGATAGAAAAGATACTAAAGTATACGCAAAAGTAAATAAATTGAAGTATTCATACAAAAACTATCTGTGAGATACAAGATTATCTGTGACTTTCACAAGTATCTATGTGATACAAAAGTATCTTTGAGATACAGTCTATCTATTAGATGTACGAGTTTCTATAGCAAACAAAAGTATCTTTGAGACTCAAAAGTATCTGTGAGTTACAAAAATACATGAACACTTGGGGGATACAAATGTTTCTGTAAGATAAAATAATATTTTGAAATGATTTGTAAAATACAAAAGAATCTACAAGATACAAAACTATCTAAATTTGGATGCAAAAGTATTTGTAAGATACAAAAATATCTGTGGCGTTGAAATTATCTCTATCTGCAAAGTAGGTATGAAAAACAGAAGTATCATCAGTGTATAATAATAATAATAATTTGATATGTCTGTGATATATGAAAAATAATCTTTAATATACAAAATATTATATAAACATATTAACCTAACGCATGCAAAGGTCTCATCGACACACACCAAAATATTTGAGATACCAAAACATTAGTAATTGATATTAGCGCTAGTATATATTATAAATTTGCACAGGTTTTCTTAGCATGTATAGGTCGTTGAAATTTTAATCAGTTTAACACAGACAAGAAATAAAAAAATAAATTAAAAAAAATTTATATATATATTTACATACATAAATAATATATATATATATATGTATATATATATATAGATATATATATATATATACTGCATATATGTATTTAGAAACCTTATGTCTAAATTGAAACCCAAATATGTATCGTTAAATGATGCAGCTTCGCGGGATATTCCACATTTGAAGAATGCCGTCTTTCAAATAATCGCTGGCGGCACCTCAAGTATTGCGGAAGTGGGCCTATTGCTGCCATTGGATGTAATTAAGACTCGACTTCAGTTGCAGATCACGCCGGGGATAATCGGACCAGCTCATTATACTGGCGTGATCGATGCTTTCATTAAAATATATCGCCAGGAGGGAGTCACGGCCTTCTGGAGAGGATTGCTACCGCTTTTAGTCTCTGACACGCCCAAACGAGCAATGAAGTTCTTGATCTTTGAGCAGTCGAAGCCATATTTTCAGTTTGGAGCACCGCAACCCACACCATTGACCTACGCCCTAGCTGGTGGATTAGGGGGAACCACGGAGGTGCTGCTGCAAAATCCCTTTGAGGTGGTGAAAGTGACACAGCAGGCAAATCGTTCGAAAAATCTTAACTCTTTTGTGGTGGCCAAGGATATTATTAAAAAGGACGGCTATGGATTTCGGGGACTTTATAAAGGCGTTACAACGACAATGGCCCGAAATTGTGTGTTTCATATAATATACTTCGGTTTCTTTTGCTCCGTTCGAGAGGCCACGCCCGAGCTTAATCATGCATTCACTGAGTTTATGCGAAATTTTGTTATCGCCTACGTCGCCGGATCGTTGGGATGCGTTTTTAGTATACCCCTTGACATGGCCAAGACAAGGATACAGGGACCACAGCCTGTACCAGGGCAGATCAAATATTACAGCACAATAAAAACGATTTCAACTGTATGCAAGGAGGAGGGCTGTCGGACACTCTACAAGGGTCTGCTGCCACAGATATTACGTGTAGGTCCAGGCGGAGCTATTTTACTATTGGGCTACGAGTTTGTCAACGGCATTTTAGTTAAAAACTTTAATTAAATAATGTACAATTGGATTCATACACACATAAGCATTGTTTTATAAAAAAATCAATAAATGCATTAACTATTGAAAACAATTTCAATTATTTGCAGCAATAAACCGAACGAAATTGGAAAATTGTGACATATTGGCTGTTAATTTATCAAGTTATTGTGATAATTGCAACAATTGTTTGGATTATTTAAAACAACAAATAACGATTGTTACATGTATGGAATATCAACATAATTTATATATTTTAGCTAAGATTTCTATAGACCATATATATATATACATATATACATATGTATATTTATTCTTTCTGTTTATGCAGCAGCTAAAAGGGAAATCCTACTCAAATGATTAACTAATAGAATGACATAATAACAAATTAAGCTAACAATCTGGCAAACAGTTGAAGCTGTGGACAATTAAACAAGCCGAGCAACAAATCGAATCATCAGCCAACAACAACAATTACAACAACAATAGATCAAACAATGAATGTGTTTTGGCTTTTCTGTGCAACGCAAAATGTCTCCAGGGTCAATTTCAGATGCATTTGAATTGCCACACAGACACACACACACCTACAGAGAAAGAGAGAGAGAGAGAGAGAGAGAGAGCGGCACGCATACAGGCACAAAATATGCATAGATTAGTGTAATTACGAGTACAGCCATGAATTGGAATGATGTCAATGTTGGCTCTAAGGCATTTGACTGCGCTCACGATTTGCAGACGGAAAGAGATAGCCAGCGAGGGGGTGAGAGTGAGAGTGAGACAGAGACAGCTTGGTTGAGTGTTTGGCATTAACAACATGATGTTGGCCACATTTGGCATATGGCAAATTCAGCTTTTGATTTCATTTCATTACCCATTGCAATTTCAACTATGAATAATTGAATATGTGCATTGCATACTTTAAGGCATCAAATTGCCATTGCAATTGCTGCCGTTGTTGTTGTTGCTGTTGTTGTTGTTGTTGTTGTTGTTGTTGTTGTTGTTGTCGTTGCTATGCTTTTGGCTAATTCAGCTGGAATATGCTTATTACGCATTAAAACTAATTAAGCATGAAAATTCTGTTGACTCCCTTTGCCGACGCGTCGCCCCTTGAAACCAATTGACAAAAGTTTGCAAATATTGTTATTTGTTGTTTGTTGTTTGTGTTTGATTGATGTCAGTTTTAAATTGTCAAACATTTAACATCGGTCCGTTGTAAACTGTTAATAAGCACACAAAGCATTGATCCATTAACATTTGCTTTCAAAATATGTTTTTCATTTGAAAGCCAATCAAATGTTACAAATTATAAATAAAATGTAGCTAACGTTCAATAAAATAGTAGAATTAGATAATTAAAGTCAATAAGAAATTTAATAATATTCAAGATTTAGATACATAGAAGAGTTTATTGGATTTTTTATCTGCGATATATGAGATAAACAGGTTAATAATATTTTAATGATGATTTTGACAATCTTGAAGACAATCTTGACAATCTTGAAGATAATGATTATTTGACACATAGATATTTGAATTGCATGTATGTTGTTTTGCATGCTTCATATATAGCTGAGCAATCTTCAATTTATTTACAATAAGCTATTTTATAAGGTTGGCTGATCTATATATATATAGCAGTACTTTTTCAATATGTCCACAATATGCTGCATGGTGGGACGATCTTCAGGCTTAGCAGCCCACGACTTTTTTATTAGATTCTTTATTTCGTCGGAGCATTCGGCCCTTATATCGTCTAGTGAGGGTCGTAGACCTGCATTCATAAAGATTTATCATATTAATAAGACTTTGATGAAAGTCTACAACTCATGTACAGACCACTTCTATCAACTAGATCTAATATTTCATGTTCTTCATAATCCTTCATTGCATAGTAGGGTATCTTACGCGACAGAACTTCCCAGATTGTAATGGCCAAGCTATACACATCACATTTCTCGGTGTATCTCTTCCCATTGAAGACCTGTGAGGATCGTGAGTAATGTGATGGAATCTATAATCAAATGTAATTACCTCGGGGGCCATATAGAAACTAGTGCCCCGATTTCTTGTCATTTCGGATTCCACTTGTCTCACGAAACCGAAATCGCAAATTTTCAATATTTTAC
Source organism: Drosophila pseudotalamancana (assembly GCA_037075185.1). Taxonomy (NCBI): domain Eukaryota; kingdom Metazoa; phylum Arthropoda; class Insecta; order Diptera; family Drosophilidae; genus Drosophila; species Drosophila pseudotalamancana. The sequence goes on from JBAMCK010000446.1 coordinate 104,859, forward strand.
CGGTGCCATCGAGCAGCATGTTTAGCGGCTTGATATCGCGATGAATGACGGATTGGTCGGACAACGAATGTAGATAAGCCAGGGCCTGCACAATTGGCATTTGAATTATTTTGCAATCACTTCGATTTAAATGCCATTTAGCTATTTACCTCTGCTGCCTGACGCATCCAATCAATGGCAGTATTTAAATGGATTTCCCTCCCCCTTTGCAGATGCAACAAGTGCCACACGCAGCCGCCTTCAGCATACTCCATAACCAAATGGGTCTTGTCTTCTTCCTTCACAACCCCATGTAAGGTTACGAAGTTCGGATGATCCTTAACCATTTCTAAATAGATGAATTCGCGCTGCAGATCCTTCGAATCAATGCTGCGAAATATGGTTTTAATAGCAACAACCTTGCCCTTGTACTTGCCCTTCCAGACGGTACCAAAGGAGCCAGCTCCGATTTCCTTTATGATGTGGTTACGTTAGCTAGCTTCCACCCATTGCATATTTATCATATCAGCTTACCTCATCGAAGGTGATTTCTTCAATTTGAATGAATGACATTTTGCTTCGAGTTGCAAACACTGAATGAAGCGCTGCACGAATTTCTTGTGCATTTATAAGTAATCTAAAACTGATAAGAAATGTTTGCTGCACTCACATTCATGCGTTCTTAAACTATATGCACGCTTGGAACCAATAGCGATGTACATACGTATATAGGAATGAAGTCATTAAATATTATTTACCAAGCTGATTTCTTTTGAGGCAATCAACATCAATAAAATTGCACAATTTGGACAGAGAGCATACTTGAAATTCAACAAAGGCCACATGCTCAATCAATAAGAGTCCAATCACTAATAAAAAAGCGCTTTTCCAAAACTAAAAACAACAACAACCAAATCAAATTGAGTTAACAAAACTGAAAAGCGTCTAGTGGAAAGTTAATTGTTGTCGCATTTCGAATTTCGCATTTATCTATATTTGTATCTGCCTGTATATTTATATATCAATTGGTTACTTTAACTGTTCCATCCTGTTGTCTAGTCAATAAAATATGAATTATTTGAAATATTTTAGCGTAAAAATAAATGAAATGCCAACACTCAGCATCAAAGAGCGCAAAATAGCAGAGAAAACAAAACTTGTACAAATTGTTTTTCATACCCCGCAATTGGGTAAAACAGGGTATATTAGTTTTTGTGAAAATGTCTTTATCATGACCGAGAATTTTAATTAAGTATGTATATATATTCCTGAAAAGGAATGAACAGCTGAGACGATTGAGTCCTGCTTCCTAGACCATAAAGTCCATTAGACCGTATGAATGAAAGTCTCGTTCTCAGAAGATAAAAAAGCGAGAGACTAAATATTTTACAGGTAGGTTCTCCAATAGCACGCAGAGCTTGAATTTATTTCAAATAATCGATAACTCTATCTGTTTGCCAGTTATCGATCACATATTTTAGTTACTTGAGCATATCTCATAATTAATTACATAAATATTATCCTGAAAGAAATACAAATTTTGTGTATTTAAGATTTCGAATATAAACATTTTTAAAGATAGAGAATTTCGTTTCGGTAGAAGTACAAATATATCATGAAGATTTCATTAAAATCGGAATCAAATCTGGCGTACTATTCATAGTTTGTTACACATCCACAGTGTCTGTGTCTGTATTTGTGAGTGTGATAGTTTAATTACCAATTTTAGGAGGAGGATCTACTAGTCCGGCACACCCGATTAAAGTTTTTTTTATACCTATTTTATTTTTGGTTTGTTTTCTGATTTCTTTTTGTCTGGTCACAAATTTTTTATCAGCACATAGCACAAATTTTCGTATACGTCATGTGAATGTGGTTGAATGCCTGTTTTGCTCTTTGTTGTTGTTTTTGTTGTTGCGGTTGTCTAAATAAATTTTTTATTGACCATGGTTAACGCTTCAGTGAGCAATAAACGAACGAGGGGCAGACAGCCAGGCACTTGGTGGAGGAGGTTCGGGAACCGGGAAGAGGGAAAATTTTCGTTTTACAGCAAGTGTGAAAAGCAGAAAAACCACAGGGAGAAATTCGTTGGAGGCCAGCTCCAACTGGCAGTGTTGGCCAACGCCTCGAAGCATGCCACAAGTTATTTCATACACAGATACACACACATACACACAAATGCCACGAATTACACATGTTATACAATTGTTGGTCGTAAATATGATTATGCTTGCGGGCAGAAACCAATTCAAAGCCAAAACTCAAACCGAAATCAAGCGAATATATAAAGATATATACTGAGATATTGATTTGTGTGGGCATGTGTCTGAGACCTAAGTGTGTGTAACTGTGTTTGTGAGCTTTACAATAGCTAGTAGTAGTTGTAAGTTTGATTTTTATTTAATTACATTCATTATTATTATATATTTCATGTAAGTACTTTATTTGTTGTAAAAAGGAAGTGATGAGATATTTGTTTCAGATTATTCATATTACAAAATCATGCTGATTACTCATACATTTTAATACAATGAACTTAACACATTTAAATATTTTTACAACGTACTTAAATTAATTTTAGAATTTTTCTGTTATTTTTGGATTAAATGTTCATAACATATTTATATATTTTTGTATATAGCCAAAAAATATATAAGAAAATAAACATAAAAATCAATTTTCTTACATCTATGCACATTTTAAAAATGGTTTCAAACTTTTTTATAGGGTATTTCTTGCCATAGCATAACTGATTAATGCTTTTAAATATGCACAACACGTTTTGCAGTCGAAATGTAAGCGTCAGTCGAATTTTATTTCCTTTGACTTGGCAATATTTTCATTTATAATTTTGTATTTATTATTTTTTATATGGTCGTTGGCCCTGAAAGTTTAAAGCCTGGCCGTAAAGTGTGGCGAAAATGAAATGAAATTAATATGAAGTTTGACTTAACGCCTCATAAATCATTGTCCAATTTTCATGTCGCATGCCCTGCAGCAACTAGCAACAGCAGCAGGACGAAAAGGTGGAGAACGACGGGCAGGACGAACAGGGACAATCTTGTCCTGGCTGCCTGTAACACAAACACACTTAAAATGATTGAAATATATGTATGGCAGATATATATGCGTAACATGGTGCTACATTGCAGCGAAATGCGACCATCCTAGTACATATACACATATACGATAAATATATGTATATAAATATATATATATATATATGTGTGTGTGTGTGTGTGTGTGTGTAAAGGCTGGCTTCATATTGGCCAAGCGCGAAGACAGGCACAGGGCCGAAGACTGAAGACTTCCTCATTACACGCTTGTCACGTGCACATTTAACGATTCGCTGCACACACACACACATTCACATAGTGACATAATTGCACACAAACACACACACACACACTCACTGATAGCAACACCCGTGCATGACAGTCATTCATATTAATATTGTCGGTCAAAAAAACCTACATAGTCAATGTTTAAAAAAATAATAAAAAAAAAAACAAAGTAACTGCTGTGCATACAAATTTTATTTTTAAAGAACAAAACTCCAAACTATTCAAATGTTACAAAACTAAAAGCAAACTTAATTGAAATAGTTTTCCTTTTAAACACTTAAACAATCTTTAAATCTATATTTTATGCAAATTTGCGGTCTGAAATTTATAAAGTTCTCATGCAGTTGTGTTTTTCAATATATTTTGCAAATTATGCACAAGTCTTCTCTGTTTCAGTCCCCCCTCTTTTTCCTCTCTCTCTCTCTCTCTCTCTCTCTCTCTCTCCCTCTCTCTCTCTCTGTTTTTAATACCCAAAATGAAATTTAAGTCGTGCAAACTGAGTTCAGTTTTCTTTTGTTTTATTAAAGCATATAACGTGAAACACGTTAAAAAAAATGTTTTAAATGAAAAGAAAGGTTTTTTTTTAACTTTAGTGTTTCATGATATGTTTGTGGCTTTATCAACTTTTGACAAATAAAGCTGCTTTTTGATTTAATTTAATACCCATCAAAAGCATTTAATAGAAAGGTATTACTGATATGTTATGTTATAGACAAGTTAAGCTCTCCTTTATGTCTTTATATATTTATTTGCAACCTCTTTTAACCATTTTTTTTATGAATTATCTCCTACCTATTGCTTAAAAATAAACTGCTTTAAATATTGATAAAGTTATTATTTATATTTATAAATGATAATTTTTATATTTATGTCTTTTTGTGTTTGTATGTTGATATGTTTTGTAAGATTTTATTTGTTTTCCCCTAAATTTGTTCAATTCTAGTGAATTATGTTATTTGTATATACCATAAATATTTATTTGTATTTGTATTTGTATTATAGAAAGGTAAATTGAATCAAACATTTATTTAGATTTTTATATATATCAAGATATGTATAATATAATATATTAAATAATTTAATATATTACAAATTTGTTAAATATATTTTTTTTAATTTTCGTTGCCCAATTTTTACTCTTACTTTGCAGCCTTAATATATTTTTTACTATACTTAAACACCCGCTCTTCCAATCTTTAATTTAATATTTAACTTATTAAAATAGTTATTTTATAGAAAAAAACAAATCTTTTTCAAGAATTTGCCAGCAAATATTTAATTTCAATTAGATGTTTAATTTGCAAAGCTGGACGCTGAAGTTCACAAGGAGCAGAGAGGTATTAAACTGACACTGAGCCACTGACCACATGCACCACATGACGTCCCATTACACAGCCCCACAATCACACATACACGAACACAAGCAGAAACACACCCAGGCACACACACACACGAACATCTTGATGGAGATAATTAAACATGCTGCGCACGTGCAGCGGCTGCTTTCAACATTTTATGCTCTGATATTCAAGCGAAAGCAAATAAAATGCATGGGTCGTGTTTATATGTCTGGTCTGTCAGTTGGTCTGGTCTGGCTTTAGGTCTGGTCTGGACCACAAATTGGACCAGAAGTAGCACCCAACCAACAGCTAACAAAGTTTATGGGTAAATTCTGCAAAGCATTGGGAACAAGAGCAAAAGCTAGTTATGCGACTGCTGGCAATTTTTATATATTAATTAAAAGGAATTTTACGTGCTAATGAAATAAAATGTGGAAAGCGTGTTCAAGGAAAATGTGTGTGTGTGTGTGTGTGAAAAATGTGTTAAAGCAAATAGTATGTGGGCATGTTCAGCTACGTTTATGTATTTACAAGTGAAGAGCATTAAAAGTTGCCGGCACAGTTAACATAAACTGCAAATTCTGGCAAATTCCATATACATATGCATATATATGTTTATATGCGTAGTTATGCATATGCACATCAAGTATGCGCCTCTTGGTTACGAGTTTTTGATGTTTTAATGAAAGGCTGTAAAGAAATCCGCCGCCTGGTTCCAGTTTCAGCAGCAGTTGGCTTGAAACTGCGGCCGTTGCCAGCTGTTAAGTTAATTTAACTTGACTTGCAGCATGTTGTACATACGCCACGTTGCATCGAACCAAGCAACTTGTTGTGTCATGTTAATGTTTACAGCTGTTGCGTGCGTTGTGTTAACATTATGTTATTTTATAGTGAGGCATCTGCTTAAGTCCATGGAAAATTTTGTGTTAACCTTTTTCAATTCTCATTAATTAACAATAAAAACAAGTAAATTAATAATAATCTAAATAGTTTATAAAACTTTATAAAATTATTAGTTTTTTTTGTGCACAACTTACCTTAAGAAATTGTATATTTTAATTATATATTTATTTAATGTAATCTTTAATCATTTTAATACTTTAACATTATATCAATTAATAATTTATAAACCGCACTAAATTAATAACCAAAAAATGCAGTTAATTAAATTTAAAATTACATACCGCAAAAAAAAAAAAAACAATTTTAATATTTTATTTCACAAACACAAAATTGAGAGATTACAGCAAAAAAGTTGAGTAATTGTGGATGTTGACAAGCAGATAAATATTTACGTAACCCATAAATCTATAAAATTTAATTTTAAGCAAATAAATCACACACACACACTCACACTCATAGAAAATAATACTGTTGTGTTGCCTTTTGTATGAAGTATTAAATTTGAGCTCTTATGTTTGCAAATGCCAAATGCAAATATACGTAGAATTTTTCAATAATTTACGAGACAAATGCAAATGCCAGAGATTTGCATTGAAAGTGAAAATTGTGCAAGAATGTTGTAGGAAAATGTAAACCGCAAGTTCAAAAGAAATCCCAAGAACATTTTTGCCACAAACTAATCATAAATAAATGTGTTAAACTGAACCACAGCAATTGCCAAACTATTTTTCAGCACATATTCACACACACACACACACATATATATATATATATATATATATATATATTTGGATATACAATATATGTATATTTGAAACTTGAATTGAGGTTTTGTTAAGAGATTAGGAAAATGTTTGCATATCTTTAACTTTTACCCATTGGCCAAGTCACATTTGCTGTAACTGTTTGCTGGCTAAATGCCGCCATTAGAAGTAAGTTGGTAAGTTTTTTGGCTTGTTTGCAAGTCATTAGAAAGACTTCATTAAGGCCACAACAATCTAGTTGGTCAGCTAAAATACAGATGGGACGGCGTTTGCTAATGATTCAAACATTTGAGTGAGGAAATTCACAAAGCTCAAAGCTTTTAAAGAAATCTATAAATAAATAAAATAATAAATGATGATAAATAAAAATCATTTATATTTACATTATTTAAACCTTTGTTGTTTAATATAAAATAAATATTAAAGCTCTCACTAATTGCAAAATGAAGTTCACACTTTATTTATGGTACTCACTTTAGATAGACTCTGTATTTGTTTTCAAAGGAATGTACACTTATTCAACATTTTTTTTGTTCATATAGTACACATACTTCCTATAGATTATTACTTGTTCTTAGATTCATTGTCAAAGCATTTCATCTGCTATTAAAACTAGATATTGAAGTTCGTCATATATTTAAATTATCATATGGATTGAAATATGCTTGCACATGCAAAATATTTTCAATTTAGATTGCTTCTATGAATTATTAATTATCATCATTAAAGACAATCAATATTATATTTAGAGCTCTTAAAGCAATCAAGGCTCAATCATTAACATTTAGAACAGCCCATGCAACTAATAGACATGAGCAACACGACAATCATCGTCATCGTCATCATCATTATGACAATAGTATTCATTTCCGTGATCATAATCATCGAGATGATGAGGCAAGCCCTGTGGGAGCACTGAGGCAGTTGCATAACTTGCACAATTTATGCATGAGAGCAATGCAGAGTTAATCCTACAAGTCGGCGACGTGCGTTGCCAGACAGTCGCAGTCGCAGTCGCAGTCGCAGTCTTCAGCCTGTGGGGTGGTAACTCTATGTTGTTATTTCGTGCAAGCACAACAGCTGAACGGGCATTGTTATTAACACCAAAATGACAAACAGAAACAGAGCCAAAAACAAAAACAAAAGCAACAACAGCTGCCGAGTTACAAGCACAAAGATTTAAATTAAATCCACATCGCAAGTGTTCAAAGTTCAATGAACGAACATTTAGTTAAATTTATAAAAGTATGGCCGTTCTCTTAAAATCATGCCATATAAGACTGAATCTCTTTTAGCCATGCCAGAGATGATATTTTACTGAAAACTGAAAACTGAAAATCCAACAAATTTAATGGCTGCACAATGAAAAATCACTGTCGCATATGTCGGCCAATAACTGACATTATTGACTGTTAATATCCGAGCAGCTCGCAACAATAATGGAGAAAGACAGTTGACTGGCATGAGGTCGAAGTGTGAATACCCTATTATTAACTTTACCGGTTGACAAAGTTTTCTTATATGTGAGCAACATCTTATTCTTCTTCTTATTATAAGTCTGAATACATTTTTTTTAAATCTGATATATCTATTCTTTTGTTCCAGAAACTTAATCAAATACTTACTTTCATTTATTATTACGGTATTCTGTATAATTTATTTCTAGATCAAAGTCTCTGTTCACGAACAAATTGAAAAACAATATTTTTTATGAATATCAAATCATGCAAAAATCAAATGTAACTAAATAACATATCTTAAATGAATTATTTAATATTTGTTTTCAAAAATTATTTATATCAGTTTTCAGATTTGGTTTTTTATTAACTCAATCGGTTTTTCGCTTCGTGCTCGTTAATTTGTTCATTTTTCCCATATTCTCGAATTTTCTCGGACCCAAAGAATGTAAAATGGTGCTATGGATCCTTTTGGGGCAGTGGTCTAAAAGCGTTGCAAGTGCAACATTTCAATAACTGAAACGCCAATTAAAATTGTACAATGGGATCGCGGTGCTCGGTCAGAAAGTTGGCGGCGGGTCTGAATGTCAGTTAAACGAGCAAATAGCCAAAAATAAACACACAAACGGGACATCTGCATCGATGTGACGAGTAGACAAGCATACAAGCATACATATATTAACTATATGCACACTCACACATGTATGCATATATATATATATATACATACACATATACATATATATGTAGGAATATGTAAGGTCGGCTGCGACATCCTCGCCATGCACATCCTGCCATATCCTGATGCAAGCCTGATATGCGCTGGTAATTGGTATTGTTTGCCCGAACGCGTGGCCAGCGAGCTGCAACCAAGCCCGGGCACAGACACAGACACAGACACAGACATACACACACACACACATACAACACACAACACTCATGTATATTTGCACCTTAACGTTGGATCAAAAAAACAAAACGAAATCGGTTTGAGCGACTAGCAGATACCCTCAATAGCTCGTTAAGAGAATGTTGAAAGCATTCTTACTTACTTCTATAGATACACAACACTTGCACACATGCACGCTTGGCCACGCCTCCTTCTGCCTCCCACACACGCACTTTTTACGTAACCATTATACCCTGCATATTCATTTTCCAAAACGGGTTCAGGGTATAAAATGCACATGAAAACCAATGTCATGTAAACAGGCCGCAAGTGGAGCATCTATAGAGGGAGATGGCTGCACAAAAAAGAGACAGCAAGTAAGAGAGGGACAAATAAAAAGAGCGAGAGAGAGAGTACATGCATTAACAAGTAACTAGCCAACTATTAATTGGCCTCTATAAACAAGCGCATGGAAATAAAACAAGAGCTTCAAATGAGATACTTTTGTTAAAATGTCGAGAGCCACAAGCAAATCAATCAATCAATCAATCAAAAATGCTTTATTAAAAATAGATTGTAATTAAGGCCAATTGAATTAAAACAAAAGAACATTTCAAATGCAAAATCAAGTGCTGGATAAAATTTCACAGACTAAGCTTCAAGCTTCAATTAAATTTCAAACGGTTATATAAACTGAACTTTGAACTATTTTTATTTTTGAATGGATTGGTGAATTATGAATACAAAAATCAAATAAATCAATTAAAAAGTGCAACCGAGCATTTTTTCTATATACATGGCAAAAAAATAATCTAAGGGTTTGCTTTTTAGCTTCAAAACTTTATTGCTCTGAAAAAGTTATCAATTTCGTAATTTAGAGCTATAACTAATCGATGTTATGTTAAACTTAAGTCAACTTCATCTAAATAAAAGTCAGATAAAGTTTTTTCTTAGTAACTTGAACAACAAACGCATTAAATTAAGCTCCTCAATATAAATCAAAGTTTATGCACAATTTATGGACGGAGCTTAGACTAAGCTAAAGTTAACTCTCGACTTGAACTAAAATTTGTACCTTGGAGTTATGGAACATTGGCAATGTTGTATCTATCTGGGCCCACAATCTGGCAGCCAAAACAAAATTCAACGAAAACTTAGCCACAGGAAAACACGTTAACTGGAAAGGAAAAACCAATTCAACTTTCACGTTCGCATTGTTTGCGCAAGCACGAAAAGTTATTAAGATCCATAGACGTGATTTTGCATGTTTTAAAAAACAAAAGAAAAACATGGAGAAGAAAGACAAAGCTGCAGATACTCCCACTCTCAATACCGTTAAATATGTTTATACAGATAGATAGTTAGTCAAAGTGGGCAAACATTTCCATTAGCGCCAAGGAAAAGCCTTAAAGAGCCAAGAGGAAAATTTCAGTTTTTCGAATTTTCTCAACATTATCTCATTGACATGCCTGACAAGAATTGAATTAAAAGTTCCTTTTTGTGGGTTGCGTTTTTCTAAGGACCAGCTGGTCAGAAAAAAAAAACTGAAATGAAAATGCGCCGCTTTTCAATTTTCATTGTGGCCAAAAAGTTTAAATTGATTTGTAATTCGCGGTTAATTCGGATGACTACCAAACCAGCAGTCCACATGCCACGCCCATTCCACAGAATTTTTATACAGTATACGCCGTGTTGGATTTTTGTTTTTTATGTTTTTTTTTTTCACAGTTCATGTTATTAACGTAATTTGACACTGAAAGCCTGACAGCTGCGACAATTTTAATTTTTTTTTTCGCTTTTCATTTCTGGTAGGTAGGCAGGTAAATGGGCGCTTAATTGATAATCAGTGGGCGGGGCATTGTATAAATTAAATATTGATTTAATTGTTAACTTGTCACAAAGTCGCACTGTGCATATTTTAATAATAATAATAATAAAAACAAAAAAAAAAAACAAACAATTGCCATGCGGTTTGTCTAGCAGTTATTAAAGTATAAAAATTATAAATTCATTTCATTACGGGGGATTAAAATGAAAGCAGCATTAAATAAAAAGCCGTCCAAGTGTCATTAGAAAGTTTAATTAAGCCGTTCAAATGGGATTCAGGCTGATTTAATATACTCCTTGTTAATATATAAAAGATGAATATGCTAATGATTCAAATATAAAAATATAAGACATATGTATATTGAAAATATACTCGTAATAAATATTTGTGTCGTACAGTGAAACAGTGAAAAATATTTATTTATAAATCACTAATAATCGATAAATATAAAAACATTTCTTAATTTTGTTTAATACGAAATGAAGAAAGAGTTTATTTTAGGCTAGATTTTGATTCATTTCATAGAATATACAAGTTAGGTATCGCAGCTAACATTTATCTATTTGTCAGTCTGTCTATACTTTCAGATCCATCCATTAAGCTGCGCTTAAGCTCAGATAGCTTTTGATCTTTATTGGCATTGACTGCTCAAAGCTCTGTCAAAACTCTGATTCAGTGAGTTATTTGCTGTGTCTTAACTCAATCTTAATAAACGCAAGGCAGATAAATCTTTAAAAGTGTTGCTCCTTTCGCCCAAAAGTCGGCAACACTTTTTGCACAGCCTCAAATTATGTTCAGATGTTGTTGTTATTGCTGTTGTTGCCGTTGCAGTGAGGCATTTAATTGATTGATTGCCGTTCGTCTATGTCTGCATCGATTTGCCTGCCTTGATGCCACGCCCCCTCGGCTGGCCCTAAGCCACGTTTCATAACCAATGGATTTTCCCTCTGCCTACTGTTATCAATCGACTTCGTGGACCCACATAACATCCATTGTTGTTATTGTTGTTGTTGTTGTTAGTGCCAATTAGTGTTGGCGCCTCATGTGTGTGTCTGAGTGTGTATGTGTGTGGGTGCGTCATCAATTAATTTTTGTATTGTTGTTTTTCGTTTTCTTTTTTTCGTTTTGGCACAAAATGTTGCATTTTCTGTGAGGTTTTTGGCATTGGCGACTGAAAGCAGGGAAAAGGACATGGGTTAGGATACTATATGGACAGCGTTATGTGGTGTATCGTCTCTGTGTGTGTGTGTGTGTTTTCAGAGGTAACCATGTTGACTGATTGGTTTTTCGATTCAATTGTTTGCTTGTTTTTGATGGCAATGTGCTCTTAACTAAGTTTTGTTATGTGTGTTTACAAAAACGAGCTGCCGAATTTATATAACTGCATACATAGACCCACAATAGATGGCATTTGTATGTCAAAAGAGAGATATGTGATATATTTGGTCTGTTATTAATTCAAATTTTAAAGTTGACGAAATTATGATTTAACGCTTATGGACAACAATTTAGTTTAGTGGTTAAAAATGCATTTTTTTTTATGAGGATTATTATCATACAATCTAGCAAATTTGATCTCTAATAATAAATCAAACTCCTATATAAAGATTTGCATTCGATATATTTAGTTAATCAGTCTGCTTACTTACTGCGACTTTATCTTTCATTAATTGATAAAACCATTTAAGCATTTGGATTTAATTATCGGTACATAAATCAAAATAAAATAAATAAACATAGATAGTAAATACAATGGCAATTAAACCATCAAATAAACCTAAGTCTATATATATTCAATCGATTTGATAGTTAGGCATTTAGTATCTGTTTTATGCTTTGCCTGAAATGTTCTTAACAATGCAACAATTTTTATTGGCTGTGCTATGGATTTTATTAGCTGCACATTTTGGTAAGTTTGTTGTTGAATTCTAAAATGGACTCTATTAATAGAAATCCTTAATTTAGGCAACGCTCTTTACTGTTACAGCTGCGATACAGTCGACTCCTGTCACAGTTCCAATTCACAAGCTTGCAACAATGAAACCGTCCATAAAAATTATGAAAAATTAATAACTATGTTCCCAGATATTTTGTATTTAAACGGTAGCAACAACTACGAGTGCTATAATTTAACATACATAAGTAAGTGGGAATTGGCAATATATATTATTTGATATACAGTAATTGATTTTCGACTTGCAGCCAATCATACTTTAAGTGAGTTTCGCGGCTGCATTTATCAGAATTCCGCAGTCTGTGATCAGTATCCAATTACAACTTATTTGGGACAGAATCTTTGTTATACCTGCAATTCCAGCTTCTGCAATCGAAATATAGCAGGCGGGATTAGCAAAAGTCGGTTTACTATATTATCATCAACCTTAACTTTGTTCTTCATGAAAATGATGCGATAAAAATAGTTCTTAACTTATGTAATTAATTCAGTTCAACTTCCCATAAATCAATCATTTACAACATAAATAAAAAATGAAATCTAACATTTCAGATTTATGTACCTAACGGAAAATATGCATAGTAGAGTTTAGTTCTCTATGAATATTTGAAATTTTATACTTACCAACATTTCTGATATATTAATTTACATTTATCTAAATCAAATCATCATTTAGAATATCAAACTAAATAATTAGTTGACATTTAACAAATATATATATAAATAATCAGAAAATATATCATAAAAAACTTTGCTATTTTCTTTCCAACTTTAAAAACGGTTAACAAATAGTGTTTATATAAACAGACGAATCAATGTACTGGGAAACAATGTATAACAATATCAATAAAAAGTTCATTATATTTAACTATCAATATTGTTCTAAAATAGATGACTAATATATAATTAATATTATAATAATAAACTACTCTGTGTGTTTATTTAATATTATTAACATATATGCAATATTTATTACAGTCATCACGTAGACATTGACATCTGTTTTTTTTTTGTTTATATGAAAAAAATATCTATTTGCCCAGCTTAATTACAAATCATGCTGAAAAAATAAACATGCAAAATTGTTAAGCTATATAAACGTCGATCGTCTCCAGATACCAAACAGTTAAAGCTTTTAACTATGATGTGGAACATGTCAAAAGGATTTCTTATATTTCTGTTAATTATGTTCAATGCAATTTGCTTGCTAGAAGGTAAGTTAATGTACAAATAAGATACGATAAACTAAATTAAATTATTTCATTTGATTAGCACAAGAGAAAAAAAAAATGCTAAAGACTATCAAACACATGCGAAATCAATTATTTGAACTATTTGAGGATATACGACATAGTTAAAATAGATGATCAGAATGTAAAATAACTTGGGATAAAGAGAGATAACTGGAGTTGGTAACTTATTTATATTTTATCATTTTTTATTACTTAAAAGGCAATCCCATAATCGGAATATTGATAACCAGCTGAGTCACAGTTGTGAAATCGTTTTACCAATAAGCAGTTTATTCGATTTCAATAATCTTATCGCACAGTCTACTACAGCTACTATGCTGTAAAATTGATAAGCCAGAGACCGTTAAACAAAGTCTATAAAATATATAATAATGTACAATTCACGTATCGGAGTTCTATACGTAGACCTTGGCCAGCATTATGACCACAAATGTGGCCACAATTGTGTAGAGGCTGCTGCTCATCTTGCCAGCTGGATTCTTGTTGCATTTATTACCGGAGCAGACTTTGCACGTGGCCTTTTTCCAATGGGCAAACTCCGGCTTAAGGGGCAAACTACAGGGTGCCACATCCGGATGAATGCAGCCGTGCACTTGGCTTAGTACGGTATTATCTATAATATAAATTCCAATATTATGTACTTCTTATATGATAGGACAGTTATCTGGATACTCACTGTTTTGGTAGGTATACTTAAGAGCCACACAATCGAATCGGTAGCTGTTAAAATTCCGCACATTGTTATGATGAACAGCCAAGTAATAGTTTGTTTCATTGGCTGATACATTGGAGCAGGTGACTTTTCTCATCTTCTTGCAATCGTTTGGGCTAATGCAGGTGTAACACGTCAGGGAGTTGGCTATATATAAATTTATTAATATATTTATATATATATTTTTGGTTACACAGTTAGATTCCCATTAATATCAATTTACTTACCCAACTGCACAAAGACGAGTGCAATCAACACACAGATAATCAACGTTTTCTTATACATTATAAAATTTCGAGGTTTCGAACTGCCTTTGACATAGATTTAGTTGGAACTGAAATGTTTTTGCTAAAACTTTAGCAACTTATATGAGGCATCAGTTCACACCTAATACAAAAGTATTCACAATCTTATCTGAAGCGGCTCGAACGATAACTCAAGAGATTATTCAAAGGCATATGGCATACTTTTTAATAAACTCTCTTATTAATCAGCAGTTAAACAGGGTGCTTAGTAAGTGGTGTCCACATGACTGTTTAATACTCTTTATGTACCGTGAATCTAGTAAAAATAGGTAAGCAGAGTAGTTTTTGTGGAAATGTTTGTAACAGTAGTAGAAGGTGTGGCTACTCCTTAATAAATATATACTCTTGATTACTATCAATAGTCGAGTTAATTGTCTTACCTTGTTAGTCTGTTCGTAAGTATGAAACAGTCGATCTGAATAACGATAAGTGCTAGAGACCTACAATTTTGTATGTAGGTTCTTCTACCTCATGCCTAGATCGAATTTTTTTCGAAAAATCCATAATGTTAATTTGCTTTTTGTCGATTACACGTTGCAATTTTTCAAGCATAACATCTTAAGAGTTAGATTCCTCAATCTATGTGCTCTATATAGATTCAGCTAAGGGAAGACAATATTAATAATCAAAAAATAAAGCTAGAGTATTCTTACTTGCTTATATTAAGTATATTGAAATTCATATGAGAATAAATAGAAAATATAAGCTAAAATACAAATTAAATATAACAATTATTGTCATATAAACTATACAAAATTATTCAAATAAATATAATATTAAATAAATGAACATTTCGTTTTATCACCGTCAATCTTAAGAATAAATTTTGACTAGCAAGACAGCCAAGATTGTGGCCAGAATCGTGAGGAGGAAACTGCTGTTCTTTTTGCCAGCTGGATTTTTGTTGCACTTGTTGCCGGAGCAGATGAAGCACCTGGTCTTGTTCCAGCCTGTTACATCGGGCTTCAGCTGCAAAGAGCAGACATCCAGTTGGGGATGAACACAGCCGTACAGATGATAATCCACAGAAGTGTCTACAAATTGACAAGTACAGTAGTAACACCTGCAGGTTGGTCAGATACGAGTACATCTACTCACTCTTTGCATAAATATACTTCAGAGCGAGACAGTTGAAGCGACTGCTATTGAATTCCTTAACATTCTGATGGTATACGCCCAAATATTGGCTGGTCACATTGGCGGCTGAGTTCGTGCAAGTGGTTATCCTCGCCAACCTGCAATTGGATGGGCTCACACAGGTGCGACAGGTCATGGATATGGCTGCATATGCATAAGAGGTATTGGGTTTTTTATTTTTTCTATGTTATAAAATAATATATAACTCACCCAACTGCACAAATGCACAGGAAATCAGGACACTCACAATCAATATATTCTTAGACATTCTGAATTGTAAGGTGGTTCTCTAGAAGAGACTGTATTTTGTTCTAATTTGTTTTGCCTAGAAATAAGTCTTTATATAGGGACTTTATTTGGTTAAAGCCCCGTAAACAGCTGCGGCAATTGTTTTTAAAGTACATAAAAATAACTTTACAAGAGCGACTCATTCAAAAGATTACATTCATTTCTTTAAAATGCATTACACATTAATTAAAGTTCTATGTATAAGTACTCTCTATATAGATATGTAACTATTATCTCAACTGCAAACAAACTTTTGAGTGTTTCAAATTGAGGCAAAAAGTGAAATTGTGGCTTATTTTAAAATAATTTTAGCTTCAGCTTTTTCCAAACTTTAATATGTATACCTACATAGATGGAAGTAAAATTTACAGAATTATATACATTAAAGTAAGACTTTATAAATCCTTAGAATAACGAAATCTGTATAACCTAAATTAAACTCCCACATTATCTGTATATCTTAAAATCATTTAGGAACCTCGATTATTAAGCATTATAATGTTTAAAATATTATGTTATCTGAAATGATACCGTTTGTATTTATATCGGTACCTTTCGAAATGTAATACTATTAGTCTCAATCCCCAAATATTTATTTTTGAGTACTTGATTGCTGTAGTATTATTGATAAGCATTTCAATAATAATGTGCTGACTTTTTTATCTCCTTTTCCAGTAAATAGTGGACTTTACCTTTTTTTTATTATTATCTTTTCGAAAGAAAATCAAATATGAGTGTGTTCACATGCTGATAAAACAATTAATGATATTTACAGAGAAACTGTCAGTCAGTAATTTTCAATTAAATCGCCTGGTAATTAAAATAAAAATAATTGAAATGTTTGTTTTAGTATTTCCAAATTATTATATATTACTTGCTGAATAATAGTCTAATAAGGTAAAAGCATATTTAAATATATCTTCTACGCTGCAAACTTGGCCAATATGAGGGCCAACACTGAGGCCGCAACGGTATAGATACTCTTGCTTAGAGTGCCTGCCGGATTTCGATTGCAATTGTCCTTTTTGCAGGTCTGACAGACACTTCGATAGCCACCGCCTTCGGCTCTTGGCGTTAAGACACAGACATCGATCGATGAATACATGCAGCCGAGAATTTCTTCAAACTTTCTCATGCCTACAATTAAACAAAATATTTAATAATTATTTTTAAAACAATAATGATTACACTGATGGCAAACTACCTATTATATTAAAATATGTCACATTCGTGCACACATATTTGTTTTCAGTAACTTCTGGAATATAATGGTCGATGGCTCTCAACCAGCCGATGGTCGCACTTACAGTTTGATGATTGCAAACTTGGCTGACGGGGTTAAGGCAATTGGCAGGTGAATTACAGGTGTAGCACGAGAAACCGTTCACTAAAAATTCGGATTATTCTTGAATTAGTTTAGTGTTCAATCCAAATGTAGATATTCTCACCAATCTGTGGACCCGCAAAGGCCCCGAGCACTAGAGCAAAAATCATATACCTCCTCCACATTTTACTCCCAGTTGCTAACTAGTTGAGCTGGCTTTTTTTTAACACTAAATATTGAATTATATACGTAGTACAGATAAGATAAGGTACTGCGTGGGCTTGGCTTAAAGGGAATGTACACAAAATAAAATTACAGAAAGATAAAATTTTAAATACATCGCTAAAATTTATAGCCGTAATTATTGAAGGTGTATATAATTAGCCTCAATCACCAAAACTTTACATATGTATTACATTTTTCATTTTCTGTTACTCGTTTTCTCCACTTTTTTTGGTATGCATTTTCATAATCAAAACTATAAATATCTTATTCATATATTATTATGAATCATGATTTTGACTGTTTATTGTTATTGGTTAATAACACTTACAGAGAAACTGTTAGTCAGTCATTTTCAACGAACCCTCCTGACAGTAACAATAAAAATACTTGAATAAATATTTGTTTCATTTTTTTATTTAAATATTTTGAATCATTTGTTCAACAAAAATATCCGATGGCTTTAAAAAGATTAACATTTTTGTATTCATCAGAATATGGTAACTTCTATGCTGCAAACTTGGCCAATATGAGAGCCAACACTGAGGCCAAAACGGTATGGATACTCTTGCTTAGAGTGCCTGCCGGATTTCGATTGCAATTGTCCCAATTACAGGTGTTACAGACTCTGCCATAGCCTGATATTCTCGAATTTACGTTACAGACATCGATCGATGAATACGTGCAGCCTAGAATCTCTTTATACTTTCTCCTGTCTAAGAACAAAAAAGAAAATTAAATAATTATTATTTTTCTACAGCTTACACTAGAAATGAATTACATACCTGAGATTTAGTAATATGTCAGGTTCAAGCACTTCAACTAATTCAACAATTTCTGGAATATAATGCTCAGTGGCTTTCAACCAGCTGCTGCTCGTATTCGCAGTTCAGGTATCGCAAACTTGGCTTACGGGGTTAACGCAGTTGGCAGGTGAATTACAGGTATAGCACGAGAGGCCGTTAGCTGAAGGATCGGATTATATGTGAATAAAAATAATCTTCAATCGATATATAGAATATCTTAATGTCTCACCAATATGTAAACCTGTAAAGGCCACGAGCACTTTAGTCTATAATTTATATTTATATTTTTCCACATTTTACCTGCAGTTAGAAATAAATTGAACTAAAGTAACAACTGAACTCACCTTTAAATAGTGTCTTATATATGGGATAGATAAGATATATGCTCGTGCTATATGAGAACCTACATACAAAATATCAAGTCTCTTACTCTTCTAGTTCGTGAAATCGACGCATTCATACATACAGACAGACGGACTGGGCTAAATCAACGCGGCTGATTAGAAATATTTAGATTATACAGTGTATACAAATATTAACTATAAATATTGATGAAAATTAAATATGAAATTGAAAATTAAGAACTGCAAAATTCAATCCTAGTCGAACCGAACTGTTAAATATATTAAGGTGTATATTTAACGGTAAATTAACAGTCAATTTTCAGTTGACTCTCGAAAGCATGCTCAAAATATTGGATGATTCCAAATCCTGCTCATATGAAATAAATGAGAATATACAGAAATATAATGCTGATCGCCAATTAAAGGACAAATCAAATAAGTATATTTTTTGTTACAGAGATATATTGTTGGTTTTACTTAAATATGTCATCTATATGGCCACTTTTGCCAAGATCAGCAATACAATTGAGGCCATAATTGTGTAGATGCTTTTGCTTAAAGAGCCCGCCGGATTGCCATTGCACCGGTCCTCGACGCAACTTTTGCAGCCCCGAGTCCATTGATTTCCGAGGGTTGCATTAACACTCAAGCCACAAACTGGAACTCCTGGATGATGGCAGCCGAGATATTCGTGGACCTTGGACATGTCTGCAAGTCAAAGCTGCTGTTAAATACATTCAAAGTTGTTGTTCTCAAATATCAAACTTACTGCCTGCATGATAATATGTGAGGTTCATGCAATTGAAGCTGTCGCTGCCCTTAATGTCTGGCACATTGCTGTGGATGGTGTTCAACCAGAGGCTGGTGGCATGGGCCGTTGCATTGGTGCAGACTTCGGTGCTGGGATTGCGACAGTTGGTGGGGGAATTGCAGCTGTAGCAGGTGAGACCGTTCACTAAAGGATTATGCGTGTATCAGTAAAATCTTCAGATCGACTAAACAAAAGTCCACCTTCAGTTCTTACCAAACTGTACACCCACAAAGGACACAAGCACTAGACCAAGAATCACCTTTCTGTACATTTTATCAAACACAACTTCCAGCTAATCGAGCGACAGACTAACTGAATGGTTCGAATCGGGTTAGGGTTGAGTTTTGTACTCGTTGGTACTTCACCGACACAGATATGAATCATAATCCCACTTCATGGGTAATAAAGATTAGATTGTCCCAGTGCCAATAAGTCCGAAGTATTCACTAGATCTATCTTATCGGGGTGGTATATTATTATTATTAATATCTACTAGTCCCAATATATAAAAGTTGTTCACTCAATCATTGAATGAAATACACTTAATATCAATATATTTATTTATACATGATTCAAATGTGGTTTGAAAACATTTCTGGAAAGCGTTAAAATTGAAATATAATTTATTAACCATATATTGGTATTATTTTATCGAATGTATTTTGATAGATTCGAAATTGAAATTTCATTTATGTAATCCATAAACAATAGTTCAAATACATTTAACAAACATATTAATTATTATTGATATTGATTGAATCATCATTTCATTATTATATAAGTAATCAAATGTTTTTTGATTGATTCGAGCTTAATTATAGATACTGGACTTCATTTAATATTGTCACCAACATTTTAAATGAACTCTCAAAATCTGATTTGGAATCGGAAATAGCGAAAGTAAACTACATAACGATTAAAACTATAAAACAGAATGAATATGCAAATAGATGAACTATCAAAGCTACTATTTACAAATAAATAAAACAGACAATTTGCAATTGCAAACACGTTCAGATGTCTAAGAACGAATCCCAAATATTTGCCATAACAAATAAACAAACGTAGAAGGATAACCAAAAAAAATAACAAAAAAACAAAACATTTATAAGAAATACGTAAAATAGGAACGAGGGACAATGTTTCAAAAATTGAAAAGCATATATCAACATCCTGGCCATTGTCGGAACATGTCACGCATAACTAAATACAAAACAAAAACAAAAGCAACAAGAACAACAACAAAGAATGGGGAGAGCCACAGAAACAGATGCAGGATGCGAAAAACAACAAGGAGCATAAGCTTCTGCCAAGGTTACGTCGAGGATATTAAATGACAGGACAAATGGCAAATGTCCCCTTGCCCAAAGCACAGCCTCCAAGTGCGACAGAGAAATAAGTACCAGGTACCAGGTACCAGGTAGCAGGTAGCAGGTAACATGTAGCAGGTAGCAGGTACTCGGCAAACGAAATGCGCAAATCCTGTGAACAATACCAGGAGACAAACAACAAATAGCTTGCGGGTTAGATTTATAAATACACACATACACATATATATGCGCATATATATATGTATATGTGTGTATGTGTATGTACGACAATAGGTAAACAAGAGAATTACAATATGCTTTTTTAAAAATTAGAAAAACAACGTGCAATAGTCAAGGCGAGCCATGCCACTCGCCTGACAGGACAATAATATTGCGATAGGGATGGGTAAGATAAACACACACACTCACACACACAGAGATGAAGGCGGTGGCGCAATTGTGCCTTTGGCTGACAGTTGTGTTACATTGGGTGGGCGTGGCAGATACACGTTGCAACATAACAGAGTGCCAGGCGAGCCGAAACTATGTGGCCGGATGAGATGCCTTTTGCGCTGTGCATTGCATTCATTTTCAGGTCACGTATCCTTTTTAATCCTGACAAGAATATTATTTCCATAAAAAATGGCACGCTGCCTGCGCGGCCTCGACAGCGGCATCATCTACGAAATCGTTGTAGAGCATCAAGCATACGCCACGTTTGCCCGCACAGTCGAATCATAGACAACCACCAGGCACCGACACATGTATTTAATTTTATTTCACATACATACACCCATACATACACACTGTTAAGTTAAAGCATTAAGAAGACGGCCCACTGATAGCTTAAAGCTTCGAGAGTAACTTAAGGCAGCGGTTGTCAACGTTGCGTATGCGTAACGTGTGACACTTGCGGCTTAAAGGATATTATCTGACTGTGTTAGTGTGTATGTGTGAGTGAAGCATACACCAACAGTTACAACAGTTCGGTGTCTCTCATGCTAATTCAATTCAAAATTTTCGCCAGAAAAATGGGCAAAGACTGAGCTCTTACTAAAGCAAACGAATTGAACAAAAAAATAAAAAAAAATTGAATATACAAATGTAAAAATTAATTTAAATTTCTGTTAAATAAAGTAAGAACAAGCTCTATAGTCAAAAAAAAAATATTAAGTGGATCAGGAACTCTGAGCTACACAATGAACTTTTTAGTGTATTCCCTAGTCGAATAAAAATTGATTTTACATTATACAAATATTTTGGACTCATAAGTCCAAAATTATATATCATATCATTATTGCTTCTAAAAATGACAATTGCTTCCTTCATACTTCAATAAACACTTGTTATTTATCATTCAAGCAATTAAGCAAATCAATCTTATCAATTTTTATCCATAATAAATTTTTTTGTTATTCACGGAAATCTCCTTCATCTTGGAGCTAGGGTTATTAAACATACTAAACCAACAGAAAGACTCCCATTTTGCAGATGTCAACAATTTTGCAATGCATGTGCACTTGGTTTTTGTGTAAGCAACTATTCTAAACAGGGTAACTCCTTGTCGAGCACACTCGACTTGATTTTGCGTCTCATTAATCTATTATATCTTATCTAAAAAATGAAACTTTCAGATATTCATTCCTATCAATATTTTTAAAAAACAAAAATATCTATAAAGCCTGCCTTAAGTTAAAATATTTTCTTGTATCTTTTCTTTATCTAATGCGCTGAGTGCGCATCTTCTATATGTATTGGCGGCTAATACCAAAGGATATAGAAAATATAAAATTTGTTTGTTTTTCTGCATTGATGTTGAAAGTTTTCGCAGCTGCTGCGGACAATGCATAAAAGTCGTCGACTTCCTTTTACTCTCTATATCTGAAGAGGAAAGCTGGCACTGCGACTGGCTTATTATTACAGTTTGTCGATTTGTTTGTATTGCATTCGACATTGTTGTTTCCTCGTTGCAACATCAAATCAGTTATGTGTGTGTGTGTATGTGTGTGTACCCAGCTGGCCAACCAATAGATTGTTATAAATTATTTGCAGCCATTGTGATCTGAAATGTTGGGCAAATGTTTGACAAAAATCGAAAGCACAATCGACAGCTTTCAATTCCATGTTGCCAAGGCAAAGATTAAAGCTTTTAAAATCTTAAAAATAAACAACTTTAGTTATAGTCGGATGTCAAGTATTATTGCAAAATATGGTAAACATATTGTGAATTGCTTGATCGGAATATTCGTCCTTCTTAGGATTCGATTAAGATCGAATTCGTGTAGATTAATATAATAATTTATTCATGTGTTAACATGCAAACTAACAATTTTTCTAATCTTTTGCACAAACTAAGAAAAAAGCGAATATACATATGTAAGTAGTGAACTCTTCAAAAAAAAAAAAAAACTGAAAGAGAACATACTTATCCACATATACTTTAACAGTGTATGAATTTTTATACTAATGTAAATATATAGTATATATATAAACCACTCTTATCTAATAAATGCACAAGAAATTCGTGCAGCGCTTCATTCAGTGTTTGCAGCTGGAAGCAAAATGTCATTCATTCAATTTGAAGAAATCACCTTCGATGAGGTAAGCTGATATGATAAATATGCAATGGGTGGAAGCTAGCTAACGTAACCACATCATAAAGGAAATCGGAGCTGGCTCCTTTGGTACCGTCTGGAAGGGCAAGTACAAGGGCAAGGTTGTTGCTATTAAAACCATATTTCGCGGCATTGATTCGAAGGATCTGCAGCGCGAATTCGTCTATTTAGAAATGGTTAAGGATCATCCGAACTTCGTAACCTTACATGGGGTTGTGAAGGAAGAAGACAAGACCCATTTGGTTATGGAGTATGCTGAAGGCGGCTGCGTGTGGCACTTGTTGCATCTGCAAAGGGAGAGGGAAATCCATTTAAATACTGCCATTGATTGGATGCGTCAGGCAGCAGAGGTAAATAGCTAAATGGCATTTAAATCGAAGTGATTGCAAAATAATTCCAATGCCAATTGTGCAGGCCCTGGCTTATCTACATTCGTTGTCCGACCAATCCGTCATTCATCGCGATATCAAGCCGCTAAACATGCTGCTCGATGGCACCGGTAAAATATTGAAAATTTGCGATTTCGGTTTCGTGAGACAAGTGGAATCCGAAATGACAAGAAATCGGGGCACTAGTTTCTATATGGCCCCCGAGGTAATTACATTTGATTATAGATTCCATCACATTACTCACGATCCTCACAGGTCTTCAATGGGAAGAGATACACCGAGAAATGTGATGTGTATAGCTTGGCCATTACAATCTGGGAAGTTCTGTCGCGTAAGATACCCTACTATGCAATGAAGGATTATGAAGAACATGAAATATTAGATCTAGTTGATAGAAGTGGTCTGTACATGAGTTGTAGACTTTCATCAAAGTCTTATTAATATGATAAATCTTTATGAATGCAGGTCTACGACCCTCACTAGACGATATTAGGGCTGAATGCTCCGACGAAATAAAGAATTTAATAAAAGAGTCGTGGGCTGCTAAGCCTGAAGATCGTCCCACCATGCAGCATATTGTGGACATATTAAAAAAGTACTAAGCAATCCATCAAGGATATAAGTATATAATCTTATATTGAAGAAAAAAAAAACTAAATCAATCAATAGTATATTAATAATTGATTTTAACCCCGATGTATTTTAACTTTTATAATAATATAATAAAATATATATTAATAATATAATAACAACTACTTCTAATCTGATTGATATAATAATAAAAAATAATAAAAATAACTTGCATTAGCCAATGAAAATGTGTAACAGCTGGACTCGGAGCTCGACCATAGCCATAACTATAGCCATTCATCATCTGCACTTTGAGGCACTTCTGCGAACAACTTTCAACTATCGTAATTGAGCCGGAAATATTGCATAAAGCCAAATATTTACAGAGCTTTTGGTACAGGGGAATGGAAATGACGCTGCCTGCCATAAATGTTATCAATAACTAGAAGCAAGTTCTACGACAGTCACCAATACAAGTACACTAAATGATTGGCCGAACGCAAATAGTAGTGCAAAAGACCAAAGCAAATATTTCCATAGCAAATGCAAAATGAACAGATACATATACAGTTGTGTGTGTGGGTGTATGTGTGAGTAGGTTATCATAAGTTTCAAGTGTCAACTGTCCTAGTCGTAGTTTTCTGTCTACTCACTCAATTTTCTAGCCCATTTTTTTGTTATTTCTATACCATACTAATTGTAGACTAAGCGGCAGCCTCTCAATTTCCACTTCCGTTATCCATTGCCGCTACCCATTACCAATTCAGTAGTGCGGCCAATCGATGCGGCGTCCTCTTGAGTGTCTTCTGACTCTATTGTCAAACCATTTAGCGATGCGGTTCGATATGAAAACAGACCAAAGTGTTAAAGTGTGTGTGTGTCTGTGTCTGTGTGTGTGTGTGCGTGTCCTGTGACTTTGCTCATTGCAATTTTGCACGTAAACTTGTTAGCAGCAGAAAAAAGAGGAACGTGGACAAGACATGAAACTGCAAATTGAACGAACAAAAAAAGCAACTGCGAAAAAGTCTGGAATCGAGACACAATAAAAACTAAAGTCAAATTTCTTTTGTCACAGTGACTAAAATTAAGTAATTTGTGTTCTGTTGGAGCCTAGAGATAAATTTTATGATATATAATTAACATTGTTTAATTGATTGGTAGTTTACCATAACATTAATAGGAATCCTCTGTAGTTGTACATATTTACATTACTAATAAAAACAATTATTAAGTAAACTCTAGTCTTGTGTGCTCGCCTAGAAAATACCCTAAAATTTGAAGTATATCAAAAATGTGTCTCCTTTAGCTGAACATATATGATCATAAGCTTAATGACTCAAGATAAGATTAAAAAAAACTGACTGATATTATCGATAAAAAGCAAATGGAATGAGCTATCGATTTTTCGAAGCAAACTCGATGTGCGCAAGCTATAGAAGAAGCTGCATGTCCAATTTCAGGCCTCTATCTCTTATAGTTTCGAAGATAGTTGCATTCATACATGCCGTATGTCATATACATACGAACGGACAAACTCGAATCGATCGCCTCCTTCTGCCTGTCACACACATTTTCACAAACTATTATACCCTGCTTATCCATTTTTAATGGGCGCCGGGTATAAAAACTACTGAGTTTAAAGAATAAGGACAGGAATAGCGAAGATTTTGTATAATATTTGTTTATTTGGAACGTTTTATATACCACTAATCGAAGCGATCCAATCCCTGACTGCCGACACTCTGGAATAAACACCTGGATATTCGGGCTTGGCACAGCCGTAGCCCCAGGAGACGACGCCAAACAGTTTGCCATGAGCGGCGAGTGGTCCACCCGAATCTCCCTGGCAGGCATCCTTGCCGCCTTCGAGGAGACCCGCGCAGAGCATGCGATCAGTAATATTTCCGAAATCCTTGTAGGCCAGCGTGCACTGCGTCTGGTTGACCTTCGGCACAATGACGGCTCGCAGCAAATCCGAAGACTCCGACGTATTTTGTGTGTTGCCCCAGCCAGTGATGGTCACAGGCGTTTCATCCGGTAGGTCTTCATTCTGCTTGGGCAGCTGAATGAACTCCTGGGTTACATTTGTGGCATTGTATTTGGCCAGCTCGAGCAGCGCGTAGTCGTAGTCTATAAGCCGTGGATTGTATTTGGGATGGCGATGGACACGCTCAATGCCCACAAGTACACCGTCGTTATCCTTGTGGGTGGCGCCCACACGCACTTTCAAGGATTCCGCGCTGGAGCTCTCCACACAGTGGGCAGCAGTGAGGGCCCAACCCTCGCCAATCAACGATCCGCCGCACATGTGATAGCTGCGCTGCAGCGAGATTTGGTATGGATAATCCTTAATGGACACCTCAATGCCACCCACAATGCGTCCGTCCAGCCGCAGGCGATTCTCGGGCGGCGGCAGAGCCCAGCAGCCAATGAAGCCCAAAATTATGGGCAAGAGCAGCGATGTCCAACTATGCGACATGTTCAAATCCACGTGGAGGAATGTGGTGCTACCTCAACAATTGCATGGATTATATACCTGATGAATGGGTTATCACTAGCTTATTTTTCAGGGTCAATCACTCACTAGCGAAGGTGTCCACTTGGCCTACTTAATACGTCGCCGATACTCATAAAATTTATAACCCATAGACGATATCGTCGTCATCGACAATGTTATCTGGAGCAATTGTTGGCTATTTTTTTATTTTAGAGACAATTCGAGGTTTTCTAGCTTGTGGAAAATTTATCAACTATCAGGAAGTATAGAATTTGAAAAAGGTATTCCTTAAAACAAGAAAATATGATTTTTTTAATTTCAGAAACAATTTGGGAGATAGTCAATAGTATCTTAAAAGGATCATAAACTAAAAACTCTTCCGATTCTTAAATTAAATTAATTAATTAAGATAGACATGATTAGTCAATACATTAGACTTGACTCTGAGTAAGAATATGGTATATATTTGTATACTTTCTACAAATTTTCAGGTGTGAGATTATTATAGAATGTCATAGATTGGCCGACTCAATGTTGAGTTGAAATTTCGAATATATATACACTTTATAGAGAGAAATCCTATTTTTTTGTTTCCTTCTATAAAATCAAATGTATAGAAAACCAGAAAATTATCAGCTTTTCCACTCTTCTATGGTCTAAATATATATAATTTGTGGTAATGTCTTTTATTCTTGAAAATTATCAGTTTAACAAAAAATCAATGTAATATAAAGTGATTTTAGCAGTGTAAATGAAAAAGATTCTATATACAGATTCGTCGTCAGAAAAGAGAGGAACTTTGATTATTGAGTAATTTGGTAGAATTTAAATTCTCATGGCATCTAGCATCTGTTTACCGTCCATGGAAGCGCTGCATCCACTTGGAAATCACTTATAGCTTGAGCCACGTCAGTAATTTATTGTTAGAGGGCATATCGGTCACCAGTTCCAGCTGTAATCCGTTTACGTCGGCCAATTGCTTTAAATCCCTGATATCCCGAATTCCCCAAGATGCGTTGCGACGCTTCAAGTCCGCGTCGAAATCGACATTGCTTTGGGGCGTCAGTTGACCGTCCTGTGCATAGGGTCCATAGGTGAACAGCCTGCCACCTTTCTTGAGCAGCTGGCCGGCCGCACGGAATAGCCCTTCGGAGCATGTCCACGGGCTAATGTGCATCATGTTGCAGTTGAGCATGTAATCGTAGCTGGCGGACTTCACCTGCGCCACGGTGTCTGGTTCCCATTGGTTCAGCTCCTGCGAAATGTCCACAAAGACCGGTTGGCAAATATTACCCGTGGCGCAATCTGCAGCATATGCCTTAATCGATTCGAAATCCTCGCGTGCATACTCCGTTGTTTGAAAGCTTATGTTCGGTAGGAGGGGAGCCAAGAAGCCGGCATGCTGTCCCGAACCAGAAGCAATCTCAATCAGCCGTAAATTCGGTGTTTTTCTATCCACCTGCTGCAAAAGAGCCTCCGAAATAGGCTGCGAATTCCGGTCTGCCGAGGGATGTGTCCGTTTTATACCACTACAAAGCGTTGACACATACAATAAACGTTGAAAGCATCTTGTGAGACTGTGTGCAGTGATTACTTATGTATAGAATTATATTTAACTTAACTTTTACATTACCTCATATTCGTATTTCTTGTCTAATATGCAAAACATGCAAAACACATCGACCAGGGTTGCCGCTGTTCGTGAACCGATAAATTCACGATTGCTACGTATGGTACAGTGCACCAAAACTAGTATTTTATTTATTTCAATGTATATCTAATGGATCAGATCCATATACTTATTTTAATAAAATAGAAACATTTAAATATTGCCTCAATACATGATTATTTATAAAATTGAATTGTTTACTGTTGTAAATAATAAACAATTTTGATTAACATTTATATGCAAAGATATGCCTTAAAATAATGCAGATATATTACTCATTTTATTTAAATTAATTGTTACTTATATCAAAATATCAATAACTCATAATTTATCTTAAATTTCTTTAGTATTTTCCCTGATTCTTTTCTATTATCGATATTTTGTTCTCATCGGTTGTTTATTGCACAAATATCGATATATGTTAGTCTCTCATATGGCAGTGCCGTCTTTTGTCAATCGGCTAACCGCCACAATCTGAAGTGAGACACACAAATTTTGCCACTTTTAATTAGGCATTGTTTTGTTTAATCAATTGTTGCAACTAAGTAAGCTGCACAATGTCTGATAACGATGATGATTTCATGTGCGACGATGATGAGGATTACGGCCTGGTAAGCAACGCATATCTAACTGTATTCTTAGCGTTGTGCTAAAAGCCCGGTGTCTGCTCGATGTGCGGCTTCCATTTTAGGAATACTCCGAGGATAGCAACTCGGAACCGGACGTAGATCTAGAGAATCAATACTACAACAGCAAGGCTCTCAAAGAGATGGAGCCGAATGCGGCGCTGGCCAGTTTTCAAAAGGTGCTCGACTTGGAAAATGGCGAAAAGGGCGAATGGGGCTTCAAAGCGCTGAAGCAAATGATTAAAATCAACTTCAGTCTGGTAGGCGTTTGGCACCAAGCAAGACCAATCTATCAAACTCTATTAACTTTGTCCCTTTCGCAGAGCAACTACAAGGAAATGATGGTGCGCTACAAACAGCTGCTTACCTACATCAAGAGCGCAGTCACACGCAACCACTCAGAGAAGAGCATCAACTCCATACTGGATTATATTTCCACATCCAAGAACGTAAGTGGAAAGGTGATTAATACATCCATAAGCACAGCACATTCGTATTATTTTAGATATTTGGGATGGGACTGAGATGAATAGCAGCAATAAACATGTAACATTCAGATAAAACATAGCAAAGCTTATAATTAGAAGTAGTTATATTATTTATATTTATAACTCAAATTAAATTGATATTGAAAAGATCGAACGTTAATGTTAAATAGAAGAAAATGTCTCAACAATATATTTTCCATATATGTTATGCTTGTCGTATAAAAATGTTATCAGTTAAATATTATATTATAGTGGAAACAAAGGCAAAGGCAAAGGCAACATAAAAATGAAAACCGAATCTGCAGCGATTTACTTTCTCATAAATAACATTCCAATAATACCTCGAATATTAACTTTTTATGTTTAAAATTCTTAGTACATTAATTTTAAATATTCTTCCAGATGGAGCTGCTGCAAAACTTTTATGAGACTACTTTGGATGCATTACGCGATGCTAAAAACGATCGCCTTTGGTTCAAGACTAACACGAAGCTGGGCAAACTTTATTTTGATCGCAGCGACTTTACCAAACTGCAAAAGATACTCAAACAATTGCACTCGAGCTGCCAGACAGACGATGGTGAGGACGATCTTAAGAAGGGCACCCAATTGTTAGAAATTTATGCATTAGAAATACAAATGTATACCGTTCAAAAGAACAACAAGAAATTGAAAGCCCTATACGAACAATCGCTGCACATTAAATCAGCGATTCCACATCCTCTAATAATGGGAGTCATACGCGAGTGCGGGGGTAAAATGCATCTGCGGGAAGGTGAATTCGAGAAGGCGCACACAGACTTCTTTGAAGCCTTCAAGAACTACGATGAGAGCGGCTCACCCAGACGCACAACATGCCTAAAATACTTGGTGCTAGCCAATATGTGTGTATAAATTTATATAATACGATATTCAAAATTAATATACTCTATTATCTTTCAGGCTAATGAAATCCGGGATCAATCCGTTCGACTCACAAGAGGCCAAGCCGTATAAGAACGATCCCGAGATTTTGGCCATGACAAATCTGGTTAATTCATACCAAAACAATGACATCAATGAATTTGAGACTATCTTGCGTCAACACCGCAGCAACATTATGGCCGATCAGTTTATACGCGAACATATTGAGGATTTGCTGCGCAACATACGCACCCAGGTGCTCATCAAACTCATCCGACCATATAAGAACATAGCCATACCGTTCATTGCCAACGCACTAAACATTGAACCCGGCGAGGTCGAAAGTCTGCTCGTCTCCTGCATACTGGATGAGTACGTAGCTAGTCAGCACTTAGGATCTTATTTAATACTATTTTATATTGCTTTGCAGCACCATCAAGGGGCGTATCGATCAGGTGAATCAGGTGCTGCAGCTGGACAAAGTTAACAGCAGCGCTGCTCGCTATAATGCACTGGAGAAATGGTCCAACCAAATCCAATCGCTGCAATTCGCTGTAGTACAGAAAATGGCTTAGACCTAAGGCAATGAATAAAACTGAATCGAAATTATGAAAAAATAACCCAAATGCCTTTTTTTCATTTTAAATATGGATTGCCATTACAACAGTATGTTAAATAATACTTACAAATATATATATGTATATGAAAATATATATATGTATGCATATTTATAAGTAGTAAGGGCTTTCAAGATAAAGTCGAGATAAGCGCTGATACTTATACCATAAATATGTTTGTACATGATTTGTACAAGCGATAAGCAATAGTATATTTCCATAACAAAAATGGGAAAAGCCCAAGTTTTCGTCTATTAACGGTGACAAATTCACAAAGAATATTGTTTCTCATATAATACCACAATAGCTGAAGGGCTTATGAATTTTACATTTTCAAGTATACCCGCTTAAAATTATTTTTTTTTTATTTCCTTTGTGGTCCCTGAAATAGCTTTGCCTAAGAATTTTTGTTTTTCTGTTTTTTTTTTTTTCTTTTTGTAATGGGACTGAGTCATCAAAGTTGATTATATTTCCAGGAAATATAAAAGGAATATATATAATCTTGCTTGGGGTTTATCAGTTTTATAGGAAGGTTCCACGAAAAAAATATTTGACTGCATAATCTAAGACTTTATTTTATAAATCTTAACTATTTTATAAAAACAAATAAGAAATGCCTAAACACGAATATTTAAAATTATACCAACAATCTATTATACGTGTTGTTATACACATGGATTGATATTTAATCGATTCTCGGAGAATTCACATAAAGACTGAATCCCTAGTTGTAAAAAATTCAATATTTCAGACTTCAGTTAATTTATTTAAGCGACTTGAACGTCTGCTGCTCGGTTCTCCATTACTTCTGCTGATTTCGACTTTACGCAACGCGAGTGCATCCAGAATCTAAACCTGTAGATCCAAAAGACCACTATGCAAAATATCAGGGCCAAAACAATGCAGCCACAAACGCTGCCAATGGCCAAGCCCGGCCGCTGCCAATCCAGAATGAAGTATATAAACCGATTGCCAAAGCTGTGAATGCGATAGATTTTGTAATGGAATTCAAAATTGAAACGGGTTTATTCCTTACTAATCCGTGCCTCCTGCCCAGAAGTAGATTAGCGAGAAAACTCCATAAACGAGGCCCGCAACAAGTGGATATACGAAGTGCATCAATCGAGTGGGAAAAGCCACCATAAAGCAATCGAATACCATAACAATAGAGTTGAACGCATGTGCCCAAAGATTATATAACCCAACTGGACCATCGGACATAGCTGAAAAATTATTTGTGATTAATAACTGTAATAAAGCTGAAACAGTGACACTTACTGGGATAGAGCGCAGCCCAAAATACCAATGTTATCAACAAGGCCAAAACTGTGGTCGTAAAGTGCGAGGCCCAGTAGATCTTAAGGGCCCAACTACCAGGTGCTAAAATAATTATCAATGAATATCTATTCAAGGTATGCGAGTAAAATTATTGTGAATTGTATGAGAATAAGCTTTAAGTAATGATTGTCAATCAAAAAGGTGAGAAAACTATATGTGAGTGTTAAAAGTGATTATCAGTTGAAAGGTTGTTAATGGAAAAAGGCAAAACTTTTCTTAAGTTTCCCAACAGATCACACATCACATCTATTTCGAAGATACCAAATTAAAAATATTATTAGAAATAAAAAATATTACTAGATATGTAAATACTAAATAAAAAGTCTTAAAATATTTCTCAAAAACTATGAAAGTCTTACAAATTAATGAAAATTGTTTATAAAATTTGACAAAAATAAATGTAGATATTTTAAAAAAAAGTTTTTTAATATATATAATTATATTTTTTATTTATATAAATAAATATTTGTTAAATTTAAAGGATATTGTAAACCTATTAAATTCTTTTTCTAAAAACTCTCCTAAGCATGGATATGAGGCATAATATTTAAGTAGTTAGAAACTTGGAATATTGATAGGGAAACTACGATAAGAAAACATTAAGCTAATCGCATTTCAGACCATTTTTTGCTTACCAAAATAGCCGGGCTTTATAAAGTATATGGTGGCTATTACAGCACCATAGGAGCAGGCATACATGCAGAGTGTGAAACCCCAATCAGTCAGATAGATAAACCAGATGCCATTGAAAAACTGGCAAAGGCTGCCAATAACGCCGACAGCGAAGAAGACGGCCAGAAGCCAGCGATAGATCAGCCAGATAAAGCAGCGATCGCCCCGTTGCCATTGGGAGCGACAAAAATCCGCTGGCTGATCGTGGTACAGTGAAAACTTGTCACGCTGAAACTCATCCAACAGTGGCTGGCAGCAGCATTTGTTTTGGCTGGGATCACGCATTCCGCCGGCTGGATGGACACGATGTCTGCGATACTGGACAAACGCTGTTAGGGCCGTCCAAAGCAGCTGGCTGGAACGTTGGTAGAACGAGAACTGGCGTAGCCAATGCCAGAGACGGGCCAATACACCTGATACTTTGGCATTATTTCCGCAAATCGTGTTAGCTGAGTGGCAGTTCGAGAGCTCAACTTATCAGCCGAGCGATCCTTATCGCTCGTTATGTATAACTGGAAAATACTTCCAAAAAAAATAATGCCTGATAAGGTTACAGAGCAACTAACCATGTGTATCGGCTATTAGTCGCTGTTATTGATATTGGCCGCAATCGTTAACTAACTTGGCCAACCGTTAGCGGCGTCTGGCCTGAAAGCTTTCCCACGCTTTTCAGGAAAACCTGACACGCGCCGATTGTGCTTTAAATTTTTAAACAGCATTTCGGGAACTTTTGCACATGACTCACAGAAAATACGGCTAAAATATTGACAATAAACATCGAATTGATAAGAAGCTCCTATCGTTAACAATAATAAAATAACAAAAAATCACCTATTTTATTTAACTTTGATTCAGTCACACATGTAGTCAATTTATCATTTCCATTTTTCTATTCCATTATAATAATCTTTGTTAGGTTTAGAATGTGCTTTGAGGTGCTTTAGCTTTAATTGTGTTTGTGAACTCGGGTGTTGAATGAATTTTTTTTACGATACGCAACGCTTCACAAATTCTTTGGACTGCGTTAACAGAGAGCTCTAAAAAGTAGATAAACAAACTTTTTGTTAGTCATGTTAACAAGAATAACATTAAATTATTAATTTGCTAGTCATTCTTAGTGCGTATATACGATAAACATTTATCTATCTTAGCTGATAAGAAATTTTTGTATTATTAAAAAATAAAAAAAACTCTTAAACTTAAAGCACATGTTTAAATTATGAATATGATATGATATGATATTTTATGTATATACAATCAAATTTCCTTATTGAATTTCAACAAAGAAAGTATTAAATAACGCGTGTTGATTCTTTAGAATTTTTTTATTTTTAACATTTTGATAAACCATTTTTTTTTTAAACTTCTTCATGTCAATTAAGAAGTATAAAATGTAGTTAGATGTAAACTTTAGAAATTGTTTGCTTAGAAATTTAATTATTCTATATTTTATATATATTATTTATTACTTTTGTTTCTTTTATATTATTCATATAATACGTTAAACTTTCAAATAAATAAATGAAAAGCCCATAAGATATAAACTGTTAGAAATTTAAAATTTACTTTTGTTGACTAAAAATTCAGATTGTTATATTATTATATTAATTTAAATTGATTAAAATAGAAATTTGTTGAGGTTTATTGACAGCGAAAATATATTTCCAATAAAAACTACGTGTAATCTCTTATCTATGTGAAATTTTCCACAGATCTTCACATAATAATCATAATTTGAGAATATTTTCCATAGGGAAAAACAAACTAACAATAACAAACAATTCGACACGCAAATCACAAATTGAAATTTAAAAATTTTCCTCGAATCAATCGAATTGCAGCAGACATGCAATATTATTAAATTATATCTAATACTCTATTTTCTAAAAGAGGCAAGTGTAATGTGAAAATGTGGTTGTAGCATCAATTGACAGTGTTGCCAAAAGCGGAGGGTTTCGTTTATAAAAGATCAAGCCAATTGGCATTTAATTGAACTTCTCAATTAAATTTATGCAAAAGAAAAGAAAAAAAAGGTATATCAAAAATCAGTGACTACAAATTCACAACAAACGTCGACACTTTCGATTTCTAGAGTATTTATTATATATCAATTTCTCAGATTCTTTAAGTCATTGACAAGGTTACCAAGGGGAAGTTAAAAACATTGCTGTTGGGCGTAACCCACTGCTGAATACACTGTTCCTATTTAAAAAGCTAAATGCTCAATAAATACAAAAATCAATTATTTTAATTTATTTTAAAATGTACCTATTAAGTAGAGTTCAACTTTTGATGATGAGGAAATTTAGCCTAACATTTATTGAACCCAGAAAATGAACGAAATCAATAAATTGTGATGAATTTAATTGGTGCAATAAAATAAAATTTTTACAAGCAAACGGACACTCAAAAATTATATACTCCACTTCAATTTGAAAACAGAGTACAAAAACCAATTGCATATTTGTGTATGCCTCCAAATTGTGTGCCATCTGTTAAATATATGTACATATAGTTGGTATATTTGTACAAATCGAGTAGAATTTCAGCACAAACCAATTTGTAATCAATGCTATGTTTATTGAATTGACCGTCAAGGGATCGAATAACGTTTACAAATTAAAATATCACACCATTAATATATGTATTATTATGCAAAGTACAAAAACAATAACAATTGACCATTACTAAGGTATCTACAATTTTAAAGTACGAAATTCATGGAATTTTGTAATACAAAATAACAATGAAAAATGCCAAAAACAAACGTATTTTTCTCTTTAAATAAGTTCACTTATCGCTCTATTGATAAGGGGAATGTGTGCCAAGCCTAAATAGAATTTTCGAAGCTTCGATTCGCCTTAAATAAAAACTCCCACACATTAATTTGTAGCATATATATACTACATAATTGGGAGAGCTCGCAGCTTTAATTGGTCGACCTCCAGGCCTTCAAGTTCAATAAAGTCAGGCCGGCCAGCGACATAAGCATACACAGCTTGTATGATGACAAACGATGCTGCTGTCAATATCATTGATATATCATATCATACAAAATGTTTCCCACAGCATCAAGTTTTTTGACGGTAGCATTTAACAGAATTACGTACTCTGGTATTTGACACTCGCTCTTTTATTTTTTTATTTGAATATCTCGCATTAACACTATGCTTTTAATTTAATTACTTACTTTAATTTATTGCTATACTCTGTACTCTGTATAAATAAAATGGCTATGCACACTATATTTGCATATTGCAATTGTATTTAAGCTTCTTTTTGATTTATGGCATGGGATTTGTTCATTTTTTAGAATTTCTTATGATAAAGTTATGTCATTTTTTTAAATTTAATATAATAAAATTAATAAAATATATAAAATTTAATTTTTTTTAACAATTTACATTTAAATATAATTTTCCAAATATTAGCAAATGCGCAGTGAAAATAAAAAAGAAGTAGAGAAAATCGAATAGTTATTAACTTAGTTTTTTTTTTTTGTCAATAAAAACTTCATTTTATTGCATTAAAAAATTGTATATTTTCGTTATTTAATTATAAACATAGATTCTTGGAAAAAAGAATACGAATATTTTAAAATAAATATATTTTATGAATAAAAAATAAATGCATTAAATTAATAAGATACTTTAGAAATTCTTCTTAATAAAATAGTTTTATATATATTTTTTTTTTATTTGCTCCTTTTAAAAAACAAAAAACAAAATATTTAAAAACAATTAAATATTGACGAAATATTTCCCTTTTCGAATGAGGTCGTTGCTTTAAGCCGGACTGAAAAGGGTATATGATAGTGGTCAGCATTTTTGCCATTACGCTTTGTATGTTGTTTTTTGTGATATTTACTTTCGGCTTGTTTGACGATCGATGGCATGCAGCTTCGTATATAAAGCGGCGAAGCCTGCGCCGCTTGCTTGCCTGGTTCGTTCGTTCATTTGGAGTGAGCGCGAGTTTCTAATCGGTTGGTCGGGTTCGTTCAGCTACTTGTGGAGGGTCTATGAAAGGGTTATAGCATTCCACTGCTTTCAGTTCGCTTTAAATCGTCGTGTGCGCTGTGCACGAGTGCGCGCTCCCACTTTCGAGAGTGCAGTATAACCAATGTAGAATACCGAACCGACTCTGAATCCGTCCTATTGCTTAGTCAACGAAATAAATTCAAGATCACATCGCGAACTTCTTGTGAGTCGAAGATAATCTGTATAAAGTTGAGATACTATCAGAAGTCGGTAGTCATTCAGTTTGATTTTACATTTTATTTGATTTACGATCGATTAAAATGCAATTTCTTAAAAGGTTCCGGAAGGGCCTCAACAATGAATTACAAAAGCAAAATTTTGGCTTTGAATGCAGTCACGTGCATCTATTCTACAAGTCTCTGGTGAGTTTCACAGCTTTTAAGAGCATAAATGGAAGTGTTTTAGTTGTTGAATGGCCTTGGTACATCCAACTTTGTATTTCAGATGAGATCATTTAGCTCGTCTCGTGAATTGTTTTAGTGTTTTACCAGGTGCTGTTAGGGCATTAAGTGAAAATAAACGATATACTATTAACATACATATGTAATACCTGTTGAAAAGAACCTGACGAACAGTGAATACTCTTAGAAGGAGCAAGGTTTATAATACAAGGATTTCATTTATATTGAGTTCATTTTTCATATTAATTAATTAATTAATAATTGTGTTTTTACAGCATCAAATAAAGTATAAATGTACCCAATAAATTAAAATTAAGAAAAAAAAAGAATTGCTTTGTGCGCAACAAGTGAAAAAAAAAACTTAAGTATTCAATTTATTTTTTTTTAAATTTATGTTATTCACAAATACCCTAATTACTAATCCACACACTGGATATTTCTATTTGGGGCCTTCACGTATTATGCATTAGTATACGCCATGTCAATGCATTATAAGATTTGCATAATGTCCGCTAGCTAAATAGAACATTTGAATAAGAATATGATGCCTGAAAGTTTAGAAGATCGGCAAATAGAATTCTCGAAACGCGTTACAAAACCGTCATGTATCATATTTGTTTGTCTGGTACACTATGATAACACATAACGGTAACAGTGCCTGCATAGCACCTACGATAAAAATTCCGGAAATATCACACTCCTATGAAATAGATGTGCGTAATTAGAGCTGACTGTTTAACACATTTAGTTTTTTTATTTTTGATTGTGACACGAGCCAATATACAAATATATATACAGTATATATATGTATATACTGATATAGAGATGTGGCGCACGATCTACCCTTAGTTCAAATCAAATCAATTCTCATTGCGTAATCGACATGTTATGTTTTTGCACTTTACCCAAGCAAAAGCCGCAACTGACTTACTAACAAGGTTTGCACGAACCCCACAGATAGTACGTCATAATTTGACAGCAAAAGTCGAACAGAGAGATAACAGTGAGATAACAGACAGATAACAGCTGTCCCCAGTATTTATTTCAAATCAAACACTCGTCTTAGCGAGCTTTGTTAAATAAACAACAACAATGTGTAAAGGTCAGATAGTATTCCCCTCCCTGTAACTATCATTATCATACATAGCAATCAACTAAATTGCACTTAACTGTAATTTCTGGATAAAGGTTAGCCACAGTAATTCCAGGTATTGATACACCCCTTTTTTTAATTACCCAAAATACTAAAACTCGAGTGGTAAGGCGACAAAGCTTAAAGGCTAATACTACGTAAGGCTAATACTACGTAATCTTGAACTCTTGGTTTGTTTATTTTGAAAACAAAAATTGTGCAGTCATTGTTGATATAAATTGTATAATATGTAATTAACTCAGTTATATACTAAATAGTAAAACTAAATATTAAAAAAAAAGTCTGTGCCGGGTAATATCAGCAAAATCTGTACAAAAAAATAAGACTTATTTATAAAAATTATTTATATAAATTAAATCATATAATCTGATAAAAAAAATAGATAAGAGAGTTATAAGATTAAAACAATAGAACAATATATTATACCTATGTATGTATAAAATAGGTTTCAAGATCTAAAACTGTATAAAGCATACAATATCAAGAATTAAATTAAATTACGAGGTTAAGAATAATCGAGGCAGATATAGGACTCAAATAAGATAATTATATTATAAAATATACCTCTAGTTTTTAAGGTATACAAAAAAGAGTAAAATCAAAATAATACCGAAGATTAAATTATATGATACTTAAAAGAAAAGTTGAGGGAGGTATATGACCAAATAATAGATCAATATTATATTCCCATTGCTATCAAGTTATGCATAAAAAATGCAGATAAAAATCATGATTAAATCATTTGATCTTCAAAATATGTTGACACGCAATATGGACTATTTGACCCCTTGTAGCCAATACTATATATGTATATATATATATATATATATTTATATATCTATCTCATCCTCTGTTTTGCTCTTTTTTAGTGGCAAAAACATGAAGTCAGCAAAATGTACTTGATATATCGATGGCTTTGGGCGTTACTTTTTTTGGGCGTTTACATCACTTGCATAATTCTGCAATTCTGCGAAGGCAAATTTTTTATCTATATGACCAACTGGGGCTTTGGTCTGATCACGATCACTATGATAGTTTCGGCCGTACACGTTACACGCTGGCACTACGATTTACATAATGTACGGAGTCTGGTGCAAGAGGCGGGACAGAAGGCGCGCACAACATG
Source organism: Drosophila pseudotalamancana (assembly GCA_037075185.1). Classification (NCBI taxonomy): domain Eukaryota; kingdom Metazoa; phylum Arthropoda; class Insecta; order Diptera; family Drosophilidae; genus Drosophila; species Drosophila pseudotalamancana. Next base: position 144,930 of record JBAMCK010000446.1, read on the forward strand.
GGGCCTGAAGATCTATTGGTGGATGTATAATATATCGCTGTTATTGGCACTGATCATATCCACAGTGTACTGGATATTTCTAAATGGGCGCATGAGTGAGTGAGATATATAGATATACTTAATTCTCTGTACTATTTAATTCTATTCTATGCGCGTAGACAAACCCACACGATTTCCTGCAATTAGCATTATAACCCATGGTCTGAACAGCGTGTGTATGTTGATCGATTTTATAGTCGTTGCATTTCCGCTCCGACTGTGGCATATGGTGCAGACGATGTGCATGGCCATCGCCTTCTTCCTGTTCACCCTCATTTATCACTTCTGTGGTGGCACCGATGAGTAAGTAGCCCGCATTTGACAATCCATAGATACTCTCTCAATAAATTGTTTCCCACACAGATTCGGCAATCACTATGTCTATCCCATACTGGATTGGAATAATCCGATGCGCTGCCTGATCACATTTGTTGGCATTTTCGTAATGATCATCTGCTATTGGATTATACTGTTCGGGGTCCATAAACTGAAGCAGGTCTTCAATCGGGCCTTCAGCATTGTCTGGACACCCCATGCCGTAGGCCTCATCTGAGACCCAGCTTATCCAACACACTGACTAAAGAATACCATCACAAACTGCACTCAAGTAGTTATAAGAAGTACCGCCCGCGTTTAGTCATCAATTCCATTTAGTAACACAATACACACCCACACACACACACACACACACACACATGCACACTTTATCATTTATTTATGTCAATTCATAGCTGTACGCACTAAATTATTGTTATTTAGTAACTACCGGCAATGCGATTAGTTCATAAGTATATTTTCTCTGGTTCCTTAATGCCAAAGCAACGGCCAATTGCTTTGGCTATATATATTTTAACTGTATAAACCCTTGAATAAAGCTCGTTACTATGGAATCCATAGTATAAAGATTTTGTTGAAAACATAACCAAAGCATATTATTAATTAAATCTGATCAAATCGGACGATGTATATGATGCGGCTATGTTGTGGCTGAAACAAAGACCATTTGCCAAAGATTAAATATTAAAAAAAGCTATTTTTAAAAGCAATTGATGAATGAAAAATGTGTAAATAAATAAAAATAAATTTATTATAATAAAGATTATTTATAAATAATTAATCAAAAATTATAAAATAAAAAAATATATATCAAATAAATCATATAAATCGAAAATGATGAAATATTAATTAAAAATAAATATCAAAGCTAAACTGCCGATGGAATAAATTGTTCAAATAAAAAATAAAGAATAGAGCACATGTTTATCTATTTTATTTAATAAATCCACATATAATAAATAAAAACAATTAAAAATATAAAATAAATATCTAAACAATAAAACAAAGTATGGAACATTGTGTTCGAAAAATATTTATTTAAGCCAAGAAAAATACATTTAATATCTATATTCAAAAATATATTTAAAATTTAAAAACAAATTATTTAATAAACTATATACATTAAAATAATAAAGACTGATATTAAAATAATATAAATTTAAATAATAAAAATGAGTACAGCTTTTAACAACAAGTTTCCGAAAATACAAATTTTAACTAAATTAATATGTATATAAAATACATATGTATATATATGTAGATTATATAAATAAATGTATAATCTCTGTATTAAAAAATAAATAAAACAAAGATATTTAATATGTCTTTAAATACAATTTGTTGAAGACAATGCTTAAAATAAATAAAAAAGAAAGAAAACTGCTGATTATTCACATTTAATTTTATTTAAAATAAGCAGACTAAACAATTCGATAAAAACAGTAAGCATTTAATATAAATTGAATAATTAGCAATATTAAATGGCAAGTTGCATTACCAACTTAATGGGCCCAGCACAATGGAAAGGGTATAAAGGCCAATGACATGTGCATAAATTGAGGCAATAACCTACACAATGCACAAGTACATACATACATACATACGTCAACATAAATACATATACATATATATGAATCTGTACAAATACATATACATACATATTACTATGTATATTTTTTACGTTCGTCACACACCGTTTTTTTTCCCTCGACTCTCACAAGGGTTTCGTTTTCTTTTGCCAAATCTTTTTATTATCGATAATGATTCTGTGGAATTAAATCCAATAACTAGAAATTAATACGATTTATGTTAGCATTGTATGTGACACACATTAGTCATCATAACTAAAGAAATACTTTACACAGTAAACAATTTATAGCCCACATCGAGCCAAATAATGTGGCCCTATATAATGTGTCATGGTTTTTAAATCAGTGCCAAATTTTGTTTCGAGCAAACGAGTTCTCCATTAAACAAAAGAAAACAGAGAATAAATGTAGTGAAAGAAAATAACAATAACAAAAAATACAAAAAAGAAAAAAAAAACTGTACAAAGTAAGTTAGAAAGAGGTTTGAGGTAAACACGAATTGCTTTTATTCTGTTTAAGACGATTGCCTTAAAACGCGAAGCACAGATAATTAGGTCTGTTTCTCTCCCGAGACAAAAAAAAAAAACAAAAAAACAAAAGACTGCAGTAAAGAGCGTCGGAGCAGAGGCAGAGCTCAAAATCGTCGTCAGCTTTTTAATCGTTCGGCAGAAATACAAAAATAAAACTAAAAGACAAATACACTTAGCGAAATTAGTGGCATGCGAAACAAAAATGTGAAATGACAAAGAACCTTTTGATAGGCAAGCCATATGTACATTTAGATACAGTTACCCAATTACCCAAATGGCTTAAATTAATTGAATTAAACCGTTAGTTTATAATAATTAAGTTAGTCATTCAGTAAGCGCTCGAGCTTTACAATTTAATTTAAAAACAATGTTAACTAAACTATACAAATACTCGCATTACGTTTATAATATAATGTGTTTAACCGCACTATACTTTATTTATATTAAGATATCTGTCTTTCTATTTATATTGAGATGCGAGTATCAACAAAGCCACAAACCTCACCTGTGCGCTCAGCCGGCGTCGCAGCCGCAGCGGCAGCAGTAATTTACGATATTACGACATACGATATAAGGCGTGGATCGACAGTGGGCCGAGGCCTAACAAATTGTAAATCTATAAGAATAGAAATAAAACAATCGAATTAAGACTTTAACTTGTCCCAAATAATAAATAAAAAATAATAATAATAAAATAAATAACGTACGAAATATTCATTATTGTAAATCGACATATATTAATAAAGATTACTTATTGAAAAATAATTGTATTTTATATTTTAAGACATCAATCAAATTTGAATCATCGTTATAAATCTCTGTATTACTTAATTATAAATTTTAAGAAACAAGAAGGTGAAAAGTAACATTAAATTAATTATCAAAAATGTTAAATATGGAAAACTAAGATTTATTTGGATTATACAAAACAATAGAATTTGCTCAGCAGTCGGTAAACGATTCTTCACGCTGCCGTGCATAATGCAACCACAACAAAATTGTTTTCCAACCACTGTGCAGCGGTTAGCAACATTTGTCCGCATGGTCGGTAGCCTAAACAAGTTGCGATCAGTTTGGAAACGTGCGTCGCCTCGATAAGTCGTGATTTGTTCGGTTGATCTGACGAATTGCCAGTTACGGTTAGTTAGTTCTCGGTCTAAAGTTGGGTTTGTTTGGTCCGCAGATCTCCGTGTGTTTGTTTTGTATTCGAGTGTTAGCAGCTAATATTCCAATATTGTTGTTGTTGGTGCTGCTGTAACACGAGTTGCAAATGCAGTAAGCCAAATACAATAACGTTTACAGGCAGACACCGTTATGCAAAATTGTTGACCCAAAAAGAAATTACTACAAACAGTTTCGGCTGCCAAACCACGCGTATAAAAATACGCAAAACGCGCTACACAACTCGTTAACAGCAATGTAAAAAATAGCAGAAATAATAATAATAACAATAATAATAATCGTATTACTTATAAACAAATTCGCGCACCTCTAAGCCAACATTTTGTGTTACAACAAGCTTAGCCCATTTCGAATTGCGTTGTCTTTATTCTTTTTGGCATCGTGTTTGGAATTTTCAATTGTGGGTTTTTTTTTGGTCTCGCTCTCTATTTCTGTATTTCATTTTGGCCAAATAGTGTTGCCAAATTTGACAGATCGCTCGTACAAGCAATAATAAGCATCGAGCAAAGGCAAATAGAATTCAAATGCTTGAAGTATTTGAGAAATATTTGAGCTTTATGCAATATTTTCCCTTCGTCAAATGCAAATTTTTATTGACACACTCGAATATTTTTTTTCGCTGTGCAAAGAAAGCTAAAAGCTTAAGATCATAGCCATATATAAACTCGACCCCAGTATAGCATTTTTATTGGCTCATTTAGAGGCACGTACTCCCAATTTATACACGTATTCCACCTTTTGTTCATGACTGATAGTTTGTTCTTTGCCATATCCGATTTTTAGGCCACTAAGTGAATAATTATTAAAGTAAAAAAAAAATACAAATATCAATAAAATTGACTTCCTCAACCTTGATGGACTGCCAATCCAAAAAATTAACACCCGTTCAGATACACTGAAATGAGTTTCGTAGACACTTCATAAATATTAAAGGTATGCTTAGAATTTCGTACAAATGTTATTTTGTATTGTAGGAAATATATTTGTTACTTAACTTTTTTGGCATTTAAAAACTATGAAAGTTGTGCCTTTAAGCCAAGTTATTTGATTGTTGATGATGTTTGCCCATTAGTGCTATTAAAGGAAAGTTTGACAAATTTTCAACATTTTTAATAACTTCATTTTTTGTTTGTGTATAATTTGGTATAATATAATTATGATTCAGCTGTTTAAGTTCAAACAAAAATAAATATAAAAAATACTGAGCCCTCTTAAAGAAAGATCAATTTTAAGAAATTTTCCTATGCAAAATAAGATTTTATATTTAAGATTTTCTCTAACTATATAATCTTTATTTAATTTTCTACTGTTTGCATATATATGTATGAGGACAAAACTTGTAATTAGTTAAGATTTTAAAAACTTAAAATATGATAGAAAGAGGTATCGACAATTAGGAACAGAGTGTCTAGATTTTATTCTATTTCGATCTTACATTTCGCATCTGTGCTAAAGGTAATCAATTAAAAGTTTCTTAATAAGTATACAGATATATACATTTATAGTATATAAGTACATACTTAGAATTCATTCTCCTACTTGTAGGCAGACAGATATTATTTTATTTTATTTCATATAAACTCGAGTTTAATATGGTACTTTATTTAAGCACAAGCTGTTATACTTTGACCTATGAACACTGAGAAAATAAAACTATTATACTTTGACCTACACAAAAATGATGAATTAAAAAAAAAATTGTGTTTTATGTAATTTGGAATGTTTTGAAAGAGAATGAATGAAAATTTTAAACAAGTCACCTAATCATTTTAAAAATGATCTTAAAAATTAAAAATTTATTTGTAATTATTAGCACAGCTTAAAAGTTTAATATTCAGAATAACTTTGCAAACATTTTTACACAGCTTTCCTTTATTGAATGGAGTTTCATTTTAAAAACATCTGATATTATGTTTCTGAACATAATGAAACTATTTATTTACTTAGAATTAATTTCCCTGCCACATATGTATATAATTCTTTCTAATCAGCCAATTCACACTGATTATAAACCACACAATCAGGCTTACTCAACAGACTTATTAGCGTCCAGCTGTGAAAAAAAAACTCCAGAAGTTTAACAATAACTTTGCCAACACTAAATACAACAAAAAATATGCAAATAGCAGACATTTTTAGATTTTTATAATAGTCTCGTTTTTTTTTTTTTTGATAGTTTTTATTGATATTTGCATTTGATTTCACTTTCTAGGCGATGAGATTTGAATTTGCAATAATATCAAAAATAGTTAAAGAGAATTTTTAAGTCAGCTGGAGAGTAAGATCGTAGTATATAAACCGGTTGTCCTTATCTTATTATCTAGCTTATCTTTGGACCACTTTATCACAATACGAACCTCATTATCTCTGACTTTTGCAGTGCATTCACAAAATAAAATTTATTGTGTACAAAGAGTTGGTTTTGAATGTAAAGGTCAACTGGTTTTCAGATACTTCAAAATTTGTTTTCAGCTTCAAGAATTGAGGTTCAATGTGGTACAAATGCAAAGAGCTATAAACCTATATAATGGATATATAAACCACTCATGTGTGTATACACACTTATCTTGTGCTCTTTTGTTGACGAAAATGTAGCACAAAAGTGAATATAAAACAAGCACGAAAAAAATATATATATATATGTACAAATGGTAACCATGGTTAGTTGAGCTGTTAAACAGTTGGCTTGTTGGGCTCCCCTCTTGAAGACGTGTCTCCAAGTCTCGAAGTCTCGAAGTTTACTTTTTGTTAACATTCGCGCAAGTTCAGGGCCGCATAAAATGTTGTATTATTTTTAATGTTTTTGTTTGTGTGTGTGTGTGGAAAACAGACTTTGAAATTATATACGAAATATTGGAACCCAGTAACAGCTGATAAATATTTGGTATTTCATTTAACAGAAGTCTAATGTGCGAAATTGAAATTGAAATTGAAATTGAACGCAACTCGAGTGAACAAAATAAGTTGGTTAACTTGTTGAAAACAGCTGCAAAGTAAAAGGAATCGCAAATATCAGTCAGGTACAAATAATACCTGATTTAAAAGATTCGTAAAAGTGTAAGTAAAAAAAGATAAAAGAGCTGAATATTGTATACTTAGGTGGGTAAAAAGAACTTAAACTGAAACTTAAAGTTTTATCATAAGTAGATAACGTGAAAGAAATAAGAGAGAGATAGATAACGAAATAGATGTATAGTTTCAGTGAGAGTGAGAGGGAAGATAAGAAATAAAAGTGAAAGACAGAAAGAGAGAGAGAGAGAGAGAGAGAAAGAAAGAAAGGGAGAGGGACCTCGGCAGAAAGAAAGCAAGTGAAAAACTGAGAGGGAAAGATAAAAGTCACAACAAGAGAGAGAAAGAAAGAACTGTGCAAAAAGGGCAAAAAGGGAGAGAGAGAGAGAAAGAGAGAGAAAGAGAGAGAGAGAGAGCGAGAGTATGAAAGAGATAGAGAGATAGTAAAAGGGACAGACGAAGAGAGAGGGAGAGAGAGAGCGAGCGAGATAGAAATATACCGAAAAAGAAAGAGTGAATGACTAAAGAAATAAACATTACAAAAGAGTGAGAGAGAATAAGAAATGCAAATAATGAGAGCGACAGAAAAAAAAATGAAGCAGCAGGAAATAGTGAAAAATAACAAAAAAATGATAGAAATAGAAGTTTAAACTTACAACTTACAGTACTCGAGAGAGAGAGGGAGAGAGGGAGAGAGAGAAAAGGAGAGAGCAATATATTCACAACTTAGCAAGAAGTTCCTCTAATCGCCATACATTGAAACAACCCCTTAACGATATGCTTAAAATGTAAAACATATAAATATTTCTGATTATCAGTATTTCCTGTTTTATGCGAAATACTTATACATATCTTTAGAATTTCGAATGGAATAAATATTATGGAAGCTGAAGGGCAATTCCCATCAGCAACGAAGGTTGAATTTGGACACGATGAAAATTTGGTGCGTAGGCTTGCAAAATAAATACAGACACTTAAACTCTGGCCATAAACCAGTTTAAGGTTGTCTTAACTGCCTGTACTTATAATTAACTCATTAAAGAGATTTCTTATTTAGTGGCCCATTGTATTACCATGAGCTGATGCATATTATATCTCAGGCATGTGAAAATCTAAAAGTCTAAGTGGTAAATAGAAAAAATAAACATATTTCAGCTGCTTTAAAAAATTGCCCAATGCTTGGCTGACCTACGGAGTTTACTTACGGCGTGACTTTTAATTGTTGATGTAGCTGTTGTTGGTGTAATATTAATATACAACTGCCAACCTTGTTTTTGTTTTTTTTTTTTGTTTTTATTACGGCGCCCCTTTTTGGTGCGAACAGTGTCGACCTTAGCCAGCTAATTGTTTTATTATAATGACATGGAGCTCATATTTTATAATATGTGTAGATATATATATGTACATATATATATTACAATTATCAAATAGCATAATGATGCACAAATAATATTAGGGTGCAATGAGGCGAATAAAATAACGGGTAATCAGGTATAACAATAAACGCGAATCTATCTGCAGTCCGTGCTCAATATGCAAAAGGTACTTATATAATAATATAAATAGCATCATTATTATTGAGCTAAAAACGAGTGGGAATGGAACTATACTATACGTAACGAATACCCTTTAACTGGGTTGTTGAACTACGAGAGCCATTTAAGGTGTGAATTTATTGAGTAATAACAATTTTTGCATGACATTAAGGTCAGCTAGGTATTTATATATGTATATAGCATATGTATTTACATTTATGAAATACTATTCCCTCTTTTTGTGTACCCAATTGTAGAATAAAACGCATTTTTATTTTTAACGTGCGTCCATTTTTCTGAAAATTATTTAATCGTTAAATTGCCAAATTAGCCTAAAAGAAATACGTCCAATTTCGTTTATCTGAATGAATTTGACATAAATAATCCTAAAACTGCGCTTGACGCATTGGTATATACCTTACAAATCCATGCCGCCAGATTCGGCATCGATTTTATATGCAGAATATTTCTCTTGGTCATGCAATACGTCTCTGGTCTCGTGATGATCGGCTTTGCCCAATGTCTGAGAACGACCATATATCTTGATATAGCTCTTGTCATTATCGTGGACCATTATCCCACCACCCAAGCACTGAGTGCACAAGTCAAGCTTATTGGCTTCCTCTTGCAATCGATCATAGACATCAACTGCGCATACAAAATTTGTATAAATTCCATACCATATATATATATATATATATACATATTTATGTATATATTGCATACTTACGATGGTACTTAACACGGGATACGCCACGAATTACGGTTTTGGCCTGACCAGATTCGCCGTGTACGTAAACCTTTGCAAGTATATACTTTAGTTTACCTTCACCAATTGTGACCTCTGGAAATGCCACAAGATTCTTCACCTTTTGGTCGCAGGCGCAACCGCGGGTAACTTAACAAAAGGCAATTTAATCAAAAATACACATATACATATATTAATATATACATATATATATAGAGAGGGCAAGAGAGAGAGAGAGAGAGAAAACTTACCACGTATAACTGGACGCCACGATGACAAAAACAGCTTTCGTACTTTATCCATATCGAAATAATTTTGAATGTAATCTAAATAAGTATTATAAACTTTTTTCCGTTGTTGTCGATACAGAAAAACAGCTCCGACTGAAGAATTAAAATGAAAAAGTTAGGAACTAAGAGTTTGGCTACTCAGTTGATGAAATATTTTGGAAAGCTAACGTACTGAAACACATTCCTAAAAGATTTGTTTTCCAAATACATTGATGAGTATGTTTTCGAATAGATTTTTTAAAGAATGTTTGAATTTAAAGTTAAATACCTCGATGAGTGTGTTTCTTAATGGTTATTTGAATGGTTGAGTTTTCGTTTAAGTATTGATTCATTTCAAATAGGTAAGCAGGTGTACGTTCGTCCATATATTATATGTACATATGTCCATATGTATGAACGTCTTGATCTCAGAAGATATAACAGCTAAAGACTTCAAATCGCCCAGATCAAGTTTGTTTCAAAGATTCGATAACTCTTTTCGTTCGCTTGTTATCGACAACATACTTCAGTTATTCAAACATATCTGTTAAGTCTTAAAAGCTAGAGTTACCAAACATAATACAAATATACTCTCCTGAGCGATAAAAACATTTTGAAAATTTCAGATTTTAGACACCTTCTCCTTTCTTCCTCAAAATCAAGAAAACCCCGTTTTGTAAAAAAGAATAGATAGAGAGGGATATAGAGAGAGACGTTTCTTGCTTGATAGTTTTTAATACTTAGCCCTTGTCTTTACTATTTCTCACGTATGTAAACTTTAATAACACGTACATCAACTTTAATAATAATTCTAATTCAATCAATATTAATTAAAATTATAAATAGTCAAATGTTTGCTTTAAAGTCAAAGAAAATATTAATTAAAAACCGCATTAAGATTTGGTTCAACTGCGCGTATTATTCTTTGCCGCAATGCCTAAAATTAAGCTAATATAATCATAATTAAGTTAGTATACTAAGCATTTGCTGATTGACAACGTGTTGTGATTATTTACAGCTCCCAGGCTTGACTCAGCAGTAAATACAGCATTATGACATATCCACGAGCTTCTATTGTATAAAACATTGCGTGGCGGACAATAGTTGCGTGTGTCGACAAGTTACGCAAACTCCACTGAAAAATACTAAAAACAAAGCAAGATAACTCCAAAGATATAGTTTGTAAATCGAAACCAAGTGTAGCTGCAACATCGAACAAGATGACAAATCTACAAGTAATTGTGCATCCAGTGAAAAAGGAATTTAGACGAAAACGTTGCGGCTTCGATCACGATACGCCTGATGATTTCGTCAAATCGCAGGTAAGCCCTAACAAACCTTTATATATATATAGCCCAAACCAAACCGAACAATTTATATTTACACCTAATGCGTCCTTGAGGGGTCTCCTGCAATTGACACGCACTGAGTGCGTATTATTTGTATTATTCATACTTATATATGTATATATAGTATATTTATCTATTGATGGGGGTCAATGTACAGGCACAGTTTAAACTGCTTAGCCGAAGGTATTTGCCTTGAGGCCACCACCAAATAGTATTCGAACGAGCTTATGAAACTCCTATAGAAATAATTTCAATGGGATTTTAGTCCTTTAGATAAGATATTTATATAACTGGCTAGTTGTAAGTATTGGCCTCGACGTTACCAAAAGTTAGTATTAGAATTACCTTATGAAATTATGAAGCTTCTAAAAAGACTTTTAGTGATTCATTTATTTCGAATATTATCGTATCATTTAATATTTCATTTTATACTTTTCAATACTTTACTTTGAACTTGTTCGTTGCTTTACATCGCATTCTCAAGGACTTAAACATTCTAGGAATACAAGACTACAAGAATAAATACTGTACTTTAAAGTGGAATAAAATAGCTACATTTATACAAATTGGTATTACCATATACCATTGATCGGCGTTACGAATTGTCTTCATATAATTTTCTTTACATTATCAAATGACAAAAACAAAAATGAATAGAAAACGTAAGAAATTGGGCGTTGTCCAATGAATGGTTTCAACCACAATACTGTTTTACCTTGAGCATATTTGATGAGTGTCTTTCAGTGGTAGTATCAATAGAATGAGAGAGGACACACACCGGGTACTGCGTACAGTGTTGGCTGGGGGTTGGGTACACCCGATTCGGCTCGCATTGTAAATTAAACTTTTGAAATATTCATAAGCGGCAAACAGTTACTAACTGTATACTGCCATGCACCATTTGTAGTGGCAGGCACAACAAAACTACTGACCGAACCAATCCACCCAACCCCGAACTATCCCGCTCCATCCTTTGGTATTTGGAATATAAAGCGATTTGGGGGCCTGCTAGACTAATACACCCATACCTAATATAGTTGTTCGAGTAAATATTCATACTTAGTTATTCAAAATTACAGTGGCAAACCTGTACAAAGAGCATGACATATTTGTTCTATCGCTGGTTCATGGCTCTCTTCTTTATCGCCATTGTCATTGAGTCCATGTGGCCGCGATCCGACGACGAGTCCAGCTACTGGCTGTACTTCATCTATATGACTAATTGGGGCATTTGGATGTGCATGTTAACTAATTTACTTGGCGCCGTACTCGTTACCATTTGGCATTATCATCCAGAGTATGCGGGTAAGTTTTAAATTATCTTGTAATCTAATCATCTAAAATTCTTGATTTGTGTTCGACAGATAAACTGGTCAATCTTGAATCTTGGAAGAGTCCCTTTCGTATTTATTGGAGCATGCATATTATATCGCTAGTCTTATCGATTGTCATCACAATTATCTACTGGAGCATACTCTACGATGGCAAGTTTTTTTTTATTGTTTTGATTTTAGATATAAACCTATATAAATATTTGGTTTTTCTGTTAAACTATTTCAGCCAAAGAAAGCAATTTGGATGCCACAAATGTGCTCACTCATGCATTCAACTCCATTTGCATGTTCGTCGATCTGTGGATTGTGGCACATCCGTTGCGTTTGTTGCACGCTTTTCTGCCCGTGCTATTTGGCATTTTCTATGCGATATTCTCGTACATATATCACTTGTGCGGCGGCATCAATAAGTGAGTGTCCGATTTCTACTCAATTTTCCTATATATATATAGATATATATAATATATGTGATTTTTCCCCCTGTTTTATAGAAAGGGTAAGCCCTATATCTATCATGTCATCGACTGGAGTCAACCTTCGAATGCTCTAATTACGGTTTTGGGTGTTTTGGTCCTCTCTTGTTGCGTTTATGCCCTGCTGTTCATATTCTTTAAGCTGCGTCTCTATCTCTCACGCAGCTGTCGTCAGGGCAGCTTCGTGCTGCCCACCACGACAAGCAAACAGTCTGGCAAGGCTGCTAATGACACTCAGGCAGCACAGAATGGTATACAGCATTCACCCTCTCGCATTTCCATGGTTCTGGGCAACTATGCGGGCTATGAGAATCAGGCATACGATCCCAGTGCTGGAGAGAGCAAGCCAAAGAGTAAGGTTATGTTCACACCTGATAAATGACTGGCCAAATAATTGGGGCGTTGCCAGATTACTTTGTGATTGTATATATGTATGTATGCAAGCAGAAGTTCACAAATGCTAATTAAGGGTAACACATATCTAAGCGATATCGGCCCAGTGTTAGTTATCTATCTATTTACGATTTTAGTCAGAGTGTACAGTAGAATTTTAATCCAGTGATATTATTATATTATATTGTAGCTAGTCTTATGCAAATATATTTTTACGTCAATAAATATAGAACATGAATTTTAATTAATATAAATGATTATATTACTTATTATATGTGAGGTTATGTGCAATAAGGTAAGTACATATTGTATATTTTCTTCATATAAAATTTTGGTATGTTTATAAAAATTATCCATGACCAATTTGACTTTACGTGTTGAGAGTTCATCAAATATTCTGCACATTTCAAAGTTGTTTCCACAAGTTTTCACAATGAAAAAGTTGGTCTATATCCTTGATATTTAACCAGCTGTCATTTGACGGATCAACATTGACACAAGACTGCAGAAAAACCCAAATATACATTGAAAATTCCATAAATGAATTAAATGTCTTGCGGTTCTTGATACTTGAGAGCCATATTCTATTAGAACCCTAGTGTCATATTAGCTCTTGCTTGGGAACTTTACAGTTGATAATCAAATATTCATATACAGGGACATATTGTGAAAAGGTTAAATGGTAGGCGGCCCAAGTTTGTCTGCACCTAAAATGTGAAAACCAGACAACAACAACTACAGCAACAACAACAACAACGAAAACAATAACTAAAATTGAGTAATTGGCTAAAGGACTTCGAGAAGTCGGCAGCAAAACTGTTGAAAGTTGAGAATTGGGTGAGAACCTGTGTAAATATATTTTACACAAGGTCCTAATCACATTTGAATGGCTGCATTAGCCCAAATTATCTTCGTCGAGTAATCAATCACAAGGCCAACAAGTTTTCAAGCGGAACTATATATAGAGCACAATTTGTATAACAATCAAATTACGCATTCTATATAATTATTAGGCACATAATAAGAGTGTTTAAAACTCACGAAACTAACTTCAAGAGAGCAAAGTTTTTTTTAGACTTCCATAGCTGATATACATTTGCACATAAATATATATAGATATCGTTAAACAATTATTTTTGGCTAATTCCTATTACAGTTGTAAGATCATAAAAATAACAAGAAACTAATTTCAAAATTATTCTTATAATTCTTCTTCTTATAATTCTTGGGATTATGTACAATAAGGTAAGCTTTATTCCTTTCTTTGCGATCATCTCCATTTTATTTGAATAACTTTTTGTACCTATAAAAGTTATCCATGGCCCATATCATAAAGAAAACTCTACAATATTACTATAGATAAGAGATAATTTTCAGGTATGTAATGAAAAAAAAAAAAAATTACAAAATTAAACGAAATAGTCCTTCGAATGTAACTATGTTTTTTAACTGATATTATACATATACATATACATATATATCTATCCATTTCTCAAATAGCAATGGCTAGAGGAGATAAAACTCGGATTTAAACCCGAACCCAATTTATTCAGTTGCTTGTCTGACTGGATAAAAGGGTTAACTGATCAACTGATCAACTGATCTAAATCAGAATTCTATATTTAAAAGATTTCACATAGAATGAAATGTAAAGGTAGAAATTGCTTAAATTTATTTGACTTTTTGGTTAGATGTTATTTAATATTTTCAATTGACCCTTAATCACAGCTGCTCGGCCCGATTGTTCAGTTGGAGAATCAATTGACACAGCTAGACGACGACAATAAGCTCTGATTGTTGTTGGTGTCGCCGTTCTTACCGTCGTCGACTGTAACCTTAATTAAGTTTCGGGAAGGCATTTAATAACCAAACGCCCGAAACAGAAGCTCAAGGACGAGAAATACACACGTGCTGCTGCTCGGGACACTCACTGGGAGCGATGATACCGCCCTGGTTCGTGGTCAATGCTCGCATATGCTATAAATTTGAGGACCTACTAATAAAAAAGAAACCCGAGAGGCCAGACCTGATTGTCCAGCCAGTCAAATAAGTTAATGTGTGTTTGTGTGTGTGTGTGTGTGTGTGTGCGTGCGTGTGTGTTATTCTCCAGGACGACGGGCCGACATGTCATGTCACAAGTTCCACAGTTAGACGCAAATTAGGCGTCGCATCTGTTTAGGACTTTGGATCGATATGTTTGAGCATTTTGATCGATATGAAATTTCCTTGAGCTTTGAACTTCTTTACACGTCCTTGTCGCGCTTATTGACCCACGATTTGTTTTGCCTCACACTCTTTTTTTTTTCTCATGATTGGTACAAACAAAATCAATAGCAGTTTAATTGAATATACTTTGGAAATTTCGACAGCTGTCAACTGTCAATGCCAACTCGTCGATTCTATGTATCAATTTTCAGCGTTAGCCAACACTACAATTAAACGCAATCAATGTGTGTGAAATTTTAATTGAATTTCTATTCGCAACTTACACACCTAAACTAAAACCCCCCTTTATACCTCCCACATCCCTTCCTTTCACCCACCGATCAGACTTCACAATTTAGACTTATGTTAGATTTGTGAATCGTGCAATTTCCTAGCCATCAAAAACCCATTCAATCTATTCAAAACTAACCCCATATGTATGTGCATGAATGTTTCAACGCGTGAAATGTTAACATTTAGAGCACAGTTCGGGACATTTTAATAGGTCATAATTATTATTCAAAATAAATCAAAATTAAAAGTTACAGTTCTTATAGTTTATTTGTATACATAAATATAATTGAAAACATTTCATTACTCATATAAATTTTAAATATATGTAAATGTTGCATAACAATAATGTAAGTTCTTTACTTATAAAGTTTTTACAGCGTTCAGATAAATCAGTCAAAAGTTCATTTTTAAGCCTGTAATGACGATAATGACGGTGCTGTAAGACAAATCAATTTATGTGACATCAAACATTCAGATCAGCTTATCAGATGCACATGTCTTTTAACACTTATTGACCAACCATTTAATCAGTTGCACGTGCTTCCCAATACTACTTAAGCAAAGCCTATGGGGTTGCAAAACAGGGCATTAGTGTGACATCAATTTAAGTATTTAAGCAAAACGTTGCAATTTATGTGATATTAAACTAACTGATTAACAAAATGCTTGGCAGCTCCACATCATATATATGTATAAGTGCTGTACAACATTGCAATTTACTTGGATTTTACTGAGTTAAGCAATGATTGCCAACACTACTTAACAGACAATTTAAATTTTTTAATTTGAAGTGTTGTAAAATAAATAAATTAGGTGATATAGCTTGTGATGTAAAGCTCTCAGACTTAAACAATGCTTTTCAACACTTTTTAACCGACAAGGACGTAGATAATGTTTAAAATGACGCATGTGAGTGTTGTAAAATGTAAATATAAATTTTATGTCAAACTCTCAATTTAAATCAGACACACGCAAAGTAAAATTGCAATAATTTCAAGTACTTTTACCTTAAATCTCGTACTTCATGAGTTTTGTGAAAGTTGCAAACAGACAAGCAGACATATTTGTGTGGATCGGAGTGTGATAAACACATGAACAGCTGCAAGTCAAAGGATTTATTTACACCGAAAAATACAACAACAACTGGCAACGATGTCAAATGGATGACATGAAAGTGACACCTGAAGAAGAAGAAGAAGAAGAAGAAGACGAAGAAGAGTAGAGTTTGAGAGATAAGTGAGAACGCAGCAGGCTGTTAAGGACTTTTGTTTGGATTGCATAAACAAACGGCATTAGGGGGAAACGCCGTTCGGTTCGAGCTTCAACTTCAACTTTCCAGTGCTTGGGCAGCCGGTCAGAACCAGCATTGGGTCATGCCTGCCCACACACACACACACACACACACACACACACACACACACACACATATGCATGTGTACGTAGTTGTGAATCATGTGAACGACTGGAATTCATAAAGTATTCATTAATTGGAAACGCGCGCGCCTGCCTAACTGACCAATTGCCGAGAATTGTGGTTGGTAAAAACCGAAGCATTTGTCATATTTGAAATTCAGTCTCGTTTCGAACGTTCGGGCAGCAGAACCAACCTGCCACATATATGCATCAACCACCATACCGTGCCGCACCGTATCGCAATCCCAGTTACAAATCAGAGGCGGCTGCACTCGGCCATAATAACGGACAAAAGTCAGCAAACAACCGGCGCTGTATACTAAATCATTTTCCTGTGCGTGTTGCCAACGATAAACTCTAAACTCTGTCGCCCAGAGATACCAAAAAGCGGAAGCACATACAATAACAAATACGTATAAATATATATATTGATACAAATATATATAATAAAAAGCAAATTTATATGTAGAGAATTGTAAAAGAAATCATAGAAAAAGAACTATTCGGCATGTGAGAATATATGTAATACGAGTACATTTATTCGAAACGTTAATGGAAAGTTCCATTTGAATTTTTTGTATTACCGACCAACTAACGGTACTCTCTCTCTCCATATGCTTTAATTGTGTGAGTAGAAGTGAAAAACAGGCAACGGCATTGCAAAAATTCTGCTATACTGGCCACCGAATGGATAATGGGTATTTGTTTAGACACAGGTAAGCAACAGCCAACGGCTAAAAGAATTCCTACTATTGGGCCAATAACGCAGGCAGCCGGCCCAAAGCAACAGTCAATACAAATAAAGCCGCAACGTAGCATAAACAGGATAACAAAAAAAAAAGTTATGTTAAATATAAAATTATACACCAAGTTGCGTTACTTAATTTCACAAGTTTATGTGACATACTTTAGAGCACCAAAAAATAATCGAATAGCGCTAATTTCCCTTAAATGGAATTAATTGCATATTACGTATCGAAACACAAAAGTATACTATATTATTATTCATATTAGACCTCGTTAACTTATATATGTATATCCAATTTGTCGAATCATGTGACTCAATGACCTACATTTGATTTATTTTAAGAATGAGTTCGAATTAAAACTTGATCATTTATGATAATTCTCATTTAAACTGATTTTACAACCTTTCATAAATATTCGTTCTCCGTATTTTTAATTCCGCTGATAGGCTATTAAATTTCTTT
This sequence comes from Drosophila pseudotalamancana, assembly GCA_037075185.1. NCBI lineage: Eukaryota > Metazoa > Arthropoda > Insecta > Diptera > Drosophilidae > Drosophila > Drosophila pseudotalamancana. Next base: position 162,839 of record JBAMCK010000446.1, read on the forward strand.
GTTAATATGACCATCAAATATAAAAGTTTTATAAAATTTATTTCTTAAAACTTATACAAAGAAATTCGATCCAAGTTTTAATCTAAGAAAATGTCAATTAAACCGATTTTGGTTGTAACTATATTGACATTAAAATTAATGTAAGTCTTTTATAAATAATATAATAGTTATAAAATATGATATAAATTTCATAAAAAATTTATTAATAATTTGTTTAGAAGCAAAGATAAATATCAATAATAAAACGGACTAAAACAGTTTTAATAAAAATATCAGACTGAAAATCGCAGTTATCTAAAATAATAATTTCGAGCCTAAGAATATGCTAACAAAAAATCTTAAAAAAAGATATAAGTCAAGATACAATAAAACAAGGCAATATAAATTGGTTAGGGAATGGTTTGATATACTAATTCATTGTATATCCAACAATTTTCATTTATGTTGAAAAAAAAAAACACAAAAGAAAGAAATTCTTTAATAATTTGTTCAAAATCTGTGCCCATACCGCCGATTCAGAGCTAAATGCGGGTATTCAATGTTTCCTATCGCTTGGATAAAACACTTAAATACAAAACGCTTTGACAAAATATTTGTAATCCAGCAAGGACCTTGCACAAAGGATATAATTTGTGGCATTAAGCACGGCCTCGTCGATTGGTCCTTGGACATGTTCGTTGACCATCAAATAGCCAACAAACTAATATAAAAATCCGAAATACCACACGGCTAAAAAAAAAAAACAAGCAGCAAACGCGTTTTGTGTGCTTTGAAAAGGGATAGCAACAATAACAAAACAACATGTCAATTAAATAAAACTGCAAGAAAATCAATAAAAAAAAAAAAAAAAACATGTCACAGGAATGTAGAATAGACGAGCTCTACAAAACCTGAGGGCCAGAACTCCATTGGAAATACGCAAAAAAGTGGGCAACGATTTTGCGCAGCTGATTTTCCATGAATGAAAAACGTTGTTTTTATACGAATCGGTCTTGAATTGATGACGCAATGCGAACGGCACACTGCATTTAAATAATTGCTGAAACATATTTTAATGATGTGTTTTACCAGTTAATTTCCCACCCAGCCCACGTCTAGCAAATTGCTTCCGGTCTGAGCGCTAATGCCGTTTGGCACGTAACAAGGCGGGGCGCTAACTTGACGGAACTTCCGGTTCCCGGTTTCCGGTTTCCGCTCTGCCAGCCCCCAACTGTTGCTGTTTGTAAGGCTAATTGTGCACACCTGCAAATCGAATTATGCTCACAACATATATATATATACATATATATATAGAAACATAATTGAATTTGTTTGTATATATTTCTATATATCTTTATGTCCTTTATTTAGATGCCAGCGCGGCACAAGATACCGGCGAACCAGGCAACGATTGGAATCATACACGGAATCAGAATGGCCCAAATGCGGCGCCTGGCAGCGTTTTGGCCATGAATGGCAATTCGGGCAACATCGGCGGCATCGATATGCAAAACGCTGGCAAAATCAAATTCGATCCGCCCAAAGTGCCAGTGATATTCGTTTTGGGCGGCCCAGGTAGTGGCAAGGTAACCCATTGCGATACCTTTATGCAGGAGAGACGCGGTGTTACGCACATCAATATGATGGACCTGCTCCAGCAATATGCAATGGGGAATGGCAAGTATTAAATCCACTCAATTATACTTATTTGTCCTTATAACACACTTCTTCTTTTAATGATGTATCAATTAGATATATGATCAATCATAATAATAACTAATGACTTATGACTAATGACGACTAATATCTAATGACTGATGACCAATGAGTAATGAATTATGACTGATGAACATTGGCTAATGACTAATGACCTATGACTAATGTCCTTTGATTTATGACTAATGACGACTAATGTCTAATGACTGATGACCAATGAGTAATGAATTATGACTGATGAACATTGGCTAATGACTAATGACCTATGACTAATGTCCTTTGATTTATGACTAATGACGACTAATATCTAATGACTGATGACCAATGAGTAATGAATTATGACTGATGAACATTGGCTAATGACTAATGACTTATGACTAATGTCCTTTGATTTATGACTAATAAATAATGAATAATGACTTATAACTAATAACTAATAATAAATTACTAATGACTAATGACGAATAACTAATTACGAATAACTAATGACCAATGACCAATAACCAATGACTTATGACTAATGACGACTAATGTCTAATGACTGTTGACCAATGAGTAATGAATTATGACTGATGAACATTGGCTAATGACTAATAACTTATGACTTATTTGATTTATGGGTAATGAATAATGACTTATAACTAATAACTAATGACTAATGTCTAATGACGAATAACTAATGACTCATGACTAATGACGAATTACTAATGACCATTGGCCCGTGAGAATAACGATGACAAAGGGAATTACAATTATTATTTTCCAGTTCATAATAAATAACAAGTTAATTATATTTTTCATAATAAATAAATTATTACTATAATTTTGAATATTTCTAATGTACCAATAAATCAATATAATTTCAGATATGCAAGACTTTTCGCAACTATCGTCGAAAACTGTCACCGAGGTGTTGATGTTGGAAATGAAAATGGCTCCAGCTGCCAAAGCATACCTAATATCAGGATATCCGCGCTCCATGCGGGACGTTGTCGAATATTCTGAAAAGGTAGCTAGAAATTAAAGTATGCGCCTTATCCTGCAGATACATGTATTGGCAGAGTTAGTTAGTCGTGTATTTGTTATAGCCCAAATTTTAGGCTCTACTTTATTTTCTCTTCTGCCCTTTTTTTTTGTTTTTTTGTAACTTTTGTATTTGTTCAACAAATTGCCGGCGAACCATTTGGACTAATTAGCTGTCAAATTAGTCGCTGTTTATTTGCTCAAGTCCAATTCCCATAAATTTTGAGTTGTACACATAACAATGATCTATACTTATACACAAATACAAGTACACATATATATATATATATATATAAGTATGAACCTGAACCCAGACACATTTGTGTATATGCTAATTGGCTGAAGTGCCCTCTAGAGTCATATTGGGCCTTATATAATGCAGCATGTAGGTTCAGTTTGATTAATGTAGACAAAATGGGTACAGCTTTAAAGAGATACTACGGGGAGCTCAATGTAAATTTCTTATATAAACAATAAACAAATTTTTCATTTCCAAAGAAAAAAAAAAAGATTTGGTTACGTTTAATGTACAGATTTTAGTTTATTATACGAATTTTTATACGAATTCTTCGAGGTAGATAAAATAGAAATTGTAGAATAACTAAATATTTTTTTAAACAAATAAAAGTTCACTTTATTTTGTGAACACACCTCGTATATAATTTATATAATAGACTATAGCTTAATATAAATTTAAAATAATCGAATGAAATTTAAATACGCAGTATCAATTATCTGTTAAACCTATCTCTATTCTTCAGATACAAGTCGTTAATGGTGTTATCTTAATATCCTGGCGACAATCAGTGCTACAGAAACAAATCGATTATGGCGCTAAATTAGGTCATGTTGTACTCTCCCTAGCCAAAATGGAATTGGAAAATTTCTTCAAAAATGTGATGCCCGTCGCCGATTATTTTGATCAAAGCGATATGCTGTTGGCCGTGAGTAGCAATCAATATTCAATAACTAGATCAAAATTATATATGTATATATATGTATATTAATATTATTTTGTACTCCATTCAGGTAAATGGCGAGCGTGCACCCACAGAGGTGTACAAAGACTTTCGCACCGCTGTGCTCGACATTCTGAGCACGCTCGAGAATCAAGAGGCCATACTGAACGGAGTTACAGGTATGGGCAGAGGGGTTCATGATATACCCGGCAGCATAGTTAGCGTAGACACTGCACCTAGTCAAGCCCAAGCGCCTCACATTACAGAGCAAGTCGTCGCGCCGCCTGCGCAGCCGCCAGCGCAGCCGCCAGGTGAGCGCAATGTCACAAATGCTGTGATATCTCACATAGCCGCCAATGCGGCCACAGCCGCTGCAACGCTTCGTACAGCGGGCGGCGGCACCACCAACAGTGCGGACGATGACAGCGGCGTGGTTGTCACCCAGCAGCCGAAGCTCGGCAACGGTGGCAACAGCCTCGACGCCAGCGCCGAACTGGAGCCCCTAATTCCGCCCATCATTTGGGTTATCGGCGGACCCGGCAGCAACAAGGCCACCCTGTGCCTGAAAGCCGTTGGCCTCAATCCGGGCTGGTCGCACATCAGGTGAACATTTCTCGTCTAGCTGCCACTTTTCCAATTCCTGATTCTTTCCATTTCGTACAGCGTTGGCCGCATCCTGCGTAATATCACGGACACTGCGCCGCGTGCCAACACCGAAAGCTACGCCGTAAAGGAAGCACTCGCTGCGGGCGAAATGGCTCCGGAGAAGATCCTGAATCAGCTCCTGGATAACAATATACTTCAGCTGCGCAACAAAACGGGCATTATCATCGATGGTTATCCACGGAATCTGCAGCAGGTTAAATACTTCGAAAATAAGGTGCGTCCATTAGCAAGTTCTTCAAATGGATCTTTCCCTACTTTAGTTCTTGAATACAGAAAATAATTACAAGTATTTTAATATCTTGCTTAGATGGAGAAATATAATATATTTGTCGTTCTTTTCTAACAATTTATATATTTTTAATAATTTATTTATATTCATATATTTTACAAATTTATTATTCTTGTATTATTTGTTTTGTAATTATTTAGATGGGAAAGTAATTTTAGAGTATTTATTTTAGGCATATTTTTAAGAACATTATGTACGTAATCCCTTTCTTACCCCTTACATTTTTTGCCATGCTCAGAAATACAAAATATATTATTATTTTTAAGGCATTTAAGAAAATAACTCAATCCCTGTTTCGCTTAAGCTTATATAACTCTCAGCTCATGTTCAAGTCTGAGACTTTCAGTTTAAGTGCCATCTACTCACATTTGATAACAATCTAATAAATAATTTCTCTTCCAGTACAAACAACGTCCACCCACAATTCTATTGGACTGCTCAAAGTTGCAACTGGGTCGTGGACGAATAGACGATACCGTCTCCTCGTTCCGGCGTCGTCTGGAGATATTCCGGGAACAGACGCTGCCGATGCTGAAGATAATGGACAGCAGCAGTCGGCTGCAGATTGTAAGCCTTAACTTAGAATCCATTGCAATAGTAAATAGTAAATAAAAGTATGTTCACACTTAACTTAGGTCGATGGGGATACGGACAGTCCTTCCGTGCAACGGGAGTTCGAACGCCTCATCCGGAATCATATACAACAGCTGACCAACAGGGTCGATGGCGAGGATGCCAGCGAGGTACATAACAATCATGTGATGCGCAACGAGCAAACGGATGCCATTCTCCACGATCTGGAGACGAATGTGCCGGGTGCTGTGCCCACCATCAGCCACCATGTGAGCATGATGAATGGTCACATCAAGAGCCGGAGCAGCGCCCAACTGAGTGCTAAACGACCCACCCAGCTGATGAATGGCCATGTGGCTGGACGACCTGGTACTGGGCCGGTAGCTCCGCTCGCCCAACCCGTCGACTTTCGACACATGCTCGAGGAGGCCGAACGGTATCCGGTGGACTCGTATATGTAGCGTTAGACAAGAGTGTAAGCAAATATAGTCTAAAGTTCGATCTATGACAAAGTTTTATAGTTTTTATAAACGAAATTCGTATAGCCTAAGTTCTATATTGTTAAAAGTTGATTTGTTGGTAATACTAGTATGAACCTTTTATAGCATGGCGTCACTTAGTTGACCACTTTTTGATATAGTACGTAAAATATTTAAATGGCTTACAACACAATTGAGGGCCAATTTATATTTATATTCATTGATTATAAAACATGAATAGGTTTAGTAGATCAACAACACAGTGATGTCTCACATATAAAGAACTTTTCAAAGCGCCTTCATTGAAGGCCTTTCAATACAATTGAATAGCAACCAAGCATAGAGTGAATGCAAAAAAAACTACAAAATTCTAGAGCTTAAGTTTGAAACGACACTTTAATAAAAAGCTGAAAAGTCAATAAAAAACAAAATAAATAAAAACAACCCGCAGTTTATAGAGCCGATTTGTTTTTGTATTGAACATTTTTTTTTTTTGTACATTGAACAATTCTGTTTAAATTTATGAAACAGTGTTTTGCAACTGTGTAAAATTTGATTATGTTTAAATTATAGAACAACGCCAAGTGGTGCTTCCTGATAGCAGAACTTTTGTAGCTTTACGATGTGGTGGCATTTGCGATGGCTTCGCTTCATGCATCATCTTTTTATTTTCGTACTGTTTTCCATATTTCAAAAGTAGGCGATTCGAGATTGGAGGCTCTGTAATATTATGATTCTGTTCCTTTAGCAGTTCTGTTCGTTTATATATGGAGCTACCCAATGCGGTATAGCTCTCCATTTTCTTGTTGAATCGTGTGGCTCTTCCAAAGCCAGAATTCTGTAGATAGGATTGATATGAATCCTGCAACTCTTGTTGCTTATCCATACTTTCAATTTCTATAGCATCCAAGTCTTTTACCGTCTCCACCACTTTCTCAATTTGAACATTTTTGCGCTCTGATTTGCCAATTTTATTCACATTTTTTTGACTTTTTTGAGTTTTTGGAATTTTTGATTTCTTCATAGAATTTGCTAAAATGTCATCAAATCTCTCAAGCTTGGGCTTCTTAATTTCGACATATCTCTCCTGGGTTTGAGTAGATCGAGTACGCTTAAGATCCTTTGGCTTGTCAATGACAATCTCATCATCTTTCTCTTCAGATGTCAGCTTGACAGAAAGTTTTATCTGCAGTGTCGAGTGCTGCTGCTCCACTTCCTCCACATCTATAATATCCTTATACGGTTCCATCTGAGTACAGTTCTTCTCTCGTAGGCTTCGTACATTCTTGTTAATCTTATTTCGAAAACTTTTTTGCTTATAATTCGTAGACGGGTTTTTACCATTTTTAACCATTTTCATATTTTCACTTCGCAGTAAGTTCTTTAAGAGGAGATCTGATCACTGAGACAACACTGCACTTAATGAGAACAATATTGGAGCTACATTGAAGACGAAAGTAATTGATACATTCGAACGGTACATAAAAGTATTGTATAACGTCGATAACAACTATGTAATTATCGATAAAATAGTGCCAAAAACCGTTTTTCGAAATTACGTTTAGAAATTCAAAGATTTAGAATTATATGCGAATACATGAGTCCCAATTGCTTATAATTTAACATACAATTCACTTGAAATTTGGAGTTTATAAATAAAGGTACGTTAACTTTGTTTCGGTTAAGGTAGATTTAAAAACTTGGTAAAGTGGTTAAAGTCAGATTTTGCCAGTGTTTCATAAAATTACTTATTTCAGTTTTGGGATAACAAAAGCAAAACTTTTTCGCGATTTTATCATCAACACACTCCGAATCATTCTTATAGCTATTCAAGCGACTAATATATGGTACATGGAAATTCTCAATGCTCTGCAGCTCTCTATTATAGCGGACTGTAGTCTGAAACTTTCCAACGTTAGGGAAGGTGCGGAAACGCAATCGATATGTAACAATTGCTCCATACATTGTCTCCTCGCCATTCTCCTCGAGCAGCACCTTCTTCTCCGCATAGTCCATATCCTTTAGCATAATCCGCTGACACTGTTTATTAAACCGATAGAGAAGCATCCAGCGATTTATGTAATAGACAACTTGCTTGCCCAGCAAATATATTTCGCCGTCCAAAGAATGTTTCACAAAATCATTGCAAGTGCACCAATTCTCCCCGATACAGGCGTCGTCACAGCTGCGCTCCTCTGGCAGCGGATGAAGCAGTGACTGACTACTGGGACAAGTCTCCAGGGCCGGGAGCTCAGCCGGAGTCGTCGCATTCAGCTGAAGGAAGTGCCTCAGCGTATTGTGCAGATCAAAGTTGGAGCTCAACCGATCCTGATTCAGAGCCAAGGCTGTCGAGTACTCCGGATAAGTGTTCTGGAACCAGGGTGGCAAGTAAATGTGCAGCATGGGTAAACGATCCTCGAGGAAGTTATCAGACAGATCCATAAGCTCCCCAAAACGCGAACCGTGTTCACTCATAATTATAACAATGGAGTTCTCAAACAATGCGTTTTCTTCGAATTTATGCATGTAGCTCAAGAATAGTCCATCCAAGCTGGATGCGCCAAAAGGGAAGTCGCGTGTGAATGTGCTGCTCCAAAAGAATCCAAACGTAGGTTGATCCAGTTCCTGGACATAACGCGAGGTAAACTGTGTACAAAAGTCGTAGACATACGCGATGGCCAGCCGACGTCCAATGCAGTAATTATACCCAAATCTTTTATAATTGTTGAGAGCGCGACTAATGTTCACCAAAAATGGTTGGAGATAATGGTCAACTGAATAGTTTTGAACTCCGGGCAAATTCAGTAAAAATATACTATCATTAAGAGCATCTTCGGCTATGGCTGTGACATAGCCGGCGCTTTTGTAATCCTTCCAAATCCAAGGCAAGTTATCTAGACACTCTTGAGAGTTTAGGCCACACATAGTCTCGATCCGGCTGAATGTGTGGCCCGAAAGTACGGGCACCAAATTAGATAATCTATTATCGGCAACCTTGTTGTAGCCCTTCATTTCGAACCAGCCCTCTTTGCTAACAAACTTGGCCGTCTTCGGCATTGTCCGTTGAAAATTCATGCGAGACATGCTGTCCAATCCAAGGATTATAACACTGGGCTTCCTTTCATGGGAACGAGTCACCATGTCTGTTTTTGTCGCATTCACCTGCACCAAGGTGAATGCATCCCGTTGCACGATCCTCGAGCTATTGTAGGCATCATGACACTCGACGATAATTCCGTGAATGTGTTGCGGTAGAAAACATTTCAACCTAAAGTAGACGGCGGTATGTGTGCTAAAGGCAAAGGAGTAGTATTTGAGCATCACAATTTAACAGTCAGAAAATTCTACCAAACTAGGGAATAACTTAAGTCCCGTGTGATACTTCATGTTTGTTTAAACATATTTCTCCAAAGAAGAGAACTATTTTGCTCACTCTTTCTTTGCCACTGATTTCGGGGAATGAATGGAGGTATTAATAATCGGAAACATTCAAAAAGTTTATAACCTCTTAGAGAATTATAATGTATTAGGCTTGGTAAGCCTCACTATAACAAGTATTATTAATAACTTAAAGTCGCGTTTTATGAGAGAACCTAAATATATGATTTCCAGACTCTAAATATTATATATTCTGAGATCGACAAATTCATGAATTCGGACAGACGAACGGATAGGCAGTCAAACTAATGGACAGGTAAACCGAAAAACCTAAATACATTTTCACAAATATAGGTGACTTACTTGCTGTTCTTTTCGAGATTTTTCCCTGTATTGCGGGACATCTCACGATAGTTGCAATCGAAGCTGCTCACGTGAGGATTTAACTTCAATAATACTTCCTTACTCACGGTCAGCTTGTATTGCTTGGAATTCAGGTCGTACTGCAGCTGAAAGAGATCTGTCTCATTGGAACAGGTCTTCAACTTGATTGGTCTATAGACCGCCATTGCTTCATTAGAAAATGGATCGGCATAGGGCATTTTACATTTCTTACTATTTACAAAATAACGCGAAGGCTTCACCACAGAGCCAGACTCTCGTTTAACATCAACAAAATTAACCTCTGGTATGTCGTCCGATTTTGATTCGGATTTGTGTGTATTTTCGGCAAAGGGAATCCCAATTTTGCCCCTTTGTAGCATTCTGCGAAGTTGTTCTTTCTTTTCATGATGACTTAATCGGACATATCCCGTTGTAGTTTCCACTAGTGGGTCTAGGAATTGCTCAAAGTTGGTTTCCTGATCATTTTTCCTGTTTCGGTGACTTAGCCAAATGAATATCAATAGTACTCCAAAGAATATGATAAGGTATTTGCGAATTAGCATCATTTTCTTAAGTCTGGGCATTCCAGTTATACCAAATTTAAAGAGTTTTTTTAAAACTTCGAGTAATGTCGAGAATTGTTTAAACACGAAACACTATTTTTATTATAAAAGCCTAGAGTTCTTTGATTAAGAATGATTTTGACTTTGCGATTATTTGTAGATACTTATGGATCTGATCTAAGGTTAATTTTAAATAAATTTAAGCGAAATATTTTCATATTTCTGAATCCTTTAAAAACCTATGGAACATGAGCTGTCTTACTAAACAGAGATATCTTACGACCTACATAATGTCCAATGGAGCAATTGTTATCTTAAAAGAAATCCATAATTAAAACAATATGTTTTACAAATAGTGTTCGATTCTCACTTTATTTCAACTTGGAGTTCCTTAATTGTTATTGTAAATATTATCGTAGAAAAATTTTGTCGGTGTTTCAAAGCAAGCGCAAAACTTCTTGGCTAGACGTTCAGGCACACAAAATGATTGATTTCGATAGGAATTAAGACGGGTTATAAACTCCTCTTGTATTCTAAGCTTACCTACCCCATTGGCCAAAAACGTGGCCCGAAACAAACCCCCATTCGGGTCGGTGAAGAACTTTAAGCGATAAGTCTCAATCGTATCTAAAGGAATAACGATTTTTCCGTCGTTATCAAAGTTCAGTTTGCGTTCAGCTTTTAGTAACCTTCCAAGCTTTAAGTGATAGCATTTCTTTTTAAAGTTCTGCTTAAGCAAATACTGATTAATGCGGTAGATAATTGCTCTGGCCCACCTAATTAATTGATCGCTGATTGGGATCTGCACATACGAAGTGCAGGTGCACCAGTGCTCCGGAATGCCGGCATCCTCACAGCTACGGTTGACGGGCAGGACTTGGAGTAACGATTGACATGTCAAGCAAGTCAAATTGGGTTTGGGACCAGGACGCACCTGCTCGACCAGGTGCATCATAGTCATATGTAGGTCTAAAGTGGAGCTCAGGCGCCGACGATTTATGTCAAGCGCTTCGGCAAACTCTGGAAACTGCTTTCGATACCAGGGCGGTAAATAAATGTGCAGCATAGGCAATCTCTCCTCCAGGAAGCCCGTTGCCAGCTCCATCAACGGACCTTGTCGCTGGCCATGATCGCTAAACAGCACAACAATTGCCTTATCGAATAGACCGTACTCCTTGTAGCGCTCGAGGTAGCGAACGAAATCCAAGTCCACACTTGTGGCTCCGTTGAAGTCATTGTGACTAAAACCATTCGACCAAAAGATCCCAAAGAGAGGTTTTGGCGTCTCGTAAATAAATCGCTGCACCAGCTGAAGGCAATAGTCGAAAACGTAGCGATAAGTTTGCCTACGACCCAGACAAAAGTCTATGCCGAAGTGCTTCACCGTGTGCAAAAGTTTCTTCAAGGCAGATAGAAATGGTCGCAGATAGAAATTCACCGGCTGGCGGATAAATCCAAAGGCACAATAGTGAAAGGTATCAATGGAGGGAGTGTCCTCCGCATAGGCAGTCAGATATCCGGAATTATTAAAATGATTCCACAAATAAGTGAACCTATCGAAACAACCAGCCTTCTTCACATCACATTCCGATTTCCACTGAGTCGATGTCAGACCCGCCAACAGAGCCATCAAATTGGGTAAAGTATTGTCCCCGACCTTGTTATACCCTAGCATCTCATACCAACCCAGCTGTCGTACAAACTGGGCGGTCATCGGCATTGTCCTTTGAAAGTTCATCTGTGACATGGAATCGATGCCCAGCATTATTATCGAAGGGTGTGTACGACTGAGCTCTTCGTCTCTCTTCACGTCTCGATCGTCTGGATACTGAACAAAGGAAAACGCATCACTTTGTAGAATTCGAGATTTATTTTGAAGCTCACAACATTGCAGTACAATTCCTTGAACCTCGCGAGGTACGATCCAGTCCTGTCCAAATGTTACAGGCTCAGTCATCCTAATATTGAAATATTTTTCTCAATATTAATAAAACTCTTATACTTTGAACTACTGGAAAATACTCAAAGGGTCGTTAAGGTTATAATACAGTTTAAAGCATACCAGGTAACGGAATCATTGTCTCCACGAATTATCTCAAAGTAGGAGCAGCTGAACCCAGAATTACTTGAGTAGAACTCTTCGACTGAAAGCTGATTGATGTGCAGTATATAATGCCGCTTCTTCTTGTCATACATAACAGTAACTAGGTCAGGCTGATCCGTACATTCCTTGAATTCGAGTTGCTCGAAGATTTCCATGACATCCGCAGAAAATGGATCCACACGAGGTATTTTGCACTTATGATCAAAGACACAGAAGTCCTTGTTGGGACTAAAAGGATTTTCATTTGGAGTAGATTTTCCATTGAATATGTTTGGTAAAGTTGACTCAAAAGCCACTTCACGTGCCTTCAATTTTCCATTAAGGAATTTTGAAATAGTGGGCTTTAAAGCTGCATTTAAAAATTTCGTTGGGACTTCAGTTATTTTATCCTCAATTAAAACATTCGCATTGCGATTAACAAATATAAAGATGAAGAACAGTAACACAGCAGCAAATATCTTTTCAATTTTCCTGATCGGACGACGATTCATTATTTGAGTTCTGAATTTGTCGGGTGGGTGAAACTAAACTGAAAGTTTACTTTAAGATCAGCATAATAAGCAAGAGAGAAAAGTGGCAAGTGTGCACGACTAAGTGATACTCTTTACCTCGCGTCGAGGTCTTTTATTCTGTATTCAAATTTCCCCCTTTCCTTTTTAAATTAATTGAGAACTAAAAAGAAGCTGTAAATTGCTTACAGATAAATAAAATTTGAGTAAGAAGTTTATTTAAAATTTCAAAGTTGTTAATTTCATAATTCATAATTTACGGCTTTCGGCTGAATTGTTACATTATTTATCTTTGTAAAATTCTTCACCCGATTTGTTGCTTACATATACAAAGCTGCTTAGGAATCGGTCCATCCACACAACTCGACTTGTACAGATTGGAAATCGAGTGCCATATCTTATCCTCGCTCACTTCCACAATATTTCCTTTCTCGTTGCAAATAACCGTTGCATAGAACTCAAATTTCTGTTGCGTTCTGAACTTCAATTGATAAGAATAAGTCTTATCGTTTTGTCGCAACTGATTTCCATTACGGTCAATAAAAATCTTTTTCTGAGCTTTTAGCAAAACTTCAAACGACAATTGGTAACACTGGCTGTCATAATTGAAAAGAATTAGGTATTGGTTAATGCGGTACACAACTATCTTGGCCAACTGGTGCATCAATGGCGTCTTTGCAATTGTAATATGCGGTTCGCAACTACAATAGTAAAACAAAATGCCGACATTCTTGCAATTGCGATTCGGGGGCAGGGTAACTAGCAGCGTCTGAGTTTTCAGGTTTTCCTCTATAAACTGAATGCCGGGATGCAACTGCATTAGAAAATTCTTTATTGTCAAATGCAAGTCATATGTGGAGCTCAGCCGATGACTATTAGCGTCAAGTGCTTGAGAGATCTGTGGATATTTTTTTCGATACCAGGGCGGTAAGTAAATGTGCAGCATAGGCATTCTCTCCTCCAGGAAGCTTGATTCGAAGTCCATCAGGGGACCTTGAAGCTGTCCATGGAGGCTGAAGAGTATGACAACTGCCTTCTCGAATAGGCCGTTTTTCTTGTACAATTCGAGATACCTCAGAAAGTCCTTGTCCACATTTAGGGCTGCCGAAAAGTCGTCATGACTGAAGCTTTTTGTCCAGAAGATACCGAAGAGCGGCTTCGGTGTCTCCTGGACAAACCGCTCCACCAGCTGCAGACAATAATCCAAAACGTATCTGTAAATCTGTCGCCGGCCCAAACACTGATCGCCTTTGGCTCTTCCCATGATCTTATCGAAGAGTCTCAGTGTTGAGTTCAGGTAATAATCCACAGGCTGTCGAACGAAGTCAAAGGAAGGAGAGTCCTCGGCGTAGGCAGTCAGATAACCAGAATTGTGAAAGTGATTCCAGAGGAATGTGATTGTGTCTAGGCAGCCCGGGTTTCTCATATCGCAATATGATTGCCACTGTATCAGTGGTCGACCGGTTAAAAGGACCATGAGATTCTCAAGAGAATTCTCGTCAATGCTCGTATACCCATGCATTTCGTGCCAACCAGTCTGATTTACAAATTTGGCTGTCTTTGGCATCGTCCTCTGAAAGTTCATCTGTGACATGGAATCTATGCCCAGCATTATAATACTAGGATAGGTAAGACTGCGTTCCTTATCGTTATTCTCATGCCGACCAACTGGATACTGGACAAAGGAAAACGCATCGCGCTGGAGGATTCGAGATCTGTTGCGCAACTCAAAGCATTCCACAACAATACCTTCAATGTGTCGAGGTACAATCCAATCCTTACAAGCAAAGGGTGATCCGTTGCTCCTGAATGAGATAGATTAAGCTTATTCACAAGTATTTTTTTCATGTTCTAACAACCTTTCTACGTACCAGGCGAGCGACTCATTCAGCTTACAGTTAATCTCGTTAAGGAAACACCCGTAATCCGAAACATTGGCAACCAATTTACCGAGTTGAGACACATTGAACTGTATAATATATTGTTTATTTTTCACATCATATCGCACAGTGAATAAATCGGGCTGATTGGTACATTTCACGAGTCTGGGAGCTTTCAAGATGGCCATAATATCCGCCGCAAATGGATCGATATTCAGTATTTTGCATTCACGATCGAAGATTTTGAATCTTTCTTTCGCTTGGTCGGTAGTTTTAATGGAGACGTTGGTCAGCGTGGACCGTTCACTTAATTTATTTAAGAGGTTTTCATGATTGGGTGTACGATCTTGAGCAACATTTGCTTCCCGATAAACATATATATAAATTGTAAATATTAAGAGGGCGGCAAGCAAAAGTTTTCTATTGCTGATGAAAAGATGACGAAACATTGTTAAAGATCGAGATTATGTATGTTTATGAGATATAAATCACAGCCTTCTCCTCAATTGTTTGTTTTGTTTTTATTAACTTGTAAAAGTAGCTTAAGTCTCTGTTATTTAACAACTTGGATAGGATCTTAGAAAAAAATTTTTGTAATATTCTCAATTATCAGGAATTAGTGTTCCAATCAAATTTAAAGCTAATAATTCTTTGGTGTTTAAAAAAAGCTACATGTATTCCTAGACATCAGTTTAACAACTACAATTTTAAAAAATGATCTACATTAAAGAATTAAAAATATTTTTGGGAACACTTTTTATATTTATATGCATATACTACGATATACCATATTCATCCAGAGAAGGTCAAGAATTTACCACGACCAAATCAAAAAATTCGACACAATCTGTTTTTCAGAAAGAACCCAGAAATCTTAAAGCTGTCTTTCGTATTCCAAATATCCCACGTTATTTTGTCGAAAGTAAGAAATGTAAGATACCCTATGTCGATCCCTTCTCGACAGAGATAATGCAGAACTTTACTCCAATGAAGTTGAAAGACTGCACAAAGGAATTGAATCTTTTTAATCTAACCTTTGACTTGGACACAAATCATTACGTGCTACACGTCAATCAAGATGCTTTGGTCTCATTGAATATCTTCAAATATAGTACAGTATGTAATTATCGAGGCATTATCCGTCAATCCATCCATTTTAGCATACTTCTACCGGTCTACTTTGAGAAACAATCTAAGCTGCCGCAAAACATTGATGGAGTTATTGCCGAATGCCATGAGGAAGGCAATGAATTGGAGATCGTTCAAAGGGATGCATTTCCCTTAGTGCAAGTAAAACATACAATTGAAGCGTTAGTTAGCGAACCCAAGAAACGGAAACCGAGTGTTATAATCCTCGGATTGGACAGCATGTCTCGCATGAATTTTCAACGGACAATGCCGAAGACGGCCAAGTTTGTTAGCCAAGAGGGCTGGTTCGAAATGAAGGGATACAACAAGGTGGCCGACAATACGGTTCCAAATGTGTTTACGGTTTTAACGGGTGTGACCGTTAATGAAGTGAACAAGCTAAATTGGACGAAATATGAAACCATGCCTTGGATATGGACCAGCTACAAGTGGGCTGGCTATACCACAACTATTGCAGAGGATGTCTTGAGCATTCCAATCCTTAACACATTATATCCAAGGGCGCCGAGGGATCATTATTTACGTCCATTCCTAATCGTCCTTGCTGGCTTATTGGACACCTACGCAAACTTCGGCTATGATTACTGCATTGGACGACGACTGGCCATCACGTATGTCTACGACTTCTGTGCACAGTTCACCTCCCGCTACATCCATGAACTGGATCGACCAGCTTTTGGGTTCTTCTGGAGCTGCACATTCACGCACGACTCTTACAATCAGGCCTCCAGCTTGGATGATATATTCCAAGATTACTTACACCGATTTGAGCAGCAGAATCTCTTCAAGAAGTCCGTTGTCATACTTATGAGTGATCATGGTGCGCGCTTTGGGGAGCTAATGAAGCTACCCGACAACTTCCTCGAGGAGCGCTTACCCATGCTGCACATTTACTTGCCACCCTGGTTTCGGAAAACATATCCGGAGTACTCGACGGCCTTGGCCCTGAATCAGGATCGGTTGAGCTCCAACTTTGACCTGCACAATACGCTGAGGCACTTCCTTCAGCTGAATGCGACGACTCCGGCTGAGCTCCCGGCCCTGGAGACTTGTCCCAGTAGTCAGTCACTGCTTCATCCGCTGCCGGAGGAGCGCAGCTGTGACGACGCCTGCATCGGGGAGCATTGGTGCACTTGCAATGAGTTTGTAACACTGTCCAATGACACATTTGTGCAAGAAGTCGGCAAGCAAATTGTCAACTTCATCAATCAATGGATGCTCAAGGGCAACTTTAATAAATGGTGCCAGCGCCTTTTTCTTGTTAAGGTCGAACAGGCAGAAACGAAAAAGCTTGAGTTCAACAAAATTATGAAAAGGACCAAGATTCAGCCCGTTCTAACATTACGTTTTCGCTTTCGCACTAGTCCGAAGATTGGCCAATTCCGGACCACATTGTGGTACAACCAGCGATCGATGAAAATTAAATATTTGAATGTCGAGGACATAAGTCGCCTTAATTCGTATCGAACGGATGCGCCTTGTGTTTCGGACAGCACAGCTAAAAAATTTTGCTTTTGTTATTCTCAGTAAAAATTGCATGATCTCATGTTAAGTTGGCAAAACAATTCATTATATTAATACCATGTAGAAGCTGTTATTTAAATTGAAATATGAATAAAATATTTGAATTTGTTCGTTACATTCGTTTTAGAATTAAACTGTACAATTTATTTACGAGCTTATTCACATTTACATTTCTGATCAAATTAAAACCGTGACTTGCATTTATTCTGAAATAAAAACTCAGTAGGCTCTTTAAAAACAACACACAAGTAGAAAACAAAAAAAAACAATGTTTCGATGCCGATTGAGCAAGAATTGCAAGCTTCTGGTTGCCATCCTGTTTTTCCTATTCATAATCAAATTGCTCGATCGCAATAGTATGCAAGTTGTTAAAGAAATTGCACTATCCCAGCAAATACCTTCAATTTCAATTTCGAATGTACAATCGGAGAGTCGCAAAACATCCTCTCGAATATTCATTCTCAAGAACTTCTGCGTTTTCGATGAAGTATGCAAAATACCGCTGGTCTATCCATTCTCCGAAGATGTGATGGAGATTTTGAAACCTCCCAAAGTCAAGGAATGTACGAACCAGCCAGATTTATTTACTGTTAAATATGATAAGCTAAGCAAACAATATCAATTACGCTTTGATAACTCTTTATTCTCTAAGCTCTTTCCAAATATTCGGAATTATTCCTGTGTCCTTCACAATATAATTGGTGGAGCAACTGAGTGGCCGACCTGGTATGCATAAACATCCCCTATTATCAAGCATTGAAAGCCGATAATCTTGTATTACTCGTATATCTTAGGGAAAAGGGCACTGAGCTTGATTGTCGGGATTGGATCGTACCTCGACACGTTCAAGGAATTGTAGTCGAATGTTTTGAACTGGGCAACAGGTCTCGAATCCTCCAGCGCGATTCGTTTTCCTTTGTCCAGTATCCAGTTGGTCGGCATGAGAAAAACGATGAAGAACGCAGTCGTATACACCCCACTATAATAATGCTGGGCATCGATTCCATGTCACAGATGAACTTTCAGAGGACAATGCCCCTCACAGCCAAGTTTGTACGACAGCAGGGTTGGTACGAGATGCTAGGGTATAACAAGATCGGATATGATAGCTTCTCGAATATGTTAGCCCTTTTATCGGGCCATTCACCAAAACATTGGAACCCATACTGCAATGTGCAGCAGCTGGGCTGCCTAGACACAATCACATTCCTCTGGAATCACTTTCACAATTCTGGTTATCTGACTGCCTACGCCGAGGACTCTCCTTCCTTTGACTTCGTTCGACAGCCTGTGGATTATTACCTGAACTCAACACTGAGACTCTTCGATAAGATCATGGGAAGAGCCAAAGGCGATCAGTGTTTGGGCCGGCGACAGATTTACAGATACGTTTTGGATTATTGTCTGCAGCTGGTGGAGCGGTTTGTCCAGGAGACACCGAAGCCGCTCTTCGGTATCTTCTGGACAAAAAGCTTCAGTCATGACGACTTTTCGGCAGCCCTAAATGTGGACAAGGACTTTCTGAGGTATCTCGAATTGTACAAGAAAAACGGCCTATTCGATAAGGCAGTTGTCATACTCTTCAGCCTCCATGGACAGCTTCAAGGTCCCCTGATGGACTTCGAATCAAGCTTCCTGGAGGAGAGAATGCCTATGCTGCACATTTACTTACCGCCCTGGTATCGAAAAAAATATCCACAGATCTCTCAAGCACTTGACGCGAATCGTCGTCGGCTGAGCTCCACATATGATTTGCACTTAACCATAAAGGACTTGCTTATGCAGGTGCATCCCAGCCTGGGATTTGAGAAGCTGTGCAGGAACTGTATGTCGTTGTTGTGTTTCATTCCGAACAGGCGCAGTTGCAAGAAGGCCTCCATTCCGAATCATTGTTGCACATGCGCGCCACGTATTCGAGTTTCAAATAGTGGGTCGATGGAGCTATTGGCTAAGATAATCGTATTCCGCATTAACTTCTATCTGGATAGAAGGCACTTAGGTAGTCAATGCCATCTATTGAAGTTCGATCAACTGCTGATAGCCGAGCGAGAAGAGATTTTTAACTCGGGGGGTCACAATGTGGAGCCACCAAATGGTATGATTACTTATCACATTCAGTTTACCACCCGACCAAAAGCTGTTTTTCGTGCTGTGGTCTTCAGCAACAAAAAAAAAAGTATATCAGAAGTGCCAGAAAATAAAATAGAGCGCCTAAACTCTTATACGAAGTGTATGAATGAAATCATCGACGACATTCTGTGCGTTTGTAAACCATCTCAATGAAGTTTGTTCAGCACATCAATTATATCTTATATAAAGAGAATGAAAAATAACCTTGTTGTTGCTTCAATAAGTTTCTATGAGCGTCTAATAGTGATCGGACAATTCATTCAAGGGTATAAGAGAATACTATTAAGTAATTGAATTCTTCTGCTGTTTACCGTTATATTCAATTTCCTGACACCTTTTGTGTGTGTTATGTTAATGTTATCGATAACAAGCAAACGGAAGAACTTATTAAAAACAAACTTGATGTTAGACAATCTTAGACAAATAGACAGACTTCCTGCTTTCCTATTTTAAATGTTCTTGGGGGGGAAAAAAAGGGTCGTTAGTTTCTTTTGGTAAAGGGTATATTCACAATTTCAAAATAGGTTTTACTATTTTCTTATTATTTTCTGAAACAGTGGCTAAAAACAATTTCTGTTTAAATCAATTTGCATATGGAAAATAAAATGTATTATGCTAGTTAGCAAACATTTTCTATTGACTACATTTTATTGAGTGAGATTATCTTATACACTATATACACATAATCATACATGATATACATAAATTATAAATAAGTTATTAAGGTGCTGCTAGTCCTTTAGATCGCTATAGCATATGCAATACAATTTGGCAATTTTATCATTAATACAAGTAGAGTCCTCCTTATAGGAATTCGTTCGACTGATGCTCTCCACATTCACCTCGACGGCCTCTGTGATATTGTTGAAAGTAACTGTGGCCTGAAAATCGGCGCTATTCTGATTGACCTTAAACTTGGTGCGATAAACAGCCAGCTCTATTTGTGGTAAACTGTCATCCCAACTAATATCCACACCTGTTCTTATTTCCGTAAGGTGTATATAGTTCAGTGTTAAATTGCTACACAAATGGCTGAGATTCTTGTGCACAAAGTATTCGTTCATTCGATCGATAACACGCGGTGCTATTCGTTCACTCCAAGCATATTTTTTGATCGTTCGATACGGCCGGCAGGTGCACCAATGATCTGCGATCCCCGCCTCGGGACAGGTGCGATGCTCGGCAATCGGATAGAATAGAGATTGACAGGTGGGACAGTCGTAGGATCTGGGTAGATCAGGTCCATCGGGAGTACCACCGATCTCGATAATGTGCTTCAGCGTGTTATGCAGATCAAAATTGGAACTCAATCGATGCTGATTCAAGTCCAAAGCTTCTGTAAACTGCGGATATTCTTTGCGAAACCAGGGCGGCAAATATATAAACATCATCGGCAATCTCTCCTCCAAATAACCCTCTTTTAAGCTAAGTAAATTTCCATAGCGTACACCATGATCGGCAAAGAATATCATTATCGTATGCTCCATGGCTCCGTCACGTTCGTAGTCCTGCAAATCTCCAAGTACTTTAAGCTGCATGGCCGAGGGCATAAAATAATCATCGTGGCTAAAATGATTCGACCAAAACATTCCCCAAATGGGTCGCTCCTTAACATACCGCTGCATAAACTGTCGGCAATAATCGTAGATATAGCTATTGGCCAATCGACGATTAAAGCAATAGTTCATCCGACAGTCCGGACATTTATAAGTCTCGGTTTCGCACTCAAGAGCACGCAGAAAGGGACGAAAATAATAATCCGTTGGCTTTTTGGTGAATCCCGGCTTAAGGTAGCTGAACGTGTTCGACCAGCTCTCATCCTCCGCATAGGCAGTCAAGTAGCTGGCATTGTTGAAGTACTTCCAGATCATGGGTATCTCGTCTAGGCAGCCGGACTTGTCCGTATCGCAGACATGCTGCTTTGCCTTCTCCGGCGAATAGCCGCTGAGTATGGCAAATATATTGGGGAACGAATTATCAGCTACCTATGAATGATCGTCAATCAGCAACCTTTTATAATTATCATCATATCATATTTATGCAACCTTATTGTAGCCCTGCATTTCGTACCAGCCGGGTCCTGTTAAGTACTGATATACCATCGGCATAGTGCGGCGCAGATTGATCCGGGACAGCGTATCGATGCCGTACATTATAACACTTGGCTTACGCCGCGTCTGCTTATTGGCAGTTGGTTGAGTTGGTTTGGTCCGATATTGTATGAACATGTAGGCATCCTTTTGCAATGTGACGGGCGGGTTTTCAGCGGTCTCACAGTCCAACAGCATGCCCTCAACATGGTGTGGAACCACGTAGTCCTGAGAGAAATACTTACTCGGATTGAGCCTGGGCGAAAGATTGACATATATGAGAAATGGAGACTTGTAGAAAGTGCCCGGATTAACTTTACATATCATAGGTTTCCGCCTCTTTGCCACGTTGTATCTCTCGATAGAAGCAATTGAACTCCTTTCCACTATAATTAAGCAACTTCTCAGCTACGGGCTCATTAATGTGGAGTACGTATCTCTGACGACTTTCATCGTAGAAGGCCGAAACTAATTCGCTTTCATTCGAACAGGGTATAAATTTGCGAGGCGTATAGATTTCTAATGCTTCCTTCGAAAAGGGATCGACATAGGGTATATTGCATTGGGAGGTATGCACAAAATACTTTTGCACAGTATCATTCAAACTTTTTTCATATATATATATTTTATTGTTTTCTATTTTCCCACTATGCAACTCGGATTCTATATTGACTGTATTTTGAATCGACTTGTATTGAACAATTATGATTACAAGGATCAACCAGCAGGCAACCCATTTCAAAAGATTCCCGTTGGGAAAACGAGTTTTCATGATGTGCTTCTTAACGCGTACCGCACGCAAATAACTGACTAAAAGCAAATGAAGAACGGAACTCACTTTAGAGGAATATTGGCAACGACATTGTGCCAGATTTTATCAATAAAGTTCGGTAATGTCGTGCACGTTTCTATACTCTGTTGCCGAATTGGAAATGAGTGTGTTGGTTTTTATTGTATGCTATTTAAATATACGTTTTCGTACTCTGCTTCCAAAGAGAAGTGCGAATTAAATGTATGCAAGAATATTAATTCGGCATGCACTAGAGACATAAAACTTGGCAAGTGAATTACTCGGAGCAGAACAACTTCTATAGATCCAGCTTTACGTGGTGCAAAGTGATGGATGAATCGAAACGTTCAATATTTGTACATTTGTGAAAAAAATACCATACCAAACCACTACCAAAGTGGAACAGAGTACCACGCTGTCGGTACTAGACGCAAATCTCTGCACACCTGCCGCACGCTCTGTCGTTAATTGTGATTATTATTTTTACAAGCCCAAATATGCTTCTTGGTAATGTAGAGCAACCTATTACAAATTGATGATCAATTTCTTATTTGCCAGATATGATAAAACAGCATAGACTAACGCGTGTTTAAACTTCGAAGCATACCAAACATTTAAAACGTGTTCTTTAAATGATTCAAAAGCCACGCATTCTAAAAAGAAATAAAATAAAATATAAATCTGCTTGTTTACACATTTCGCTTCTGTTGTAAAAATAGTTTTCGGTTTTATTTTATTAAGAACGTGTGCATTGGCTTAGGTTTGTCTCACGAAACGTTTTCTAAGGATAAGAAAATAATTACAGAAATGCATTTCTAAGATAAGAGCGTTTAAATTTTAAGTTTTTAGCTTAATAAGAAATAAATATTAAACCTATATATCTATACATTTTTTTTAAATTTTAAAGTTAATTAACAAAAAATAAATATTAAACATACATATATGTAAATAATAAAAAATAAATATTAAACATACATATATGTATATATTTAAAAAACTAAGAAACTCTTTAAAAAGGAGCGGAAGTTATGTGAAGAATAGAATCTGTAGCTCTCGATTAGATAAGAGCGTTTAAAGCACTTCCTTATGTTTATTTTTTAAGTTTTTAAGTTAATTAATAAAAAATAAATATTAAAACAATTGTGAGACAAACATAAGCCAATGCACACGTTGTTAATAATATTTACAAGTTTATCTTTATTAATAATAAACTCAGAGACTGACAAAAATATAGAGCAAACAATATTGAATATTTTTGGGATCCACAGATACATTATGGAATTATGTTAGTCTTTCACACATTATATAACATATATCTTTCTGTCAAATGCATATATTACTACAGATTTGATCAACATTAATACCAGTTTTTTTTTTTAAATAATTTTGCATATACAAAAAATTACTTTAATTTACAGTTAGCTATAACAGTTGCAAAATTGTGAGAAATGTAAAGATATTATAAAAGCGACTATAAAATAGATAAGATTTTAAAGCTGTAGCTCAGTCATAATATATGGCGTTATAAATCTTAGATTTATATCAGCAATGCGATAAGGCTTTAAAGAAAAGAGGAGCTGGCATAAGGTGACGCTTTATTCATACTGCAAGAAAATCTTATCATTTAGGCGCATGTCATGATGGAAAAGATTTTGAATTTGATATAATATATGACTGATTGTTTGATAAATTAACTAAAATTAACTGAACGCTAAAAAAAGATAAAAAATTATGATTTAAAAATTAGGATTTGCTTTCATATATGTATATGCCTTTAAATGTTTTCTTTTAAGGAAAAGGAATAGAATAGCTGTGTGTATATTGTTATCGATTTATCGATACTTACTAATATATATAAACTATAATTTATTTTTTTGATAAATTACACAAACCATTTCGATTTCTACTTTTCTTTAAAACTTACCTTTGGCATCTGCAGCTTGAATAAATTTGTTATCGATTTATCTATACTAATGTATGTATATAAACTATAAGGCTGTATAAAACTTTCCCACTTCCACTTTTCTTAAAAGTTCTCCTTGCCATTGTTCATTGATATTGAATTTCCAATTAAGACGATGGCCACAAATACCCTGCAACACGGCAGATTAGGTAGAGTAGGCACACGCATGCCACATGCCGCATGCCACATACCACATGCCACATACCACATGCCACTGTCTGTTAATCAGCTTTAGCTTCTTATCAATAATTTCAATTGTGTGTTGTTTACTTTTGCACATTGTGTGTGTATTTTATGCCCTTTGCCATAAAAATAATTATAAATGGCAATCAGCGAGTCGTTCGTTTATCAGCTCACCGTACAGTCGGATAAACAGAACAGGGCAGCAGACCAGCCCAGATTCCCGTTCCCAATTCCTCCAGCTCCTCTATTTCCAGACTGTATTTGAGTTGGACCTCGTCATCGTCAACAGTGGACAATCAGACAGAGTTGTTGAAAGTCATCCAGAGATTATTCGAGCGTTAGTTTGCTGCGATAATTCATCGCAGTCGGATCGTTGCTTAAGTCTAACGGTATTCCGCAGGTCCTGTTCAAAATGGCTGGCATACCCTTTATGAAGCGAAGCACAAACATAAGTGCAGGACAATTGCACTATTATCACACCGATTTCTACTACTCGATGCCCAATTTGCACAGTAAGTGTATTTTATAGAGGGTATATTGGATCATATCTGAGTTTGGATGGTATAGAGAGTATTGCTTATTAGTGTTCTTCTTAATATTAAATATTATATAAAAGGGCTTTACCAATCAAATGAATAATTTAATAAAAGAATAAAATTTATAATCAATCAAAACTAAAAGAAGAAATAAAAAATGAGAAATAACAGACTCCTTTTTTTTAGAGATACTGAAGATAAGTAAAAGAATAATATGTATCATTAAAGTATAATTTTCGCAATGACAGGCATAAACCTGCAGTAGAGACAATCTACGATCAACAATCTATTTGTTATCTGCTTGTTTTTTGAATAGATAAAAAGTCTTTTGGTTATCAGCTGCACACCTAGAGCTCTATAAATAATAGCTAACGGTAAACTGAAATAAATCTGATAGTGAACTAGAATAAAAAAATAATAAAAAAACAAACAAATCTATAAATTTGAAATAATGCATAATAGTATACCTTATATAGTGGTTTAGTGGTGCACAGGGTATATTTTAGCCAAGTTCCGAACCATACGTAGCAGCGCAGCCAACTTCACATCAAAACAAACGAGAGAGAGAGTTGTTTTGATTTTCCGAGTACACCAACACAGCCGCAGTAAAGAGACACAAAGAGACTGAAAGAGCAGGAGAGAGAGCGCGAGAGGGCGGGAGAACGCACGCGTGCTCACAATGGCGCTTGGTTAATCTCATTGTTTTTCATATTGTGTGATGATAAAAAAAAATTTCCATTGCAATTTGCAACAGAACCGAGTCTGTCAGCCAGCCAGTCGTCAGATGTCAGTTGCCAGAGAGCGAGCGTGCGGCGCGGCGCTTGGCAAATATTTCGTAATTCCCGACAACAGTTTTTAATTACATTTAATGTATTTTATACGAAATGAATGATATAAAATTATTAAACTAGTGCCACATATAAAAATTACACAAATTCTGCCATAAACAAAGAAATTAAAAATAGCCACCAAAGAAATTGTAAAAGCAGTGCAACAGAGAAAGAGAGAGGAAGAGACAGGGAGAGGGAGAGCGCAACACCGAGTGCCACGAGCAAAAAACAAAAATATTATTTGAAAGACAACAGTTGTTAATAAAAATGTGTGTCAAAATATCATAAGCAATACGAAGAAGAAGCATTACAACAATAATAAAGATCACAATAATGATAATCATAATGATAATGATAATGCGCGACTGATAATCTAGTACGAGAATAAAAGCAAATTTCTAGTTGCTAATTATTTATATTTATGTATAAACAAAGCAGACAATATGACAAAACATAGTGAGGAATAAAACAAAACAAAGTGCATGCAAAATATACACAAAGAATATTCCACTTGTCACGTCGCTGACTGCGCTGCTGACGTCGCAGCTGACGTTAAGCCAAAACGCAAATAAGCTAAAAAGCGGAGCCAAATAAACATGTAAGTTAACAAATACAACAAAGACAAGAAGAGCGGAAACTTGAGAATTAGACAACGAAAATAATACATAGCATACCTATAATGTTTACACATGTATGTATATATATACATATATACAAATATATATACATATATCTGTATATCTATATGCGCACTTAGGCACATATTTAAATGTTATTCGAGGCACACGCCAAGCACTGAATGAGCTCTAAAAACGCAAAATATTCAAGAATTAGTCAAGGTAGTTCAAGTTTACGAGTGCTATAAAGGAACATTAAATGAGCTCAAGAGCTCGAAAACTCTGTGCCACAAAATTCGCTAGAAAGAAATTCTTATAGAAATATGTATATTACTTATTTTAATGTGAAATAGATCAAATATAACAAAAATTCAAATACTCCTACAAATATATAATATGAATATATAAAATATAATATATGTTAACAATATTGTCGGATGGTTTTTTTTTTTTTGAGTTTGAAGTAAAGGAAAACTAATTTACAGTTCCATTGTTAACTCTTAACATATCATATCATATCATATCATATCATATAATACATATATGATATCCATTTCTACAAGTTAACATTTTTTATAAAAGAAACCAAAAGTTTATAATATCGATGAATATTGTGTACATAGATATATTTTAATTCTAATATCACATACCCTAACGAACTCCATTATCATATCTTTACAAATACCCTATATAAGTCCATAAAATACAAGGATATATTTGAATTACTGAACCTATATACCCTATTGAATATCATTATCATATTTTTACACAAAAAAACCTATTGAAAAACTTTATTTATATACCTTAACAAACTTATTGGTCTAAGATCTAAGCTGAACTCTTTGACATTCTGCAAAACAAGTTTTGAGTTTTCAATAGGTTTGCATTCTATGCATAAACCTGCCTCAACAAGAAAAAAACACCTCAATGACAACTAGTCAAAATTTGACCAAACGAAAACCGGTTGATAAAATATTTAAAATTTACAAACCTTGCTTTTATGAAAGACAGTCGTGACACATTTGCCATGTTGCCTAGGAAATGCACGACCTTTGACCTTGCATTAAAAAGTGGTTGAAAAACCAGGAAAAAAAATACGTATGTAAACCCTATTAAAAACTAAAGCATTATATTTGTTGAATGGTTAAAAATATCAGGAATTTGTTATACAAAATAAAGTATGACATATGGCATATGTATAATAATATATGGTATATGGTATATGGTATATGGTATATGGTATATGGTATATGGTATATGGTATATGGTATATGGTATATGGTATATGGTATATGGTATATGGTATATGGTATATGGTATATGGTATATGGTATATGGTATATGGTATATGGTATATGGTATATGGTATATGGTATATGGTATATGGTATATGGTATATGGTATATGGTATATGGTATATGGTATATGGTATATGGTATATGGTATATGGTATATGGTATATGGTATATGGTATATGGTATATGGTATATGGTATATGGTATATGGTATATGGTATATGGTATATGGTATATGGTATATGGTATATGGTATATGGTATAAATATACTGCACATGATATATAGTATATGAAACTCTTACACATTTTTCTCTCTATCAAACTTTCGATTAAATTCAGTTCTTATGACTGTGGCAAATCTTATCAATAATTTTAAATGGGTTATACAAAAAAGTCTACACCACGTCTAGGGCCTGAACATTATCTTTTAACTGTCACACATTCAAGTTGTTATAAAATCTGTTTGTGAGAAATTTAGAAGCAATTATTTTTGAGACTGTCTAAAATAATAGAATTTTCATCAATTTCAAAATCATAAATATAGCATTGATCGATATTGGCAGTCGGCTAATAGATTGGTAATACTTTTCTACTTTTCTTCACTATATGTATATATAGTAATTTATTATAATTTATTTGACCAGATATATATGTGTATATATACATATGACATAAATTACAAACGATTAGCAAACATGTTTGCCCTATAATAAAACACTCGACAAAAACGTGTTAAACGATCAATTTTTTCCCCGATTATATATTTGTATATATTCGAAATTGGAACTGATAAGGATTGTGTGTTTATGACAAGCAGGTAAGAGTAGATCGATAAGCCGCAAAGTAATATCAACTAATCATTTTCATATGGCACATACATAGGAAAATAGCACCTAACAATAAAAAAAAATGTCTGTAAGTAACTGTGAACTAAGGCCAACAAACTACGTAACTGGGCTCAAATTTATAATAGACCCCGCTGATACTTACTAAATAACAGACAGACAAGCTAATGTTTCTAGAAACATGCAGAAATATTGAATATTAACAGCTTTTCCACAAAGCTAATGTTTCTAGAAACATGCAGAAATATTGAATATGAACAGCTTTTCCTTAAAGCTGTTCTTCGGTCCATAATAAACTAGAGAGTTTTTTCTATCAAGTCTTGAATCTTCTTTTCTTGTTTATGATCAAGTTTCATAGATAAACATTAAAGTTGACGATGGTTAAGTTTGGCACCCCAAAGTATGCCATAGAAAAAAATATTAACTGGGGATTAATTAACTGTATATAAAATATTATTAAACATTATTATCAACTTTATTCCCAATTTTATTCCCTTTAAAATCAAAGGGTAAAGATCTAAACATTTATTTATCCAGCAAAGTCCAAACTTTTCAGCGTTGTTTTATGTTAACCAAATTTTATATTGCATTTATATATGTACATTTTACATTTTATATATGTATATATTTCATTATTATTAATGAATAAAAATAAACGTTTAAATTGAATGTTTATATTTTAGGGAATCTCTTAAAGTAATAAGCTATTAAAATGTAGAAAGTAAAAAACTTATTCGTAATAATTATAAAATGTAAAATAACATTTATGAATCATAATAAAATATGGGTATGATGATATAAAAAAATGATATAAAAAAATATTTAAAATTCAATTTAATGTTATACTCATTGAAAATAAAAAGAAAAAAAACTTGAAATTTAATAACTTTAGTTTTCACATCATTTTTCTTAAAGGTCAAGTTTACTACCCATCAAAAAAATAATAAAAGTCAAATAATTAAGCAAGTCTACTGAATTAATTCAAATAATTTGATAAGGTGTGAGTCAAGAGCTGATCAGAAAACGCTAATTAAATAAAGTCCGTCACTTAGCGTTCGTTTTGGTGCTTCCGAATGAATCTTGTAAATAGCTTTGTTATATATTTGAACAACATTTGCAATTGTTGTGGCTTGTTGACAGACCAACACGCACACAGACAGACACACTGGCAATACTCACGCCTCTGAGCCTCTTCTAACTAATACACCTGCAACACCTCTATTCGTGCGATAATAGCAATGGAAAACTGCCCTCTGAGGCGGTTTAATTTGCTAATCGCTCTATCAAGACAGTACTCAAAAAGTCAGCCTAGAAGAAACACGCAACGCGCAGTGCTTAAAATTTTATTCAAATTTAAAAATTCTATTTATTTAATCTAAATTAAAACACAGCCTCAAAATGCAACAAATTACGGAATATCATTTCGAAGGTGCAAAATTAAATAACATTTTAAGTTAAATAATTTGTACAAAAATCACTTTTTTTATAAATTTTAAATAAGAAATATATGACAGTGATCAAGAATATATATTCTTAATCACTTCTCTTTTTATCTGTTATACTTTATACCCTGCTAACCTATTTTAAATCGATTCAGGGTATAATTATAATTATAATAATATATTTTTGTAGTGCATATTATTATGTATATTACATTTTTTGACTAAATTATAAGTTTTTATAATAAAATATGGTTTTCTTTATTTCTATTGGCGTAGGACTAGACAAAACCTATTTGCATATTTTAACGTATAATCGAACATTTTTTAATAAAATTGTATTATCATATAGTATTTTCTATATTTCTAATCAAAGTTTTTAAAACAGAGAGCAAAGACTTACATATAATCATACTATTTTAATATTACTTTAACATTATCGGTATATATATAATTTTCTAAATTTCTCAATGTTTTCCAACTATCATAAAAACCTTGAGCAAACTTTAGGCCATAAGAAAATTTCTTTGTTTAAGCTAATTTATAGACTAATATTTTATTATCATATATATTTTCTATATTTCTCATCAATATTCTATATTTCTCATCACTTGCATATAATCATATTATTATAAATTATTATTAAAGAAATATATATATATATATATATATATATATAAATATATAATTTTCTATATTTCTCAATGTTTTCTAACTATCATCAAAAACTTGAGCAAGCTTTAGGCCATAAGAAAATTTCTTTGTTTAAGCTTATTTATAGACTAATATTTTATTATCATATATATTTTCTATACTTCTCATCAATATTCTATATTTCTCATCACTTGCATATAATCATATTATTATAAAATTATCGATATATATATGTATATAAATATGTAATTTTCTACATTTCTCAATGTTTTCCAACTATCATCAAAACCTTGAGCAAACTTTAGGCCATAAGAAAATTTCCTTGTTTAAGCTAATTTACAGACGTGCTACAGTTCCAAGTACAGCCAGCTTATCTGAAACTTATCTCCGTATTTATCTTTGTCTCATTGCAGAGAGCCGCAAAATGCACGGCGTAAAGCGAGTGCTCGTGTTCTGCATTATGATTGTGATACTGCCATCGATACTGATCATAATGCCGCTCTATATGCGCAAGACGGTCTTTGCGGATGTCGTCATTCCGGTTGCCGAATCGGACATCATCGAGATACGGGATGGCATCTCCTCGATATTCTGCTCGAAGCACACGCTCCGTATGAACAGCAATTTTAACGCCTTTCAGCTGCGAAACAAGCCGGAAATATCCACAAATCGAAAGCATATTAGGCTTAAGAAATCGATGACCCTGCCGGATGATACCCTGGAATATTGGGGCTTCTTTTTGCTGAACGGTGCGAGAGTCTCCCTGAAGTTCTGTTCGCGCTACAACGGATCCCGCATCCTCATGATCAAGGGCAAGCGGGAGCTCAAGCTTTGCGGCCTAACGGATCACAACAAAAACAAACTGGGCGCCAACTATGCGGAGGGTCACGAACAGGTGAAGGTGACCTTCGAGGATATGGTGGAAATAACCGAGGAGAAGGCGCCAGTCGATGGCCTGCCGGAGCATGAGAATCACGGCGGCGAGGATCTCAGCGAGGATCATCCGCCGGCCAATGTGAGCTCGAAGCCGTTGCGTAAGAAGCTGAAGAAGGGTTCGCCGCAGCAGGTGGCCAAGTCCGTGGAGCTGCTGGACAAGGAACAGCCGCCGGCAGAGTTGCCACCCACGGCCAGGCGAAAGAGGCGACACACAGGGTTGCCGGCGCACGAGAGGCGCCGGCGACAACTCTACGAGCAGCTTTACAAACGGCCGGAAAGGCAGAAGCGTGAAAATGTTTACGACCGGAAGTACAGTCACGGCGGCAACGCTGTCAACTTTACGGAGACTGACGAATCCAATTCCATATCGAGCTTTGAGACTGGACTCTTTAACTGCTTCAACGGCGCCATTTTGTTGGCCGAGGGATTTCCGCCGAAGGCGGCCTGCAATAATGCTCACTTTTTGGAGCAGGGCAAACACGATACCGTCGATCTGAATATCACCGATGATGGTTATTACTACTATATCTTTTATAGCGACAACGATCTGGTCCGCAACGATATACACGCCATATTCGATATATATAAGCCGACATTTCAATACTCCAACTTAAGTGAGTCCCGCGGCTGTCTGAATAGCACGGATTGCAGCTTCAATATTGGTTTCCTATCCGATGAAATTGTTGTTGTCGAAGTGCCCACCCGTGACGGAATCGAGCATGAGGACGATGATATTACGAATCTAATATCCACTTGCCATCCCCGTAGCGAGATTTATGCACTATTCCCCATAACGGTACTTGTGCTCATATTGTGCTGCTCATTCCTATAGAAAGTTTCCAAATTTGTTGTTGTTGTTCTGTACTCTAGGAATTATGTGATATTCTTCTTTTGAGATAATCGAGTGATAAACGAGAGCATGATGAGAGCCCCCCTCAAAAGTAAATGGCATCAAATGTACCACAGTCTGAAACACATATATCATATAAATAGAAAATACTGATAACTGAAATACAATATAATTTTAGAATTTAAGAACTCTAGCTATAAGACTCAAGCATTTAGTTTAGAAGAATGTCATGAGAACATATAAAAAAATATATATATCTTATATATATATGTATCTTTGTACAAATCGATAACCGTGCTATATTAGCTATAAGTGAGATATAGTTTTATAAACTAGTTTTACTTTTATATATAACAATGTATAGATATGATTCAAATTATATGAAAATTATTTTTAAAAAATGAAAAACTAAATTCCTATTGCTGAAACTTAGTATTAGGAAAATTTTAGAAATTTTGATTTATTGACTTAACATTTAAATCCCAAAAAAAATCAAATTTGTGTTTATTTTAGTTATTTTTTTATCAATTCACACGCAAACTATTTTGCATGCAACGTGACTTTGATTTTTTTTTACTTAGTTTTCGTACAATTTAAATTGAATGTAAATAATGTAAATAAACACACACACAGAAATACATATGTATGATATATATATTAGCGGACCTATGTGTATGTTTGATACAATAAATAATATGCAAAAACAACATTGTCATCAAAAATAAATTAATTCATCGTGTAGTTGTGTATGTTTATTATTGTTGAATGAGTATTGTAGGCATGTTTATAAGCTTAGCAAATAGAAATTCTATTTACAAAGTGTGTATAATGTACATAAATAATATAATGTGTCCAAAGCCAAAAAGTGCCTTTTTCCATTAACTGAATATTTAATAAATAATGTCACATTTTTAATGCAATCACAGTAATTAAAGTACTGGACGAATTTAAGAAAATTCACATTTTTTTCAAATATTTTCTTTACACCTCAATTTTTAATACAAAATCTTAAGCAAGCAAAACGATCAATGAGCGTGCGCAAGTAAAAGCTGCTTGCTACATCACTATGGTTGTGAGCTTGGATAAAATTGCAACTTCATAAGAAATTCGCTATTCGTATCTTAAAGATTGCGAAATAGTTTCTTATCTAAACAAAAATTGGTTTCATGTCACCTAGGGAATTGTTTTTTTGTCTTAGAGTAAGAAGTGCATATAACAATGTCTATACAGAAACTCTAATTAATTTTTTATCTTTTACCGATTTACTTTAGAAAACATACTAAAGTATAGCTAAGATATTAAGGTATAACAGTTGAATAAACAAAGTAAAGTTAAAGCTTTTAACAAAAGTATTCATTTTAAAACTTATATATATAATGCTTTTATTAACTTACTACTATTAAACACTATTCAAAGTGCAAGAAGCCATTAGAAAAACGTACTGCATTAACATTTTTAGTTCATGACTAACAGCCTAATTAAATATATTTTTTCCTAGAATAAAAAAATTACCAGCTCATATCTCTAGCTCAGTAGCACACAAACTCGATTTTAAAATATGAATAAGAATTATATGGGATAGCCAACTAACCCTCAGTAGGAGCAACCACTTTAAACAGCTGTTTTATTTAGTTCTCTCGCTGCCTAGAGGTATTTATGCTCTCTCATGACTAGCAGCCAACAACTGTCACGCACACCTGGCCAGCGACCAATGCACATACAACCGGGGGTAGCTAATATAAAGCTCTACTAACACTCTTTGACAATCACTCTCTTTTGCACTCTCAGCACATTTTTATCAAATGCATTCGCTCACATTTTATGGATTGAGTTAACTGCGCTGCATTATCAGTAGACCGGCCGCATGCCGGCTTTCGTGCCGTTGGTCTCTTGTCTCTCTCTCTCTTGAAACAGAATC
This sequence comes from Drosophila pseudotalamancana, assembly GCA_037075185.1. Classification (NCBI taxonomy): domain Eukaryota; kingdom Metazoa; phylum Arthropoda; class Insecta; order Diptera; family Drosophilidae; genus Drosophila; species Drosophila pseudotalamancana. Next base: position 197,091 of record JBAMCK010000446.1, read on the forward strand.
GGGTCTCTCACTTGCACAGCCCCCTTTGTAAATGTCAAATTTTTGACAGCGCCTGCGTTACTCTCACAAAGCCGCTCTCTCAACAGAGGTCTTCCTCTCTCTCACTCACTCAGTCTCACACAGACTTTATGTCGTTCTTGTTGTTGGCGGCCTCCGTGTGTCGCGAATTTCGCGCGTTCTCCGCAGTTGCCGTTTTGTTGTCACTCGCTAGTGTGCTCGCGCGCATCCGTTTGCGTTTTCAGAAAAAAAGTAAATTTGGTAATTAAATATTATTATTGTCATTCTTGTTGTTGTTGTAATTGTTATAGTTGCGCTTCAATTAAATGCAATACATCAAACGCAATTAAATCGCTACTACACAAATACAAATAAACCTGTCTACGTCCTGCGTCACAAAACAGAGAGCAGACAAAAAAAATTCACAAACAGAAGCAAAAAAAAAAAAAATAAAACAAAAAATTACCAAAAACAAAAACCGCAAGAAAATGGGAATAAGTGTGCTAAAAATCAATTGTAAGTAGCTCATTGCAGTGCTAAAATGCTGTATTAAAGCCAAAAACAGCCCAACAATAATTATAAAACAGAATTATATATTTAAAAAAAAAAAAATAAAGAAGTTAAATGTTAAATATTTTGGTCAGCATTAACCGTACCCAATGGTTCGCTTAGTATGTCAAAACCGAAATCCAATGTGAAATGCATAAAAACAATTTAAAGTGGATGCAAGTGCTGTAAAAAAAAAAAAAGAAACAAAAACAAAGTGCACACACACACAATTGTCTCGAGAATGCAGCAAGACATAAACGACACGCTTAAGTCCCACTAATAAAAAGACTAGTACACACACATTTAAAATTTTAAGTTCATATATATAGAGAATGTGTGTGTGTATATATAAATAAAGCCTAAAAATAATAATATTTAATTGATGCCTAAGCATAAACGTGCCACTAGTAAGAACAACAAGAGGACGTGTAACGCTGCGTGCCATAGGTAATACTCTTATTGGGCTCTATGATTAAATATATAAACTATAAAGGAAAAGTCACAAGTTTAAGTTTAAACAGTGTATTGTATATAAATGCATATTATTAAATATTAATAATATAATGAACTCTATTGTTAACAGATTTACAACTCAACTAAAATTTAAAAACATTATAATATTTTGCATAAATAATTTTGAAAGTGTATTCACAGTTCTTATTCCTGAATTAGCAGCAGATTAGTTGTTGTTATTTATAATGTGATCCAGTGACAGCTGCCCTTTGCCTGCACTGCATTTTGCTCTCTCCCACTTGCCCGCTCACACTCTCGCTCTCTCGCTCGCTCACAATCACTCCCTCGCTCTCCTTGTGCAGTTGCCATTTCCGTTACTATTTGTTTGTCGCTGCGGCGCTTAACTCTCGCTCGCTCCACACTCCAGGGTTGAAATCGTCGCCCCGCCTTGTCGCCTTCCACACATATATTTTTATGTGATTCCTTTAATACGATCGCTGAACTCTCTCTCTTTTAACAATTCACACTCCCCACTTTTCCACACTCTATTCACGCATTTTCAAAGTGCCTCTTGTTGCTGTGTTTTTTTTTTTTTTTTTTTGATTATATGTATTTAGATTGCATTACTTGGTTTGTTTTGCTTCAGCGTCGACTGATGATAAGTGCCTCTATTCGTTTTATACAAGATAATTTGTAATCCGTAATTTGGTCATTTAAATGGAAGAAATAGTTGTTATTTTATTTAGGTTTTATGTGGGCACGCGATAATCAAAGCATATGCTTATGGATGTATGCGAGCTTAACATTTTTATTATTACACTTAAGACTCCTTAATTATTATCACATACATACGAGTAGTCTGAACATGTAGAACTAACTTTTACTCCTCAAAAAAATATATCTGACAGGTCCCACAGGACGTCGTAGTTCCTTGAATTCGCAAACCAACTGCTTATATGTATGTGAAACCTCATTTGGTCGTACTAAATAAAATGTATTTGCTGACCCTCTATTGCTCTATCACAGATAACTGTGTAATTAGTCAATTGTGAGAGAAAAGTATTTGAAATGTTTAATGGGTTTATTATCGTAATTAGCTAATCTTTCTAATGATTTCCCAAGCAGATTTTTGGATTCTCTTATCACATTATATATATAAGTGCAGATCTTTTATCTCACATTCAACAGCATAAGCTATAAATCACGACTTGCAGAGGTATATAAAGTGGTTTGTTTGATATAGATAATTAATTTTAAGTATATATGTACGATATAATTTTTTTTTTAATTCCTTAAGTTTTTACACTAATATTACTAAATTTACATAGTAAACAAATATTGGATAATGAAATCAATATACAGTTATGATATTTCATTAACACAGACTATTTTTAAAAAGCAAACATCATTTGAATCTATTCACGTATCATTTATGCTTATTGTATAACCTTTTAACACATTTGAATAAAATACAATAACGGAATTTTATTTTCCCTCCGGCAATTTTTTCTTGTTTAGATTTTAGATTTTATAAGAAGTAAACAATGTCTAACAAATATTCTATCGATTATCTTAAGCTTTTAACAAACAAGAACTATAATCAAACTGAAAATTTTCAAACTTCTCTCTATGACCCATTTGATAAAACAATACACGTATTTATCATTCATTTCCAATGTAATTATTTATATATATACTCTTATAATACTACTATTAAGGAAATGTACTTCTCATTTGACAAATAACAATTACATTGTTTAAACTTAATTTAATTTGCAGAAACAAATTCTGTCACCTGCTTGAAAAGTTGCTATCTATGGAGATAAAAAAAAAACCTGTGATAAGGTCATGCGTGTGTTTTTTTATCTTAACTGCGAAAAGTAAACAAATTGAAATGCAAGCATAAAAAACTTGACATTAGTAACATTTAAGCTCAAAAGTCTTCTAGGAATAATCACATAAAATACAACATTAAAATAAATCTCTGCATAATCAAAAAAAAACAATATTGAAGAAACTGCTAATAAAAATTATATATTATGTATGCATATACATATATGATTTTATATATCTCTGTTCTCTTACTAACTACTCGTTGGTTGCAATAACCAAAAATATAGATAAGGACAACTAAGAATTTAATAAGTAGGTAAGGTTTTTCAGCGCTCGATAAGAGCTGTTAACAAATGAGAACTGCCACATAAGAGACTTTGCTTAAAAGCGGATGTCTGATGAACAAAAAGGAAAAAATATATAAGCAACCGTTTTTTTTCTATGATAACAGTTTCCATGGTCAGTTCCTCTAGGGCGTGATAAGACTGAAGTTGTATACGCAATCCATTAGCTAAATAATATACATGCCCATAAAAATATCTTTATACCCTGAAAAAATGTGCAAACAGGGTATAATGTTTTGTAAAAATGCTTGTAAAATACTGAAGGAGGCGTGGCTTACATCAACCGAGGACTCAATTGGGCCCTGTCGGACTCTCCGAATGTATGAACGTGTCGATCTCAGCATCTATAAAAGCTAGAGTCTTCAAAATTGTATATGTAGATTCTCCTATAGAACGCGCAGATCAATTTTATTTTTTTTAAATCGATAACTCGTTCTTCCTTATTATCGATAACTAATTTTAGTTTTATTTCAGCATATTTCATATATCTGATAAGCCATAACATATTCCAAAAGTGTGAACAAAAACAAAAAAGTCATAGCCTAATGCGCATTTTTGTAATATTTTTAAGGCTATAACGTTAGTTTTTCGCAAGGGTATGTTTTAGTTGAGCAAATTCAATAAGAATTTGCTACTTATTACGTTTGTCACGTTTATCTGACAGTATAGCAATTGAAAATACAACAACTAAAGAACACACACACATACATCTATATATATGTATATACACACATCAATTTAATTAAATTCTTTTTATTTTACTGAGAATCGCAAAGCGTGGCCAATTTTATTGGTTAACCGTCGAGCCATATACAAAACAATTGGACAATTGGTATACAAAAATCCACCTACTGCTCACTGTGAATGAAAAGTCACGGTATTGTGAATCAGCTAGCGCATTGATATATTTGATTTCTTTGAGATAATTATTTCATTATTTCAAATATCTATTACGCTTCACGTAATTACTGTTTTAAAAATAGTTAATAGTTCAAAATATAAAATTGAAAATTAAAGTAGAATTTTTATATATATTTTATTTACTATGTATATGCTCCATGCACCTATTAATAAATGAATATGACAGTTTTAATTTAATTTAGTTATCACTTAAGTAATATCCATTGTTTAAAATTCGAATGTATTTATTACATAAAGTATTATGTATTTTATCATAAGCAAGAAAATTTTGTTTCTCTTAAGTCTAATTATTATTATTCTTAAATGTAAGATAAGTATTAACTATTCAAAGTAGTTGTAGTAATTTTTGATAAATTTATGAACACAATTAAACTTTGCTATTCATGTTTAAATAATAGAGCTTAATATTTAAAATTAATTTTCTAGAAATAAAATCTATGGCATAAATGATAAAGATAGGCAATATGAATAATAGTTATAATTATAAATAAAAAGCAAAACTGATAAGATAGTTGATTATAAATATTAGCCGTATATACATATACACAGCTATATACCTGAATTATAGACACGTTGAAAAATGATTTTATTGATATGAATTTTCGTGCAAATTACGATAAACAACTTAAGCTTCTGGTTACAAATTGTTCAACTAAATATAGACTACAAATTTAGAATTATTTTTTTTTGTTTCAGTTTAGAGTGCAAAATTATTTATAGGCTTGCCATATGCAAAAACAAGTCGATGATGAGCAATTTATGTAATTTACTTTTAATTGAAATGCTTTTCGAATGCAAATCTGTTACGGAAAAATAAAAATTGCCGTGACATGCCTTTCAAGCTGTCCATCGAGTGGAAAACTGGATACGAGATTTTTCAAAGCTATTTCATGCGCACAGTTAAACTTAATTTATTTACAATTGCAATTTCCATTGCCATTGCAATTGCAATTAACTCACTCAACTAACTGGCCATCAATTAAAGCACTTCCAGCTGCCAGTAGCACAATTGCAATCATCACCCTCCCACACAATGATTCTATGTCCATTCGACATAGCGGTACTATCTCTCACCTTTTCAGTCCATTCACCTCTCCAGTCTCTCCAGTCCATTCAAAAGCTGTCACAATAGATTCGCTTTGCTTAACGTCTTCTGTCAACGTCTGCGACGGAATCCTCAGTACTGTTAACTGGTTCCTCCTTGGGCGGAGGCAGGAACTCACCCACTTTTAGCTTGGCTGGCAAATGCTGAGGTCTCACCATCCCAAAGGGTTGCAAGTGATAGACTAAATAATCCAATACATACATCATTTTGGGCTCAACATAGTGAAAAGATATTGCATTATCCGAACAGCAATCGAGGCCCTTTAACAAAATAATACACAATTAAAATACTTATATTACTTACAAACTTTATTTTTATACTCACGTCATCAGTCTTATAGAATAGATAGTTCCAGTACCAGAATTTTGGATCTTTACTGGGTATTAAGTGATGCTCTGGTACAAATGGAAACATGCGACCCCGACCGTTTGAATCACGCGAATCGCCAGCCGTCACATTCAGATTTTCCATGCACTTCCCAATTTCTATATCCTCATTAACAACGGTGCCGGGTAGACACATTTTTGGGTCGGGTATACCCTGTACCACAAAGCGACGGAGGGCCTCCTTGCTGAGCACGTAGCCTGCTCCGCCGGACATGTAGCCCTGCTTGACAAAGGGCTTGAACTTGAAGCCGAAGTGTACGGGTGTCTCGGGATTGTAGGGATATAGCATATAGCGCAGGTTCTCGATTACTGCATAGGTGTCATCGTCAGCTTTGTAAAACCAATCGGCATCGTTGTAGTGATGCTTGTAGACGTACTTAAAGGCCTCCTTTACTTTGCGCCACAGATTCTCTCGACCTTCTCCCACATCCAACTTCACTGTGGGCAACTCCTCGTCCTCTCCGGAGCTCATGAAGAGGAGAATGTTGCACCGTTTGCCCCAAGTTTTCTTTACATGCCGAGCTTTCTTTTTGTGATTATTTGGGTTGGTCATGACCCAGCAGAGTACTCGGACTTCCTTCTTTAGCTGATCGGCCAGGGAAGTATCATCGTCTGGATGGCTATGACTAACTATGCCATGTTCGGGTCCCGATTCATCGATTAGTTCGTGATGGTTCGCTATATCTCTGCCGTCAGAAATGCTTTGACGTAAATACGAACTAAATGGATCAATGGATAGAGGCGTTTCAAACATTTTGATAAGGCAAATACCGACAATTGTGCCTGCGACAAAAATGAGTATCGGATGTCGTAATAAATATTCACGTTTCATATACATTTTGCGGGTTTAACATATATTATTTATTCAATGTAATATTTAATATATATTATATATTTATAATGCAATTCTATTTATTTTCACTTTGATCACTTAAGCATTATATAAACATTTTTCTTGGTAAAGAAAAATCACACCGTGAACTTCGCGCTCGGAAAACTACTGAAAGACACTGAAGAGTGAGCTTTATTAAAAAGACTTGACGTTGACCAATGGTTGATAAAAAATTATCATAAAACGTTCCTTCGATATAACTGTTAATAAGTTAAGCTCTCTCACGTATTTGTGGTTAATTAAATTTGCAGAAACCAGCAGTGCAGAGAGTTGAAATGCAAATGAAAAAGAAGAAAACTCCAGTCAAAAAGAAAACTCTAGACCGTCAACCACAGAACAAATTTCTATGCCACCAAAAATGTATGCGACAGGTTCCACTCGACTTCGTAGTTTCGCGGGTTTTTGAGTCTCCTTCAGGGTCTCTCAGAGAGGCTCCTATGCTTGCATGTGATCGAGATATCGGTATAGGAAACGTCGAGCACACATAGACGCAATTGTATAGGTGTACATGGATGCACTTGTATGGGTTTTACTGACTGCCTGCCAAATTTGTATAAATGTAAAATTGAAGATTATCAGTCTTCGGTAGTTCCGAATCGACAACCACACACACATACCTAAATGTTACATATTTGTATGTATGTATGTTACATATTTGTAAGTATGTATGTTACATATTTGTATGTATGTATGTTACATTACGTGGTACATTTTGTAGGGCGCACTGAAGAGTCAAAAACCCGTGGAAATTCGAAGTCGAGTGGAACCTGTCGAATACATTTTTTGCTAGCGATAAAATTCGTAATAGCTGTGCAGTCTATGTATTGTATGGTTAGTGGCTCGACTCAGAAATACTCTGTATTCCATGCAATGCTGCTGTTAAAAAATTGAAGCATTCACATGCATACCAAAATTGGTAACATGACGATAAAAATTGTCAGCGGCTTTTAATGTTTATTATATGACTTTAATATAATTTTTATATATATTTATGCCACTAAAATTCGTATATCTTCCAAAACACAACTTAATATTCTAAATAAATATTTTTTTCTGATTTTAAGGGTATAAGCTGACGTATTCAATATCTGAAATATGCAAATTTATTTATAAGCATAACTCTAGACGTACAAAAATGCACGAAAAGCTTATTCGTGTTATCTATAAAAAGCAAACCGAAAGAGTTATCAATTTTTTGAAATAAACTCGATCAGCGCGTGCTTTAGGAGAGCCTTCATATTAAATATCAAGTATCTAACTCTTGTACGTTCCGATATCGAAGCTTTTATACATATGGACAGACAGACAGACGGACAGACAACCCGCAGACCAAAACAAAAAAAATTGTATACCATGCTTACTTATAACTGAAGCATATTATAACTAATATTATTATTATATAGTAAAATTATGATCCGCCATTGATATATACGCAAATTTCTTATTGACTGCTTCAGGAATAGTTATTGATAAGAATTCCGTCAGTAATTGCCAAATAGACTTGCAATCTATTCAACCTTTTACTGAGAATTACTTAAGTTGTGTTCAACCTCAAAGGGAAGGAAATATTGATAAGGTGAAATCTATAGTGGTTGATAAGAGAGCAAATGATTCATTTGGGCGGTTCGTATAGGTTAATTGTATGAAAGATAAACGACTAAACGACTATCCATATCAATAAAAAGCATGTGTCCAAATGTTTTGTGTTCTGTTTTCCATTGATTAAGCGACACGCTGTTAACTTAACCGTTTTCAGCTTGATTCCGGCATAATTTAAGCTAAATAAACAACCACAAACGAACATCAGCTGAATGCTGAATGCCGAATGTCGAATGCAGTTTACGTCGCTTTAAGAACCGGAGCTTATTTGCACGGAGTCTCAGTTGTCGGTTGTAAGTGAAACGTGCAACTCGCTAAACTCTCATTAGACAATAGTTAAAAAGTTTTATGACAATCTACCACGAAATTGTATTTTTAATTTCATTACAAAGATATCTTACCCTTAAGGTAAATAAATACATTGCTTATGTAAGCTGTAAGCTGTAACTATTTGACTAATCATCATTGCTTATCAAGTGCCACGAACAATGTGCATATAAATGTTGACAAAAAATAATATATAATATTGCAAAAAACAGTGGGTGTCAATTTATTAATAATTATTAATAAAACAAATAATTTATTAAACAAAGAAATAAATAAATTATATACATATATAGAAATCTAAATCTTATTTAATATAATTTAAATTATTTGTAACAATCAGCAATCCCTTGTAGCAGCAAAAGGCGTGTAGTGTAGTAAACCCCACAAGTTATATAAATTCTTTATCAGCATCAGAAGAAATGTCGATTGAACCCTCGATTGAACCCTATCGAATTTGTTTTGATAACTCTTTACGTTTGATTGTTGTCGAATACGTTTTGTTTTTTTGTTCATATTTCGTACATCTTCTAGAGATCAAACTAAATATATATATTTAGCTAAAGCAGACACACATTGATGGATAGTTTGCATTTCGAATACTCCCCCAATTACCGCATTATTTTAAACTTGAATGATTGAAAGTCGCACATCAGTACAGATTAGTAATTTAGTTAAATTAGATATTAATTAGATCGGATTATAAACAAATGTCATCAATTTTGGCATGCATATGTATGCATGAGTTCTTGTTTACGCATGTGGAGAAGAAAGCAAAATGTTTTAACCGCAACTTTGCTCGAATTTCGTATATCTCCCAGTCGAGCACACTTTACTAGCTTATATATTTCTTTTCTTTATTCTATGTATTTAGTTTGTCTAGAACTTAAGAAGAGCGGGCTTTACGAATGTGTGAAGTATGTTAATAGCTGTACGAAGCATATTAAGAGTTTTGACCCACAGACAATTTGCGAATTTGACCTCAAAATAACAATTAAATCTTTTATTTCAGTCTTAAGACTTTAGCCAATAGAATTGAAATTATATACAAGTATACATTCATATATGTATATATATATATTTAACACCCACTCAAAAATCAGAATATTCATAAAAATAAAAATTGTGAAGCGAAGAAGCAGCACAGTAATATTGACCCAGTTGACAGTTGAGCGGGCAGGTAATCAGATAAAAGCCACGTACGGCAGATAATTAATTGATATCAGCAGCAACGCACAGCAGAATGCATTGAAATAAGAATATTAGTTAAAGAAGAGAAACAAATGGAATAAAATAAGAATAAGAAGTGCAGATGCAACAATTGAGCAAGCAATAAAGTTGCAGCTGAGCTTTATGGGACTCAAATGAATCAATTGTCACGTTTTCGCATATTTAATAATACAGTCATGTCTCGAGCATTGCCAAATAGATGACACTTGTAATTGAAAGACAGACGAGTAAAGAAAAATAAGAAGAAGAAGAAGAAGAAGTAGAAGACACGATAAGATTGTAAAGTTCTGCAGACTTGTAGAACGGTGCGTGCTTTATAATACACAATAATTCCTATTATTATGATAATAAATGGCATGCATTACCTTTTTCTATATTTCTGGCAGAAAATGTAAATCGCAGAGGATATCGGAGCTCACCCTAGGTAACGCAACCAAAGAGGCTCGAAAGCCCCAATCGGAATACCAAAGATTAGCTGCCCCCCACCCCCGTAGAGGTTGCCATAGATTGTCCAATTGTCCACTTGTCCACATTTCCCGAGTCATTACACACTTAAAGCCAAATGACTGCCAATAGCCTCTTGGGCCGATCCTTACTAAATGAGGGTGAGTACTAAATGATAATCATAGTGGCAATAATTTTAACCAATCTCTGCTCCTTAGGACGCTCCAACAAGCGTTCATTAGTCTCACTGATTGTCGGCCTGGTCGTTGGCTTCTGCCTGGCCGAGCTGTTTGTCTACTCATCCACGCCGGAACGTGGCGAGTTTGTTCCGTACGATGGCCATCGGCATGGCGATGTCAACGATGCCCATCACAGTCACGACATGCTGGAGCTGTCCGGTCCCGAGCAGGATGTGGGCACACACGAGCATGCGAATGAGAACACGAGCATTGCGGAGAAGCTCTATGGAGAGGTGCGGATCCTTTGCTGGATTATGACAAATCCCACCAATCATCAGAAGAAGGCGCGCCATGTCAAAAGGACGTGGGGCAAGCGCTGCAACAAGCTGATCTTCATGAGCTCCGCCAAGGATGAGGAGCTGAACGCTGTGGCCTTGCCCATCGGCGAGGGTCGCAACAATCTATGGGGCAAGACGAAGGAGGCGTACAAGTACATCTACGAGAATCACATCAACGACGCGGACTGGTTCCTGAAGGCCGACGACGATACCTACACGATTGTTGAGAACATGCGCTATATGCTATATCCCTACAATCCCGAGACCCCCGTCTACTTTGGCTGCAAGTTTAAGCCGTATGTCAAGCAGGGCTACATGTCCGGCGGAGCTGGTTACGTGCTCAGTCGCGAGGCAGTGCGTCGCTTTGTCGTCGAAGCCCTGCCCAATCCCAAACTGTGCAAACAGGAGAACAGCGGCGCCGAGGATGTTGAAATGGGCAAATGCATGGAGAATGTTAAAGTCGTGGCTGGCGATTCCCGTGATACCAATGGGCGTGGACGCTTCTTTCCCTTTGTGCCGGAACATCACTTGATACCCTCGCACACGGACAAAAAGTTCTGGTACTGGCAGTACATCTTCTATAAGACAGATGAGGTGAGATATGATCTCTTTGTAATGTACCTCTATATTATATTTGCATTCATCTTTCGATTTCAGGGTTTGGATTGCTGCTCGGATAATGCCATATCCTTCCATTATGTCTCGCCCAATCAGATGTATGTGCTAGACTATTTAATATACCATCTGAGGCCATATGGCATAATTAACACCCCCGATGCACTGCCCAACAAACTATCCCTGGGCGAACTGATGCCAGCGCCAAAGGATGCCAAGGAGTTCAAGGATGCCGAAGCATCAAAAACAGCCGAAACGGAAACGGATGCGCAATGATTGCAGCCCCCGATCGTTACTTGTATATAGAATCGATATATTGGTTCACTGATCGATAGATAGATCGATAGCCCACTTTGCCATTTTCATATGTTGTCCTTTGTATTAGTTTAATTCGCTCAGGCTAAGTTAATTAAATGCTCTTGAGTTGTACAAAAAAAGTAAATAAGAAACCAAAAGCATAATTAAGCACTCAAAAGTGCCGTTAGTTTAGTTTGTAATTAAGTCTGCGCAATTATTGTTTATATTATATACTTAAAGGGAGGTATATAAACTAAAATATACTTACATATATACATATATATATTCTAGGTATTCATGTGGCACATATTAGATTTTAAGAGAACTATAATACTGTATACAGACATACTTTCAAATTTAGTTAGCAATAAATTAATGCATTCAATTATTGACAGACATCATTTTATAAGCTTTATTACATACATACAGTATATGTGTATATATATATATATTTATATAATTAAATAATATATATTTATCTATGCATCGGCATTGCTTCGCAGAAATGTATTACACTCTATCATAAACACAATTGTATTTAATAAAATATTACATTAGAAATGAAACACCGTTTAAAACTCTTTTTTTTTTCAATAAAAAAAAATGGAGGGGAAAATTTGACAATTTATGAAAAAAATAAAATACTTTAAAATATAATTATATAATTGTTGTATTTATTTAAATTCGCACTAGTTTATTTTGTAACGGACGCTTAAATTCAAATTTGAAACGTTTTCAGTCTAAACTGCTTGCAAGCAGCACATTTCATACATATTGTTGCACTGCTTAGCAACTGCTTGAATATGCACTGCTTACACTTGTTCATGTGTACACGTGTTCGTAATCTGGCTGAACGTGAGACACCTGTTAAATACCCAAGAATTTAAACTTATTAACTTAAATTCAATATAATTGTAATATTCTATTAAATTTAAAATAAAAATTTTGAATATATACATTAAAGATTTGTTAACTACGATACAAGCATTTTTTTAAGATCACAATTTCATAAAAATATATATTTTTATTTTATGTATGTTGAATTTGTAGCACACTGTAATGAAATATCATCAGAAATTATTGTTAATTTATAAATAATGCGATCCTTATATTTGATTAGCTTCAGTGGTTCATAAGAAAGACATCTGAAAATTATCGTAAACGTTCTCATTTACATTTGCACAATTGTCATTTGGTTAAATATTGTATGTATATTGGTTAAATATATTTGTATACATATATATACAATTTTAAAATATTAAATCGATTAATGGGCTATAAGAAGCGAAGTAAAGTATTGTCAAGTTCTAGTCGCATCATAAATTCGTGCTCCTTCGGTTCAAACAAATTACAGATTATAGTACAATTTCAAGATATAGAATACATTCCGTGTACTTAATAATGTTTGTCAAGTATAAACGCTTGTATGAAACTCGTTTGCTTTGGACCCTCCTCGTGGGTGTCATCGCGGGCTACATTTTGTCTCAGATATACTATTATAGACCCGATTCACGAATCATTCATACGGAAAACCATCATCGATATTCCAAAGTGCAGAAACTCTCCCTAGCAGAGCAATTAAAGGAGGAAGTCCGAGTACTCTGTTGGGTCATGACCAATCCCAAGAATCACAAGGAGAAGGCGATACACGTAAAGAGAACCTGGGGCAAAAGGTGCAACATTCTCCTCTTCATGAGCTCCGCAGCGGACGAGGAGTTGCCCACAGTGAAGTTGGATGTGGGAGAAGGTCGAGAGAATCTGTGGCGCAAAGTAAAGGAGGCCTTTAAGTACGTCTACAAGCATCACTACAACGATGCCGATTGGTTCTACAAAGCTGACGATGACACCTATGCAGTAATCGAGAACCTGCGCTATATGCTATATCCCTACAATCCCGAGACACCCGTACACTTCGGCTTCAAGTTCAAGCCCTTTGTCAAGCAGGGCTACATGTCCGGCGGAGCAGGCTACGTGCTCAGCAAGGAGGCCCTGCGTCGCTTTGTGGTACAGGGTATACCCGACCCAAAAATGTGTCTACCCGGCACAGTTGTTAATGAGGATATAGAAATTGGGAAGTGCATGGAAAACCTGAATGTGACGGCTGGCGATAGCCGGGATGAATATGGAAGGGGTCGGATGTATCCATTCTGCCCCAAAGATCACCTGAATGACAAAGTGGATAAGACATATTGGTACTGGAACTATCAATATTATAATACGACAGATGTGTGTTATTGCAATTAGATTCCTATTCAATTAGCTTCGACCTAATCAAGCTCTCTTTTAGGGTCCAGACTGTCTGGCGGATACAGCCGTCTCCTTCCACTACATCGATCCCAGGCAGATGTACGAATTGGACTATTACATTTACCATCTAAGACCCTTTGGCCTTGAAAATGGGCAATTGAAGCTGCCCAAAAAACTGGCAGTGGGGGAATTCATGCCAGATCGAAATGCAACGGGATTGCATCCGGTACACTGACATATAATATCGGAGATTGTATTATGAAAGAAATTTTATTGAGGGACAAAAAAAAAACTCTAGACAAATGTGTATTTTATGAGGACCTAATCAAATCATACTCACGATTCAAATATGAGAAGAAATATTTTTCTTTACTCTTAGATTTCAATGTATCCTATACTAAATTATAAATTAAAATTACAAATCATATTATTAAGTTAACAATATAATAATTAAAATAAATAATGTTTAACCAAAAAAAGGATCAATAACATAATACTATTTGATATATAAGGATTTTAAAATAGATTCGGATGAGTTTTTTGTTAAAGTGATTTAAATATTCCCAAATCATGTTTTTAGAAATATGGATGAATAAATAAATATAATTCTTATCTCTATTTCTATCTTTCATTTGTTATCATCTATTTCTCATTTTCTAAGTTTTGATCAAAATTCCGAAGCTTATTCGAATTTCGCAGCACATGTCCCAATTTTAATGTTTATTTCGATTAAATAAAAAACTGCAAAATTTCAATTTCCAAACAAAAATATATATGCAAATAATTGTTTTTAAACATGACACTCTAAAAAACCAGATGCAAATTTATATGAATAATTGTTAAGACCATCTGTTTTATTATTGACACACGTGTCAGATCTTGGAGATCTTTTGTAAATGAAATAATTCTGACACAGTTCACAGTTAATGTCGAAACTTCATGATGCCGAGACGTTTGTTACCAAGGGAAGGTATTATAATGAAATAGAAATCCGAAAAATAGTCAAATTTACATATTTTCCAAATTTCAGCACATCGTAAGTTTTTTACACTTCTCGTGGCCTTAACTGTGACCATTTTATTGGTTAAACTCTACTCAATACCTCATCGAATAGACGCGTTTGACACCTTTACCAGAGGAGAATTACGGATAAATGATACGGATAAGCGGGATTCGAAGCATCAAAGAGTTATAGATGACGGAATGAAAAACCAAACAATAAGACTCGAAGACAATCATAAAGTCTGATCTTGAATCCTAAGTAGTCAAAGCAATCTTTTTTATCTGTTGAGGTGGGTTTCTTATAGAGATGATTTTTGGGTTTTCCCACAATTTGATTAAAATTTGTAACTGATCGCCGATGTTTCAGCAGCTGTTCATATTCCACTTACGCATATTAAAGAGTGTATTTATCAAAGTTATTCTTGGTATTGTTGTTGAGAGAGAGAGAGAGAGAGAGAGAGAGAGAGAGAGAGAGAGAGTTGATCAGAAAAGTTAATCAGTGAACTTCTACGCCGACATATCGTAGGTTTGCCAGTTGGAAAGCAGAGGGGAGAAGGCCGTCTTAGACCTATCTGGCAAGGTTATATCGTGACTACCTTTCGTGATACGTGATACGAGCCCCCGTTGAAGGTGTAGAAGTTAAGTAGTATTTAACCTATCTGAAAGATAGTCGATGCCAATTCGTTTTGACAACATTTGTCTGTGCGTTTGTTTTGAAAATGATTTTGTTTTCGTATCAAATGTGGATATTTCATCTGCTCTCACCTTTTGGTCCAGGTCGATGCGAGCAATGGATGACGAAATGTTTTATATGATGTCTAAGCAACGACTGTCCAGTAGTTGCTTCGTTCTGCCTGTTTTTTCTAGTATCCGGATAGCTTGTATTTCTTTTTCTTTGGGAATTATCTGAAGAATGTGCCACGATAAGAGTTCGCTGTATTCGTGCAGTTGTGGCACAGTTTCTCAGACTTGAAACTTTCGGATGGGTGGCCTAAGCTAAACCTCTTTGGTATACCTACATATGGTGGATATAGAACATTTAGTTCTACTTATGGTGCAAATACCGAAATTCAAAATATCACATAAAGCAACAAATAAATAACTACACAAACTTTATTTGCTATCTTTTTATTTTTCCTGTTTGTACAAGTGGCGTCTAATACGAGTATCTATTGCCAACAATATCATCACAATATATCTCCAGAATTTTATAGTTCAGTCGCTTCGGTAACGTCAATTACTTCAGTAGTGTTTCAGGCATCTAAAAATGGAGTTAAAATGTGAATAAAAAATAAAAAGAAAATAAATTATTAAAATAAAATAGTAGCAAAATTATACAAATAAAAGATAAGATTATAAAAGTGCTTAACAAAATAAATGTGAACTTAAACAAAAATTTATATAAATAATTAAATTTGCATAACATAGTCAAAAACTTTCTTTTAAATACATATTATAATACCAAAAACCTCTCAAAATGGGTTCACACTCAATTTTATACGAAGGTAATTGACAAACATAAAAAAGTGTATTCAAAAATATTCAGAAGCAATTGAAAATATTTCAGCGGGTGGCAGCAAAAAAAGATTTTTACTTACGCTTCTGATTGGGCTGCTAATTGGATTTTGTTTGGCTCAGCTTATATCCTATCTTACAATATTCGACGGCATCAAGTCTACCAAAATCTTAGCCAACTACAATCTGCATAGCCAGAACTCCGCTACAGATTCCGGAATACCCAATTTCGAGCTAGTTCAACACGATCATCCACACGATAATACTTCCCTGGCCGATCAGCTAAAGAAGGAAGTTCGTATCCTCTGCTGGGTCATGACCAATCCAAACAATCACAAGGTGAAAGCTCGGCATGTAAAGAGAACCTGGGGCAAAAGGTGCAACATTCTCCTCTTCATGAGCTCCGCAGCGGACGAGGAGTTGCCCACAGTGAAGTTGGATGTGGGAGAAGGTCGAGAGAATCTGTGGCGCAAAGTAAAGGAGGCCTTTAAGTACGTCTACAAGCATCACTACAACGACGCCGATTGGTTCTACAAAGCTGACGATGACACCTATGCAGTAATCGAGAACCTGCGCTATATGCTATATCCCTACAATCCCGAGACACCCGTACACTTCGGCTTCAAGTTCAAGCCCTTTGTCAAGCAGGGCTACATGTCCGGCGGAGCAGGCTACGTGCTCAGCAAGGAGGCCCTGCGTCGCTTTGTGGTACAGGGTATACCCGACCCAAAAATGTGTCTACCCGGCACCGTCGTTAATGAGGATATAGAAATTGGGAAGTGCATGGAAAATCTGAATGTGACGGCTGGCGATTCGCGTGATTCAAACGGTCGGGGTCGTATGTTTCCATTTGTACCAGAGCAACATTTAATACCCAGTAAGGATCCAAAATTCTGGTACTGGAACTATCTGTTTTATAAGACGGACGATGTGAGTAACGAAATAAAGGTTTTTGCTAAGAATTCTTAACGTATATAATTTTGTTGAAGGGCCTCGATTGCTGTTCGGATAATGCAATATCTTTTCACTATGTGGCGCCCAATTTCATGTATGTATTGGATTATTTGATCTATCACTTGCAACCCTTCGGGATAGTCAGGACCCACAATTTGCCAGCCAGGCTAAAAGTGGGTGAGTTTCTGCCTCCGCCCAAGGTGGAACCGGCCAACAGCAACGAGGATTCCGTTGATGACGACGACAGAATATATACGACTATCAAGCCGGCAGCTCCGGCGGAACCCGATGCAAGGGAAGTTAGCTCAAAGGAAGTGGACGATGAGGTGGAAAAGACGAGGCAGGAAACTTTGAAAATGTCAACAAAAATCAAAAAACTTAAGAGAGAAGTAAACCGCCTTAGACAAATAAACAATGAATTTACATAGAAAATACATTTAGAATTGAAATTCATTTATTGAAATAATAAATTGTGTACCAAATATTTGATTATTTATAAATAAATACAATAATAAATCGAAATAAAAAATTGGAGTATTTGAATATTGATTGATTTTTAAATTTGAATGAATATTTTTTATATGTGGATGCCAAAGTTTATTCACTCAAAGGATTGGAACGAATGAGCACTGGTTTCCAATGTATCCCGCAAGTTCCATAAACTCTATCTGACAGACTGGCAACGCCAATATATATACCGCTTTTCATATTACAGACTTCTAGACTTCTGATTTATTGTATTTATTTTTTTTTTAATTAATTGCAAATTCGTCAAATAACAATTTTTGTTTATGACGCCCACAATTAACTACTTACCAAATAAGATAAGTTACTTATTTACGATGAATAAAACCTACCGCATTCGATTTTCTGCTTAAAATATAATTCTTAAACATTACACGGCATGCCGTTTATCGTAAGTGAAAGGCAATGGAGAAACTCACTCAAAGTAAAAGTACAAAGAGTAAATCAATATGAATATGATCTGGCAGTGCAAAGCACTCATTACCTGCTCTCGTATGAGTAAATGAGTGATTGAGTAACTTAACTAGATTAAAAAGCTCTGCTAGCGGTGTAAGATAACTGATGTGACTCACTCGAAATATAAGTGCTCAAGATAAAAGTACCGTAATATGAATATGATCTGACGGTGCAAAGCACTCATTCCTGGCTTTCGTATGAGTGAATGAGTGATTGAGTGACGCTGTAAAATTGCTGATGCAATTCACTCGAAATATAAGCACTCAAGATAAAACCACCGTAATATTAACTTAAATTGGAAATGCAAAGCGCTCATTGCTGCTACTCGAATGAGTAAATGAGTGAGTGCCAACAACTTAACTACATTTATCAGTCTGGCAGCGCTATAAAATAACTGATTTGACATTTTCACAATGAAAGCATTTTAAATTTGTAATTAAGAATGCTTCTGCAACATTTAAAGCGTTTGTTGGGTCCCACAGGCTTTGCATTGCTTATTAGTTGCTTTTTCTGGTTCGTTCTGTTGGAAATTTATACATTTGCATTTAGCACAAGTGGAATTGCATTTAGAGACTATTTGATGCCGCCATATAAGGAGGAGAGAAGACTTTACGATGTGGGCAGCCGAAGTCAGATGCGGGACAATCGGAGCATAGCGGACCAGCTGCAACGTAAAGTCCGCATACACTGCCTGCTCCAGTTGACCAACGATCACGAGCGTCTCAAGGCCAAGTACATACTGAGAACTTGGGGCAAGCGCTGCAATCGGCTGCACCTCAGCGAGGCGTCAAATGCGGCTGACGCGTATCGACGCATTGCACGGACTCAATATCAGGACTTGGATTGGCTGCTGCACGTGCATGTGGACACCTATGTGATTCTGGAGAACTTGCGCTACAGACTGGCCAGCTATGCGCCGGATGAAGTGATTTACTTCAGCGCATTCCACGCTTCTTACCCTTACGCCCATGTCAGCATGCGAAATACCACGGACTATTTGTTCAGCCGGGCTGCAGTGCAGCATCTGCTGCTCTCTCGAAATTGTGTGCCGAGTCATTTTGATGCATGCCTTGCTGAGCTGAGGCGCGGCTCCGATGAGCTGCTTGTTCCATTCCAGGTGCCGGCACAAATTCTCCCCTTTTCCCTGCGCACGAGCTTTTGGATGTGGCCATACATACACCGCGCAGTCTATGCCCAACAGGTGAGCCAACGAACTTTCGTTTCAGCTCAACTTTAACATTTGAATCATTTAAATCTTCGACAGGAGATCAACAGTTCAATGGAGATGCCCATTGCCTTTCCCTACACCAGCAGCCACCAGCTCCATGTGGTCGACTTTCTGCTCTACCACCTGCGGCCCTATGGCTACGTGAATGGCATACCCGCTCTGCCAAATGGCATAGATGTGCAGTTACCAGCGCAGGCTGCCAGTGACACCGTTGCCAAACGGCTCCACAAGCAGGTGCGCATTGTCTGCATGCTGTTGACCTTTCCGCACATGTATGAGAAGGTAATCAAGACAATCCGGGAGACCTGGGGCCGACACTGCAACAAGCTGATTGTGTTTAGCAGTCGCACGCAGAAGAGCCGGCAGGGAGTGTTCACTGTACGACTTAACGTGAGCGAGGGCTACGACTTCCTGTGGGCCAAGACGAAGGCGGCGTTCGAGCACGTTTACGCGCATCATCTGGATGAGGCGGATTGGTTCTTCAAGGCCGACCACGATACCTACGCCATAATAGATAATATGCGCTATATGCTGCGTTCACATCAGCCCGATGAGCCCATCTTCTTCGGCTGCCAGTTCAAAATGAAAAACGAACCAATTTATATGTCAGGCGGCGCTGGGTACGTGCTCAGCCGGGAGGCTGTGCGCCGTTTTGTCGACTGCGGCCTCCACTCGGGGCGATGCTCTGGTGGCCAAACGGGCTCAGAGGACTTTGAATTGGGCGCCTGTTTGAGCAAATGCAAAGTGACTCCTGCTGATTCCAGAGATCGCGATGGACATCATCGGTTCCTGCCACTCGAATTGCATCACTTAATGATTCCCGGATATTTAGATAAGGATTTTTGGTTAGACGAATTCATGGTCTACAAAGTTAAGGAGGTTTGTGCTAAAATTCTTCTTAATAGAAATATTATAAAATCTAATACAATTTACTATCCAGGGCATGGAATGCTGTTCAACATACATCATAACTATACACTATATGATCTACTATGAGATGTACATGTATGAGTATATGCTCTATAAGCGTCCATATGGGATTGTCATGGCATAATTAACCACTTTTACTTTTACAGACTTGATAAGAGTGCAACAAATTCTATTTTAATATAATATATTTATAGGTACATACACATATATATTAATGCCTATATATTTATTCATTTACGTACAAATATCTGTATTCTCTTTAAAAAGATTTTTATTTGATTTGCAGTCATAACATACATAATTTAAAACATTAGTTTAGGCTCTGTCTTTGGCATAGTTGGCAGCAGTCCTTTCCATAACTTCAATGGGTAATTTCCCACGCAAATCCCGTTTGCATTTTCACATTTTCGCATTTCGTTGGGGGTTCAACTCAAGCCGAATGCACGTAGTCTGTAGATGATATATTCCATCTGATAAAAGCAGTTAATGTTAGCACAGTGGAATGATATGGCCGACTTTGAACAACAGCCATCTGTAATCTGTAGAAGCATAAACCTATATAGTTATATATATGCAAGTGGATTATAAATAGCAAACTCACATTGCTCAGCTTGTTGACAAAGAGGGGGAGTCCATATTTATCTCGACTATTGCCAACTGCCACGCCCACATTGCGCAAACAACGCCCCATTTCTACGTGTTTGATGCCATAATTGTGCTCGCTGCAAATGCTGGCATTGCCAAGCGCCAGAGTCACAAATCGCTGCAGCGCCTCTCTGCTAAAGATATTCCCACCTGATCCAGTTGTGATACCCTGGAAAATTGAAAGACAGATCAAATAAAATAACATATGAGATCTTCTTGGTATTGTAGATGATTCTTTTTGTATATAACTATTTGTGCTTGCCTAAGAAATAATCTTTTATATCATTTTAAATCGAATAAAATATTCCTTTAAATTCCTTTAACTAAGTCATATTATTTAATATTTGTTATAAACTCAAGTCAAGACTCAATGCAAGATATTTAACAATATATATTATATTTATCAACTCATTAAAAGAAATATAAAACATGCTTTAAAAAAACTATATATATTATATATATAAGAATTAGTTTAAATATCAATAGAAAATGTATTCAAAATATTTCAATCAAGAGTGTAAAAAAACTTTCTAATTTAAAGTTGGAACAACTGGATGCATGAATATATATTCATACTTAATTTATGAAATCATTTATTTGGGTTTTATAATATATTCATACTCTGCCCACTCACCGTCTTCGCATACACCTGTGAATAGCTGTCAAAGTAAATTGGCATCTCGGGCTCGAAGTCAGTCAGAAAGTGTTGCAGATTCTCCATGATCACATAGCTAGGGTAAATATATGCTAAGGCTTAGACATTATGATGGGTAAGGCCCATTGACATACGTTTCATCTGTGACCATTAGGAACCAGTCGAATTGCTCGTGATATTCCTTATAGACATAATGCAGATATTCGCGCGTCTTGCCCCACGAGTTGCTGCTGCGATTGCGCTTCATCAACACATCCGGAAATACGGAAATTGTTTTACTTTTTGGCTGGGCATTCAGGAAGAGCAGCTTGTGGCATCTTCTGCCCCAGGTGCGTTCGATGTGCGGCTGGCGTGTCTCCTGGATCTCGCTGACCGTAATCATGCAGAGTATACGCTGCGTCGGCCCACCTGAGGCGGGGAAGGTGTTGGCCATAGGGGCGTTGCTGCTGCGGCTGCTGCTGCTGGCGTAAAGCTCCACCGAATCAGCTGTGGAGCTGGCCTCGTTGTAGAACTCCCGCCGGAGCAGCTGCAACAGCATCGACATGCAGATGCCACAGATGAGGCCCAGCAGCAGCATCAGCAGCAGCTCCAGTCGCTGCTTCAAAGAATTCATTTAATTTCTTTTCCGTTATGTTTGTTGCCCTGTAAAAAGGGGTATATAAGTCATGGGTGTTCGTCTGTTGTGGCCAAAACTTTCGTTTACAGTTTGAGAGTCACTTCAATGAGTTGCTCTTAATCGAGTACGTTTAGCTTTTGTTGCTACTGTTTGAGAGTCACTTTATTTTATATCTATTCGTTATGAATGCTCGTCTAACCAAAGACCTTAAAATATAACATTTACATATTTTTAGCAAATATATTATTATAAATATATTTTGATACAGTTTGAGAGTCACTTTATTTTATATCCATTCGTTAGCGTCCAACTAAAGACTTTAAAATAAAACTTTTAGCTGTTTAACATATAGCACATATATTTTGCTACAGTTTGAGAGTCACTGAAAATAGTAGTAGTAATTTGCTAATTTAAATACCAGACGTTTTCTTTACAAGATAATCTTTTCAGTACTCTTACTCAATTTTTACCTTTAAAAGCATTTCAAATATTCAAAAGTTAATTATATTGGGTAATTAGGCGCGACACTTTAAGAAATAATGGATGACAAAATTGCTGACTTTGATATTCAGAAAGTATTCAAAACATAAATAAAAATAAATGTTAAGATTTTTGATTTTAATGGATATTCAGCTAAAACAGCGTGTTGTAAGACGATTTTATCTGTTAGATTTACCAATGTTAATTTTTTTATAATATTTTAGAATTTATTTGTTTTTATTACATTATTTTATTATTTTGCAGTCAGTACATAACATATTCATATGTATAGCTGATTGATTGATTCGAATTATCGATTTATGTAAACAAAAAAAATAGTCCAGATGTTAAGTTCTAAAGCCACCGAATAAGATTTCGTGTGTAACTGAAATCCTACTAAAATATAGGTATACCTAGAGTTTTCTTTATGCATATAAAATACATGCATTATTGCACTGCTCTACAGCTCCGAATTATTCGCGTTCTTTACAACACTGGAATACAGAGTAACAAGGAAACAAGCTTCGACTTCTTTACAGCACTGTAAAACAGACTGTCAAGTTTTATTTTACAGCACTGGAAATAGATTATCTAGTTTCGTTTTAAGCAAGCTTTGAGCTCTTTACAACACTGGAAAACAGAGTATGCTGCAACCGGTTAGAGTTTCTGTTGCAACGGTATTTGTTTTGTTTAAGTTTTTTATGCAAATTTAATGTTTATGTTTACGTCGGCAGGTCGGCCGACGCAGTTGTTATTGTTGTTGTTAGTGGAATGTTGTTGTTGTTGTTGTTATTATTGTTGTTGCTGTGATTGTTGAAATACCAAATTAACACATTCTTGTGCACTGACGCAGCGCAGGCAGCAAGCAAGAAAAAGACAAAACTTGTAAGATGCGGTTGACCTTCAGGCCTGGTGCCAGGCACAGCCGTTGCACCTTTTTGTTGTTGTTTTTCGTTTTGTTTTTTTTTGGTGCTTAATTCGATTTGCAATTGCTAAATTGTAAACTTTTGCCAGCTGTTTGCCGGTTTCTTCTTTTTTTTTTTTTTTGTTGTTGTTGTTGTTTTTAACTGTAGCCCCGTCACAAATCGCTGGCTCCTCCGCCACGACTCTAGAGCAGAAGGGAGGGGGGAGGGGGAGGGCGCGCACTCAATTATGCGACGAACGTTCCGTTTCGTTTTGTTTACTTGCTTGAAGTCAAGTCGCGCAGGCACACACGTGAAGAATATAAAAAAAAAAAGCAAAAACAAAAACAAAAACTAAAAAGCAAACGCTATAAATGTGGGTACCATATAACAAAAAACTGTGAAGCGCAGCGCGTCGAACTTAACGCTTTGACGATCGTTGACAGACAGACTTGCGAGTTATTTTTTTGTTGTTTGTTTTTTGTTCGTTTCTTCTTCTTCTTCGTTAGTGGGTTTGTTTTGTACGTGCGCGGCGCGCTTCGATCGAAAACGACACTTGACTTGCGACCAGTGTGACCATAATGCTCGAACCTAGAGATGGACAAGTGCGCGCTGTAAGTGTGATGAGTCAGTGCAATGCTGAGATGTTGCACTCTCTTCTATAGTAACGGTTAGTCAGGGCCATTCGCACAGTGGGCCGAGGTCAACGAATATTGGAGTTTAAGTAAATACAAAATAAATATTGAAAGGTTTTTATTTTAAAGAAAATCTTAATGTATATAAGTTGTATAATTTATAATTAATATTAAAAAAAAATTATATTTATAATAATAATAATATATAGATAATTAATATTTGTTACAGTACTCAATTAGTCAGTTAGTTTATATATCAATAATATGGAAAGTACCAATATTAATATGCGATTTCCTGTTCTCTTAAGCACAAGTAAAACAGGTATTACTGAATTAATTTGTATTTCATTGGCCAGTAAACAGATTTTTGTTGCTTTCTCGCATTTCACTCGGCTGTGTAAAAAGCCATTGTTGCTTTTATCTTGGACGCTGTGCTGGCTTTTCTCTTTTGAATCTTGGAGTAGAGCATTATATATCTTAGGAGTATCTATATTAAAATAGTTTTAGAATATTAAGTATTCGAGTAGCAATAAATTTATATTTCTTTCAACATTTATGTCGAATATTTAGTTATTGAAGCAGTTGAAATGCTTGCAGTGATTATTTTTATCTTTTTATGAACTGCCTAAAAGTATGCTATAGGAAAGGCAATCTTTTAAGTCTAACGATATATTTTAATGTATTGATCTACAAAATTTGTTTTTCTCTCGCATTTAATGCACTTATATGGTAAAATTTTATAAATCTAGATTTTAAGAAAATATCGCTTAGGCATAAATTCCGCCGCTTGTTTCACGATTTTCGGCAGCTTTTACATAGCTGTCAGCTGCAATGGACTTCAATGTATTGTTGTCCAAATCCTTCACAGCGGCAGCTTCTGTTAATTTGGCTGACACCTGCGCAACAGGTGATCGCTGATCGACCTCTAAAGTGGGTGCAACTACGGCCAACTTCTTTAGGACAAACGGTACGCGGTTGACGATAGCATTAAATCCATGATCCGCATCCGCCGTGTAGGTAACCGTACGCTTGAAGCCATCGGGATCGACCAGGCTGTAGGAGCCGCGCACCACATAACCATCGCGCGTCTCATGGTGATCCTTGATGTCTCCGGTGCTCTCATCGTTTACGGCGTAGTCAAAGCTATAGCTCGCCGGCGGAAAGACTTCCGGTTGCTGCTGCCGTTGCTCGTGCAGCACGGGCAATGGCTGCGGGAACAGTGGAGCAGATGCAATTGCTCCATTGGAGTTGCCATCAATCAGCTGGGCGTTGTAATCGTAGCCGGTGGGCGTGGCCTGCGAGTTTTGTGCATTTGTTTGGGCCGTCTGGTAGTTTGTCTGGTAATCCTCGCCAGAGCCGGATGCGTGCTGCTCCAATGAATTAATTTCCTGATTTGGTGCCACATTTAGTTTCACATTGTTGTTGTTGTTGCGATAGTTGTACTCCGCCCGGACAGTTCCGACAAGAGCCAAAGCGAGCAGCAGACACTAGAAGGAATTCATATTCAGAATTCAATTCAATATACATAATTCACATTTTCCATCATTCAATACTAACCTTAAAATCCATTTTAATGTAATATATGAGGTTTTTATGATCAATCCAAGTTTGTTTGCGCTCACAATTTGTCAGCTAACTGTACTTTTAATTGACGCCGCTCGGTCTTTTTATACCATAACGCTCGGAATATTACTTCATATACACAATCTACCGTTATACAATATCATTGCCCATCAATGAAGCGATTATACTTTCGTTTTTCATTTTTTTTTCAAATTTTTGTGCTGCGTAAGCGTTAAACAATTGTTTGTTTAGCCTCTTCAATACAATCTTCAGTGCAATAAGTGGATAAAAATAGAACTACGACAATTGCTAACATCATCCAATTAAATGATATATGTATTTAAAATAAAAAATCAAAACTTGATCGATATTCAAATAAGCGATGAAATTTGCAAGCAGGCTACCAGCTAACAAAACTCATCGAAAGTTTAATTTATTTAATTTATTAATTCAATCAACTCAACACATAGTTGAACAAAATATAAATATGCTAAAATTTCATTTATTTTGATAAGTTGCTTAATAAAATGCGACATCCATATAAATGTATACATAAAATATCTGCCCATATGATGAATCTCAATAACAATCGATTAATATATATTCAAATTAGCGATGAAATTTTCAGGCTAGTTGCAAGGGTTGCCATCTAGCAAACTAATCGAATGAGTCTTTACTTAGTCCATATGATCAATGTGATAGTTAATTAAACAAAATATGAATTTTGCACATGTTTTATTTGTTGCTAACTTTTATATCAAATGGACATTCTGATTGGAAAACCAATGTGTCCAATTGGACTAATATGACAAAATACATCATGCAAGAGAAACTGGCATTTCAAATGTCTAAAATCATCGATTGATTGATATTCAAATTAGCGATGAAATTTCCATGCAGGACGAAGTTGTCGCCATCTAACAAACTAATCGAAAGTATCAATTGAATTAATTGCTAATTGACAAAACTACTAAAGAAAATATAAAAAAAGCTGTTAACTTAAATAATAAACATAATTCTAACTGGCATAGCATGACAAAATGCATCATGCTAAATATACTTACATTTCAAATTCATGCGTGTATGGTCACACTGAAGTCCGACTAACGTAGTGCGAACAGCGCGAATTATCAAACCGGTCGTTATATTGTTTTGATTTTTTATGTTAAGTTCGTTATTTTGATGCAAAGCAAGTCGTGACTGCTGCAATAACGGTTTAGACGTCGCGTCGGGCAGAACATAACGCGGCAGTCGGAGCAGCGGCAAAGATGAAAACATTGCCCAAGCTGAGGTTCAGCTGGCACGGCGGGCAACTGCGCGGTCAGCTGCACCTGTTGACTGGCTTCATTGCGGGATTCGTGTGCGCGTTTATGCTGCTCCTTTACGTGTATGATGTGCACAATGGCAACAACTGCTGGCCAGCCAGTGGCAGCAGCAGCAGTGGCAGCAGCAGCAGTTACGGTGGCAGCAGGATTAGCGACTCCTCCACTGCCATGCTGAGATTTGTGCGGGATTTGGCGCCATCGATTCGTGTGCTCTGCATGGTGTTGACCTGCCCGGATTATGTAGAGCGCTATGCGCAGCATGTGTACGCCACCTGGGGCCAGCGCTGCAGCAAGCTGATCTTTGTCAGCAGCGAGAACTACGAGCCGCTGGGCGTGGTCCAGGTGGTCGAGTCCGACGGCGGCAACTATGACGATTTGTGGAATAAAACCCGAGAGGGTTTTCGACATGTCTGGCTGGAGTATGGCGAGCAATACGATTGGTTTCTGAAGGCCGACGACGACACGTGAGTATTTTAAGTGAGACTCTTGATAGAGATGGGCGCGTGTCGATAGTTTTTCTGTTTCTAAAAAAAATAGTTATGCATGTAAATAAAGTAAAATATATATTCATAGTATGCGTCTTAAACATTACAGACTTTCTGCCAAAATGATATATTATATTAACTAAATACTCTCGTATTCTCTAGATGTATGTATTTCTCTCTCTCTCTCTCTCTCTCTCTCTCTCTCTCTCTCCCTCTCCCTCTCTCCCTCTCTCTTTCCCTCTGTCTATTCTATTTCATTTCCGTTTTGTCTCTCTCTCTCTCTCTCTCTCTCTCTTTTCTATCTGTCCAACTGCCTTTCTTGATTTCGCTGTTTCTGTCTATTTCTTCCTCTCTTTGCCTCAATATATTTCACTAACTTTTTTTTTCTTTCTCTATCTGTTAAGCTAATGTTACAGTTTGACAGGCCCTCAATAGGATTTTCGTTTAGTTTCTTATTGGTTGTTTATTTCATTTAGTTTACTGTTATCTATATAGAATTACTATAATGCATAGAAACATTTTAAAGTTCCAGATATATTTTCGTAAGTCACTTATCGAAAGCTTCAACAATAATTAGGATTCCATGAAATGGACAGAACAAATAAGATTTTAAATGAATACAAATTTGTGTGAAATATCTACGGTGTTAAATATTTGCTTTACCCTTTTTTAGTCTTATATGACGTCATTATTTCTTCGAAAGAAAAACATGTTCATTAGTTCTTTACCTTGTTTGCAGTTTGATTGAATTTTATGTATTTATATTTATACATTATTAATCATATTTTTATTTGCTTATATTAGAGGTTGTTTTTCTTTTTTAACAGCTATGTCATAATGGAAAATCTTCGTCACATGCTCAGCGCCTACGATCCCGATCTTCCCATCTATTTCGGCTATCAAATGAGACGATATAATGTGGTAAGTCCCGATTGCACCGGTTTATATATTCTTTTATTTGCATCACGCTTTAGCAGGCTAATTAATTGTTTATCTCACATGTTAGTCTAATATATTTTCATTCCATAAGAAAAAGAAACACACATACAAAATAGTCGTTAAACAAAACGCTTCACAATTCGTAATTAAATTATATCTTAGATAAATGGACATATTTATTACGTTTTGGGACAAAACCTATATTTCATTCAACCAATAGCCCGAATCCAAAATTTAAATTCGCTTGCGGCTACGTCGCATTAGTAGCTTTATTGTTCGAGTATATAGTAAAAAGATTAATTCGTTGCCATAAAATAATAACGAAACAAAATTCAAGATTATTTAGAATAATTAAGGTTCAAATGAGGTTTGGAACAGAAATGTAGCGTAAAATTAAATACTGAAAATCAACATATTAAAGAATAATTAAGTTTAAAAAACATTAATATTATTATATTTATATTTATATTACATACGTATGTATATAATGTCTTATTTTTATAAATTATTCCTTATAATTATCAAAATTAAATAAGATTCCGAAACTGTTTTTTTTCCTTTTTTTGTCCTCTTTCTTACATTAAAATAAGATTATTTAAGGCGTAGCCTGTTAAAAATTAATGTTTTTGATTATTTTTTGGGATAGCGAAATGTTTTTTATGGCCATGCAAAATGAAAGATTAAAAAAAATTCAAATACTTGGCAAGCAAAACCTGTTCGCGGTTCTAACTGCGTTTAAACAATAATTCTGCTGACGTTCTTTTAATGAGATATCAATTAACAAGAACTTCTTTGTTAATACTTTATTATTTAAAACCTTGGCACTAGCCAAGCATAGTATATACATATATATCTGTATACAAAAAGATGATTAATGAAAACATAAACATGTGCAATGCAAATGGAACTAGGCAGCCGTCAATCAAGATTGATGCACTGCTTCACTGATGCCTCTCAAGAGGTCGTCGAGGTTGCTTGTCATTTCATTGCAGACGCATCTGTTGGCCAGGTTGTCCAGGTGAGCCGCTCCTCAAGCTTTGTTTTTGTGTTTACTTCTTCTTTGTTTATCATTCGAGACGATTGTGCAAACATTTTACGACTGCCGAAGTACAAGCTATTGGCCAATCGTTGGCAATTGTGACGGCCTTTTGGCTACCAACTCAATGCAGTTAACATTTATAATAATCGTGGCAAATTGCAAGAAGAAAAAAGGTACAAGCGCGAATATAATCAAAGAAATTATTAAGTACAAATACTTAATAATGATTGCAAGATTTTTGTATTGAGAATTAATCAATTTATAGAAGTTTCATTTAATAATAGTTTTAGTATTCAATTATATGCATCAGTAGCTATACTCACTTCTCAATAAATAAATTAAAATAAAAAAAAAATAATAAAAAAAATTGTGTACATACCTCTCTTTAATATAGCCTCTCTATATTTTTAAACAGCAACATAAATGAAAGTAAAATAAATAAATTATTAATATTTTAACATTGCACAATAATAAAACATTAAATCATAATCATATCGAATCACATAAATTTGAAATTTCTTTAAAAATTGATTAAATTGAATACTTTATTAAGAGCTTTTGCATTTAAACTTCTGCACATTTTTTATCCAACACACCTGTTCTAATCATTGACTAATGCATAAAAAAAAACAGGTAAACTCAAGTTCAAGGCGCAACAGGTGGCAAGGTTTCAATAAAGTAAATAAAAGTTTACTTTTGTCTGCTTGCCAGAAACATTTGATAATTGTTCGAAAAACATATAAAAAATATTTGATGGTTTTTCGAATTTCCTTTGATTTATTACGGCGATTAAATTTCCGTTTGGTATTTTTGTAGCTTTGCGTTTTTTTCGTTTATTAAACTTTTGCTTTTATCTTTCGGACAGGCCAATTAGCATATGTTTAATTATTTAATGCCAAAGCTTTGTCAAAGAAGAAATTTTTGTATATTGTGAACTTAAATAATAGATAATAGATTTAAAAATATGCACAAATTATGGGAAAAGGTCAAGAGATATATTAAAATGTTGATCATAAAATTAATTATAATTTTCAAAACTTGCAAATGTCAAACAAAGTTTTGATATTTAAGATTCCCTGCTTTACATTTCAATTAAACACCTGTTTTGACACATCATCTTCAATTAAGAAGCAGTTGCTTGCACGGCCTTCAAATCGGCTTAAAAGCCCAACTTGAGCTTTAATTGTCACGCTTGATCGGACATTATGTTAAAAGCCTAAACCATAACTAATGTTTTTAACTAATCAAATAAATGTTCATGCATTTTTTTTTCTTGTAACTTTTGTGTTACGCAATTTCCAAACGTAGGTGTGCCATTTGATATGGAATTGTATAACTGTATTAGCAACTTATTAAATTCCGATATTTAGTAGTTCGCTAAAAATTGTAAAAAACACATAAAAGATAATATTTTTACATTAGTTTTTATTTGATAAGACCAGTTTTTTTGTTAATACTTTAGTTTTTGCATGGCATTAGATCTATCTATAAATCTAAGTTGTAAATATGTTTCTATAATTTGAATATTAATATTTTCAACAAAAATGTGGCATACTTCAATTTTATTTATTTTTTTTGTATTGAATCTGATTAAGATTATATTTTTCTATACTTGAGACTTTTTCAATTCAGAACTTTTGCCTGTCCTTAAAAAAATAAATTAAATTTTATTCATCGGAATTTTCTTTAAATATTTAATTTCTTAACTGCACAAAATTATAATAAGGTTTTAAATGTAATACATTTTGTTAAATAATTCTTATGAAGAATATATAAATTCTATTATACCGTATTTTAAAAAAATTTCTTTGAGCGTAACTTGAGTATATGTATATATGTATGTATATATATTTGTATTAGCATAAAAATTATCGATTCATCAGTAGGCTGTATTTGTATATTAGTATATAGACTTATTGCATGTTATGGAATATATTATAAGATCTGCTATTAAGCATACAAATTTTGAATATATTTGCATAAATAATACTGTGACTTAGAGATCTTTGTAACACTATTATCTCATTAGTATTTAATCTCGTTCAGAGCTATATGTCTGGTGGAGCTTCCTATGTGCTGAGTCGCGAGGCGCTGCGTCGCTTTATGACTGAGGCCTACGATTCTGGTAAAATTTGTCCGGAACCGAAAAAAATGGGCATTGAGGATTTCTACATGGGCATTTGCCTGCAGAATGTGGGCGTGCATTTAATTGACTCTGCGCATGCATTGCCCGAAGAAGAGGAAGAGAAGCCAAAGTTCTTTCCACTGGACATCGCAAGCTACTTGTACAATTATAATGCCAGCATTCCGGACTGGCTTCGAGAAATGAGCGTCTCGCCGATATCAACCGTATGTCTTTCAGCTTTCTTTTGTTCTTCGATCTTCTATATAAACATATACATATAATCTGCAGGGCAAAGATTGCTGTTCGAACTATTCAATAGCTTTTCATTACACCAAGCCGGAGCGAATGTATCTATATGATTTCTTTTTATATCGTTTGCGGGTCTTTGGTCGGAAATATGAGGAGCAGCTTCCACCGCGTCTCACAACTGATGAGCTGTTAAAAAGATTTCCAATTGAAAACAATTCGGCGATTACAGATTTATCCCAAATGCTCGAAAAGCCAGACAATTTTTGAATTTCTTAATGTAAGTTATTATTTATATGTATATTTTTATATAATGTGATTTAATTATAAATAAATTAATATTTTTTTATAAAAACGAGTTCAAACGCTAATTATCTTTAAGAGTTGTGCTGCTCAAACTGTTTCGCTTGTTTTGTCGCTCTCAAACTGTATACAAAACAAAAGACTTAAGCAACATACTTGCTTGGGCAGCGAATAAAAATTGTAGTTTGCTTTTAGGCGCACACTTCTAATGAAAGTTTATTTGCGTCAATAAATACTTTTGTTAAATAAATTCATTAAATTATATTAAGAGAAGTAACTTCATCATAAATTATTAATTTTTTTAATGGCATTTTTTTTTTAATTGTTAAGCTAACTTTAATACAAATTCAACTAATCAAATGATCAAGCCTTCAATTAAAATTAAGGCACATGTCATTACTTGATTATGCGTTAATATATAAAAGCTTTAAGTCATAAAATAACTTACATATAATAAGCCATTAATGCATTTGTTATTTATTTTATGATTTTGTAAAATTTAATTGCCATTAGCTCGGTTTTTAGTATGTAATTTATTTATTGGCTGCACAATCGCCAATAAAATGTGCAACAAGCAGCTGCAAAGTCTTAAAGCTATGCATCAATTATTTTTAATTCTTAGCATAAAAAAAGTACATATTGCAAAACTCCTTCAGCTTGGCGCATTCTTGCATGAAGGGCCAAAAGCAGCGCAAACTCAGTAGCAAAGTCAAAGCCATGGCCAGAAATGAGCCTTCCTATTGGCCCACAAATTGGCTGGCCAAGTGAAGTTAATTAAGGTCGGAATGGGGATGTAACGTGTAATTTTTATGACCAAATCGCATATATATAAATTTCTATATATACATATATTATATATTTAAGTGCAGCGTGTGAATTATTAAGTGAAAGGGAATTTTCCGATTAGGCCAGATACTATAGTTAGGCATGAGCTCAACCAGTTAATGAATCTCTTAAATACGTATCATTGAACATAAAAGCTTTGCAGCTGTCTAGGGAGAAGATCTGTTGGCAACTCACAAGACTAAATCAGTTTATAATCTATATACTATTTATACTATACCCTTTCAATGCGGTCGTAAATTTGAAGTCCAATCATGAGTTGTTCATTAGAAGTGGCATTTCCGACTAAAGCATCATTCGTTTGTATTTTTGCATCTACTCTTAATCACGTTTCAGATTAAATGTTAACGGTTTTTAAGTACTTGTAATGTTTCTCATTTAAATAATGGTGAAATATTATTTTGTAAAGTTATTTTTTTATCTACATTCTAAGCCTATTAAGCATAGATGAACACGTAAGATATTTGAATTTATGAGAATTGAAGCTTATTACTCTAATTACAGTAATAATAAGAGTACTGGTAGTAGTAGTATTAAAATTGTATTATTAATTAGTAGTAGAGTATTAGTATTATTATTATTAACAGTAGTATTAGTATTATTATTATTAACAGTAGTATTAGTATTATTATTATTAACAGTAGTATTAGTATTATAATTATTAATAGTAGTGTAAGTAATATTATTATTTTTATTAGTAGTAGTAGTAGTATTAGTAGTGGTAGTATAAGTATTATTATTAGTAGTAGTTTTAATAATAGAAAAAATATCGTCGCCGGAATCGTCAGTAGAAGTATTAGTATAAGCATAATCGTTAGTAGACTTATTATTAGTAGTATTAAACTAATTATTCGTTTTACTATGTATATTTAGTAGTATCATTCATTTAAGTAAGATTTGTATTCGGTTAAGCAAAATTTGTTTTAGCTAAGTTGCGTAAACAGAATACTTTTCGAAACTTTTTCAGTTGATTATTTTATTAATAATAATTTGTTAAAGTCCATTATATAAATTATGGCAAGCACCACATTAATTGATATTAAAAATTGATTGACAATTTCGAGTTGGAGTTGCAAAGGAAAAACTGCCTTCAATCAAATCGAACTGCAAGAGTTTGCAAACAAGCTGAGCAAACAGCTACCGTTTGCTAGCTAGCAGCTAGCAGCTTGTTAGTTAACGTACTTAGTGAGCTTAGTTAGTTGGTAGTTATTTTGTTGGTTTTGTATTGGTTAGCCAGCCGGTGTGTCTAACCATTCCAACGGCCGTCAGACGGTGCGTATGCGCAATGCGCGCGCGTGTTCCATTTTTTGTTGTGCTGCCACACGCTACACACAAGTGGGTTAAATTGCTGTTGCTGTTGCTGTTGCTCTTGTTATTGTCACCTGTCTGATTAATATTTTATACATACATATACATATACATATGTATAAATAAAATTGTGCGTCGAGTCATGGCATGTAGTTGGGGAGCATTCGCCTGACCTTCGGCGTTGTCAAATGCGAGCTGTAAACTGCGTCGCTCTCGATTTGCAAGACATTCAAAAATTATAGGTAACACACACACACACACACTAATATAAACTTACTTTGTGTGGAGTGAAAAAAAAAATAATAATAAAAATAAATCCAAATTGAAATTGCATTAAACTCAAATTCGAAACCATAAAAAATCGTTAGCTGTTGCTTTTTTTTTATTGTTGCGCAAATTTTTGTATTTCAATTTAATTTTTTTTTTCTGTCATTTTTTTACTCTAATGTCAATTGCCACGCACTTATTTTTCAAATATTTTTTCGTAAGAAAGTCGTTCATAAATTTTGTTGAGTAGATTATAAAAAAATTCCGTAACAAGTTGTATTTCTTTCTCTCAAATTTATATCTCTATATAGATTGCCGAGATAAAGCTTGTCAATTAATTATTATACCCTTCACTTTTCGAGCCAAGCGTATTGCAAAAAAAAACCCGAATAATCTGAAGTCTCGTTTTGTATATTTTTGTTCAGTTTTCTTAGAGTTTTAAAGTTGAATTCTTGAACTCTTCGGGTTATTTTCGGGGCTCTTAAGGATTGAAAAGCCATAATTAGCGCAGTCTTCAGCTATTTTTTATAATTAATATTTATAATAATTATTTATAGCTTACTTCTGGATAACAAGCTAACGTTAATGGGGGACAGCTTTAGGGAGCGTCCGCTATAAAGATAAACAATTTATTTTGAGTGATGGACGCAATTATTAATAAAGACTTTTTTTGAAAGTCATGTGCATAGATAAATATTTAGAAATATATATAAAAATACTTACATGAACAATAATTAAACGCAGATATATATTCAAGTAAATAGATGTTTAAATTCTATATTCTAAATAAGTAAATGACAGTAAAATTAGGATATGGATATACAAAATATTACAAATTATAAATAAAGAATATAAATTTAATAAAACTTAAATGATATAGCCTTATATAACTAGTATTAATATATTTTGTATTATATATTTAGGAATGTTTCTTAATATGTTTAGTATTAAAAGTTGACTTCAAGTAAACTCTAGGGAATATCACAGGGTTATTTTTACATACAATTTTAATTTTATTAATTTAAAAGAAACAAAACAAAAACTTGTTTAACTATTTCTTTCATCTCTATATCAACTATTGTCAACCTGTTGGCTAAAGTTCAGAACTCACAATTCAATCATTATTTCAGACAGACATTTACGGATAATGTAAAGACGATATTTTATGTCAATTTTTCTATGAGTATGTCAACAGCTCGATCGCTAGGCAAACCCCCCTCCAACCCCTTGCTCTATGCATATGCATGCTGTGCAGCTGTGCACATTAAAATCAATTAAAATTCTTATTTATCTTCTATTCTCGATTCTCAATTCTCGATTCTCCATTCTCAATGCGCTTAACAAGTGCAGCGTGCGGCGAGCGCATCTATAAATATTTATTAAAGTGTCCAACGCTCAAAAAATCAGCTGCTAAAAATATTTATGTATATATATGTATATGTATATACATATATGTATCATGTGTCGAATGCACACGCATTGAAAGACATTCTTGAATCTAAAGTGCACTTCGAAAAGAAGAAATAATTATTTGTTATGTTAGTCAATACGATTTGTATGGGAATTGTTTCAAGTTTTCAAAGTATTTCATGTTCAATTGCCATTAAAAAAAATAAATAAATAAACACACATATCTTAAAGTTTAGCACTCGCTAGATAAGTAATTAAATTAATTAATTTTTATATGCTGGCAAAAGTCGATTCACGCCAATCGCTAGATTTCAAATTAGTTATATATAGAGGCCTTCCACTGGAGCGTTCATATCGTTTATCCAGTTAAGATTGATTTAAGTCGATTGGCATCTGTCCAGCTGCTGTTTTTGGCCAAGTCAATTGAGCATTCAACATTTATGACAGCATACACGATAAGCTGTATCCCAAAAATGATATAATTAACTGCATTGATTGCTCGAAATATGGAATAAATAATTTAAAGCACTTGCTTGCGAATTTTTTAAGAATTCCATAAGAAATTTTATTTCATCCAATGAAAAAATTGACACATTTGTCATATATAACTTTAAAAATAAATAATTTTATAAATCTAATCAAATCATTTTATCCGTTTCATTTTCTACCTTATAAAATTGTTATTGAAATAGTTAAAAAATTTTTTTTTATTGTTCAAAAAATACTTATAGATCCCTAACAAAAATATATCTATTTTAAACTTTCCAACATTCTTATTCTGATTTTTTTTCATTAATAACTTACAGAAAAACACATAGTCAATATACCCTATTTATTCAAATTTTTGATATTTGTGTGTACAAAAATTATCATAAACAAGCCGTTTACAATATTAAGAACGCATAAAAACTGAAATATTGTTGCATATTTACATAGCAAACAGCTGATGGCTACTGCAATAATTGACTTTGACTACTCAATTAGACAAAGAGCGGCTTATTTTACACTCTCTTCAGCGCGGGTGAACGGACGAACAGCTGAAGATGTGCACTCTTCAACCTTCCAGTTGACTCTTTGCGTACATCCGTTAATGCTGGGCGCTCTTTAAGCCGTTCATGAATTGGAAATGCCCATATGATAGGCTTACATGTGTTTGTCGCCTGTGGGAAACGTTGACATGACAATGATTTATAATACCCCTTGTCATGTCGAATATGACGGAACTTATTTAAAAACGGATCTGGAGACGGAGCCCGACCGCACAAGCGAAATGGAGCATAAGCCTTGCAGGGGGATGAATACAGTGCAGTAATAAAGACAAAGAGAGAGAGAGAGAGAGAGAGAGCGAGAGAGTGAGCGCCTGCATGAGTAAGTTAAAGACAGCGGTGTTGTCTTCGACCGGTTTCGTCGAAGACGGTGCTTCCAACGCGAGGGGGGCGATTGGCAGAGTTTGGTGTGCTCCCTAGCCCAGCTGAGGTGCCAGGCAGCAGCACATATTTCAGTACTCAACGAACTCTTGGCCGCTGCGGACGTTTGGCGCTCTCCTTGCTGCATGGGCAAAATTGGTGAGCGCGACGTGGGACGAGCGACGATCGCTTGTAGTGAGAGTGAATGTAAACGTGTCGCGCATGCGTCCGTTGTCTTCAATTGTTGCTGTGCTGTGGCTCGTTCGGATCGGTTCGGTTCGGTTTCGTCTTCACCGTTATTATAATTTGTGTGCTGCGCGTTTTATCTATGCAAAATGACAGGCCAAGTTATGTGATGGCAAATTGTTGAAATTGTTTGTCGAATAGTGCAAATAGGAAGGAAAAACAAGAAACAAAAAGAGGCAGCAACTCCACCCGCTGAAATGTTTTTAAATAGTCTCCAAGTTGGTGGTGGCTGTTTTTGTTGTTGTTGTTGTTGTTATTGCTTCTTTTTTGACTTTGTGTAGTTGCTTTTTTGGG
This sequence comes from Drosophila pseudotalamancana, assembly GCA_037075185.1. Taxonomy (NCBI): domain Eukaryota; kingdom Metazoa; phylum Arthropoda; class Insecta; order Diptera; family Drosophilidae; genus Drosophila; species Drosophila pseudotalamancana. The sequence goes on from JBAMCK010000446.1 coordinate 235,186, forward strand.
TCGACGTTTCGTCGGTTCGCCATCTCTTTTGCACACACGCAAATTCGTCGTCTTCGGGTCGTCTTTTCGTCTCCGCTTTGTTTGCTTCAAGCGTCGTCTTCTTGCCTTTTGCTTATGTTCGTTTTCGTTCATGAATATAATTTATATTCGTGTTTATTTCTGCGGCTGCTGCGGCTTCTTCTTCTTTTAAGTCCACCTCTCCACAATCTTTCCACTCTCCTCCTGTTCAATACAATAACAACAAATACAACAAACTTGGCTGAACGCACACAAAACAAAAATTAAATTCACTAATATTACTTGTCGCTTGCGCAATTTTAGCGATAAAAAATATTATTACCGAAACCAAAATAAATTTCAAGTATGAAAATTAAAATAGCGGAAGTGCAAAAATAACGGTTTAATGTGTGCAAAATCAAAAGTGCTGAAATAATAAGAAAAACATATAATGGGAAATATAGTGGATACAAATTGTGAAATGAAAGTTGTATATTATGAAAAGCTTATTAGCCAAGTCTTTGAACGTGTCTCAAAGAGATTTGCATACATATTATAATAAACTAGTTAACTTGAAGAACGGCTACATTCTCATGGCTTTTAACAAGATCGTTAAGACTTTATACAATTGTCAAGGAACTGAAAACTTGAAAAAAATGTTCTTATACCAAGCATAAAATAATTTCACAAAGCGAAAGCTCACAAAAATATATCTTTTTTTCAAATTTGTTTGTCTAAATTTAGAAAAATTGTTTGAAATAGTAGAAAACATGTTTTATTTTTTTATTTTTTTTTTTTGCCGAATAGTTCCGATAATTTATAGAGAGGCGCTTCGGGCCGTAAGTGCTCAAAAATTATTCAACCTTTGTCTGCTTGGTACAAAAACCGCATAATTTTTCATTGCATTCCATTATAATTATGCCTTTCAACTCTTCCACGCTTTCTTGCATTTCTATTGCTCCAGCTCTCACGCTCTCGCTCTCTTACGCTCCACTCTCTCTTTAACTACTTATTACGGTTTTTAAGTAAGTGCCACTGTTAAGATAAAAGGAAAAAAAATTATAATTTCTGTATAAAACTCTTTTGGGTGTCTCTTCAGCCTTATGACTTTCTGAGCTTTGCCGTTGTTGTTGTTGTTTTATTTTTTTTGTTATAATGAAATTGTTAATTGTTTGCAGTTGTGCAATAGATATTTTTTTATTGCTTCGCTGTGTTTATGTTGTTGTTGGTAGTTTTTTTTCGGCTTCTTTCTCGACTTCTCCGACTATTGTCGATTATGACTAATGGACATTTGTCGGTTTTGTTTGTAAGCGCGCAGAAGGTCAATTGTTTTGTGGGTAATTCCGTTTAGTTGATATACGCACACTTACACACACACACACACACTTACATCTAATGTGTATGTGTATGTAAGTCTTGAATTTTCGCGCTTGTTGTGGCTTGACTTGCCGTTTATTTTGTTGTACACATTGCCTTACTTTATGCAATATAATTAATTTGAAACATTAACGAACCATTTCGTCATTTACTTAAGCCTTTTGTATTGCGGTTTTTGTTATTTTTCCTGTTCCTAATGATTTTCGTTGTTCCACTATTAACTGCATTGCACCTAAATACCGTTTGATATTTATTTGAAATTATTTAATGGTACTTGGATTATAAGTTTTGAAATATATTTTCAAATATGCGTAAAGATAATTTAGATATAAATTTCAAATTGCTTATATTTAAAATTGTTAAATTGTTAAATTTTAAATTTTAAAATATTTGTTATATATACTTGATTATATATGATATATGCGTTCCTTAAGCTAAATATTTTCAGTGTCAACTGCAAGCCAACTTTCAAATTTTGTTCGATTTTAGGCTCACTCGATTGTTCCCCATTGAATTAATCCAAAGACCTCTATAAACAATTTTAAATCCGAAAAAAAATCTTTATTAACAAAAGCAAATAGATATATGTGTAGAATCATTAAACTTTATGCTAATTTCCGACAAACAATAACATAATATTAAAAATTTTAAAATCGCGTATTCCGTAACTGTATACAAAATAAAAAATTAAAGACAAAAAACAACTAACAAAACGTTGACTAAGAACCGCCGGCTATAAAATTAATAAACAGTTTGTTATGAATCAGAAGTTTTAAAATTAAAGTTTCCCATTTGCAGTGCTACTTAAAAGTTTCCTAGAAAAGATGAGCAAACGTTAAAAGTTAGCCAATGTGGCGTGTGATAATACAAATCGAAGCGTATATAATGCAAAATTGAGTCGCCTAAAGCTATACAACCGACCCCCTTCCAGTGCAATACATAGTTTGTTTAATTAATTTCACAATACAATTCCGCGAGCCAAACGAAATTTGCCTATAACACAATAGCAAATACCACCTGGGCTATAAATATGAGTGTTCCAAGCATGCCCCAACAGCGGGCATCAACAACATCCCCAGCTCCTCCAATCCAACATAGCTGCAGATCACGTCTAACCCCCAGGGCAAGAGCCCCACGTAGCGCCCTGCTTTTGTTGCTGATTAGTCTGGGCCTCAGTCTCGGCTTTGTGCATTGTTATGGTGAGTACTTTTCGCATATGCCTTAACAAATTCAATTAGTCGAAGCTTGAACAAAATTGCAAAAAAACAAAAAAAAATATCTTTTTATCTTACTTTATATTATATATATCTGCCGACAAACCGTTATAGAAAGCATATAAAATTGTGGGCTGTAAAAATAGACAATAAATGTGGAAATAATTTTAAAAAAATGTGAGTTCTCAGTTCAATCAGCCTGCAATTTTTGTTATTCAAAATTATCTTTTTTATTGCGGTTAAAAGTGACTTCAAAACAGTTTTTACTGTAGTTTTTAATGTAATCCTATCAATGTAAAAATGTACCCTAATATTAAATGCTGCGGATTAAAAATGATTTTTCAATGTTTACCAGAGTTAGCAAAGAAATTCAAATGGAAATAAATCAGATATCAATATATACAAAAAAAAAAAAAATCAAATCTGTATAAACAAATATACATTAACACTTAATTTCCATGCTTGGTATCCGTCGTGAACCGACTTTAAAAGTAGTGTTCAAATAGAGCTTCCTAGCAATTAAGATAAAATGCAACATTAAAATAAAAAAACATTTAAACGTTTGCTTATTCAAACAAAACAAATACCAACTATTAAATTTACCACCTCGAAAACTGTTTGCAAATCAAAATCAAGTGGAACAACAACAAAACGCAAGTGTTAATGGGAAAACATAATGAAATTGGCAAAGAAAGGAGGAAAACAAAACGTTTACATAGGTCGAACGATCCAATGTTTGACTTCCCCATGCCATGCCGCATGTGCTTCAGAGGCTGAAGGGAAGGTACACACCACATAATATATACTATAATCTATATAGTATATATGCACAATGGATAATAATTCACATTGTTTGCAATAATTTCATTAATGCCGAACAACAACAGCGAAGCAAACGATCTGCTGTGCATAAATCAAATGATTAGCAAAAATTGTAAGAAAACGAAATAGAAATAAAAATAAAAATAATGGAAATATAATATATTAAACGATCCGTGAAATTGAGAGAGGAAACAAATCGCCCATGCGGCCAGCTGGCTGGGCGGGCGTTGACATTTGACTTGTGGGCCACGCCCACAAACTAACCGTTTATTCAATACGTGACCGAGTGGCTGCAACATCTGTCCGACATCTGTAAGAGGGAGAGGAAATATATACATATACAAATATACATACATATTTATGTATATAGGTATTTATTTATGCATAATAAATTGCCAACACCGAGTCGTTTATCGGTCAGTGGAAGCCACGAGATCTTGCCATGTCTGCCGATATATGCTGTCAATCAGCCAGACACACAGACAGAGAGACATAGGAGGTGTATTGTCTAGACCCCCAAGCAGGCCGCTGAATCTCCTTCTCGCGGATGACGTCAAGCCAATACGTTAGCTGGTTAACTGATTCTGTTATTATGATTGGTTTATTTCATTGTAATTGCAATCAATTTGCCTGCGGGGGGAAATTAAATTCACATTTGTCTTTGTTGTTGCTGTTTTAGTGATTAACCTGGCTAACAGTGTATTTAAGCCATGTGTGGTAGCCTCTTCTAAATGACCCCTGAGTGAGAGCTTGAAGTTCCGGGTTCGACTCTTTAACTATATATGTGTGTGTATTGATTACTTAGTAGAAGGTTATAATAGTCAGCATTAGAGATCGAAAAAGTTATCCTTTGCAAATCTTAACTTAAGTTTCTTATACAGGAAATAAGTAAAATATATAAAAAATAAAATAAATTAAATAAACAAATAATATATTAATTTAAGCACATTACACAATTATCCTGATTATATTACATATATGTAAACTATTTAGATTAAGAAACAGCTTACTTAATAATGCAAATAATCACTAATATTTAATATATATATGCCTCTAACTTATCACAATTCAAACTACAAATCTTGTGTAATTCCATAAACTAATTGGCAAAAGTTGTTTATGGACACTTGGCACAACGATAACTGTCGCAAATTATTTATTTATATTGCATTTTGATTATTTTATTTTATTTTGATTTTGCGTGCAAATTACGCATTAAATTGTTCCAGTTAAGATCGGAGAATGCCATAAATGTGGCTACGCACAAAAAAAAAAAAAAAAAAAAAAAATAACAAAACCACAAAAACAAAATAAGTAAATGTTAACTAACTGACAAGTATTTGAACCTGCCAGACTAAGCCAGTTTTTTTTTTCTTTTTACATACTGAATCAGAGCTGAAAGATTGTTGATCGTAGAGCTATTGCATTAATTGACTTTTAAATTGATTGAGCAGCGGTCAGGGCTTTAAGTAGCGGCTCGGCCCCGCCCCGTTTGGTAACAATATTTAGGCCCAATTAACATATTTGTTTGCCATTTAGCGCATTTCTTGATCGTTTGCAATGACAAACCGTTTGCTAACAGTTGAAATTATATTTGAGAAATTATTTGCATTAAGCCGAGTCTCATTTGCAAATCTTAATATATTTTCACTAGGTGTCAACGAACAGAAACGGAAACTTTTATTTAGCATAATTAAAAAGACGCCCCATATTTAATTTTTTAATTTTTTTTTTTATCATATTAACAGAATTTACCCCAAGCCAAAGAGTATTTAATTATTTATACTCTAATTATTAATTTTTGCTCATGAATCACGAGGTTAATGTGTGAAAGCGGTCGACGTAGTGATACCCTCTATATACATAAATATAAATTAACAGGAAATAATAAATTTGCAGCTTAATTGTGTATGTTACATATAAAATAAAAACTAATATATAGCAGAGCTTTAAAAATACACTATAATAGCTTTCAATAATTTACAAGGCATTAAGAGACCACTTATGCTATAAATCTGATTACTTACCTGATAATTAACTATTTGGTGAGCATTTTATTCTAATTGCTGACAACCTTATTTCATTTTAATAATCATAAATTAGAAATATATATTAATAATGATTGCGTATACATCAAAATGTATTTTGTTATTGCTTTCTATAAAGATGGTTTATTAAATATATTAAAACCTTAAAGAAACGCAAAAAATAAGCATCTTTAATTTCCTTAAATATAAAGCAGGGTATATTGAACTCAACTCAACCAGCATTTGAAATAAATTATATTTTCAACGAGGAACTCCCACCATAAAGATGGTTAGTGTTACCTGTTAACCTGTTTGTCTTATTAAAGGCAACGATCGCATCTAAAACATTTATTTTTATAGTTAAGAGAGCGTATAATAAATATAGCAGCAGCAGCAGAAGCAGCAGATAAAGGCGAAATAATAATTAAACAAAAAATAATTACTACTTTATTTATTTATTTTTTTTGTTTACTTTAATTCACATTTTAGGCACTCGAAATACCAAACGCTTTATTTTGACAATGAAACAAAAGACTTGCAAAGCGATTTTTCAGGCTAAAACAGCTATTAAACGAAATCATGACGTTGACAGCAAAGAGCAACAACAACAAAGATTATGACTATATTTTGTACCATTTTTGAGAGCAACGTTCGCACGTGTGTGCTTTGAGTGTGTGTATGTGTGTGTGTATGAGTGTGTACATGTGTGTGGAATGATGGATGGCAACAACGACTGACGGCGTTGTGAGTCTATATTTAAACAGCACAGCAGTGCGCAGAGGCAACAATCATTGAGAATCAGATCCGGTTAACCAAAAATGTAGCTAGCAAATCACCAACAATAACAACAACAGCAATAATAATATTACTGAAGATTTACTCATCGGAAGACTCAGCTGATTGTATCTACGTGTGTATGTATATACGTACATACAAATAGTTGCGTTGGTGTCTTTGGAATGCCAGAGGCAAACACCTGCTTTGAAGCTCGAAAGCAAAATTTGTCGCAATGTGTTTGGAAAAACATTCACGACATCACGAAATTTACCAAAAAAAGCATATAATCAAACTTTAAATCAATATATATTATCTGTGTACATATATATCAAATTCAAAAATATTTGTATAAAGTATATAAGTGTAACAATATATATATATAATATTTAGCATTTCAGCAGTTTTAACCTAGATTTCTTACTGTGTATCATTTTTATGTGAGACTTATATAAAATTCAACAATTGTTGCTATCTCTACGTTCGTCATCAATTGTCGCATCGTATTATTATTATTTTTGTTGTTGTACACTTTTCTAACGTCAACGATTTCACGTTCGTTTTCTAAGTCTTTTGATTTTGCTCGGGTTTCACTTTCATTCGTGGCACAATGCGTGACATTGGGCAATTAGATAGTTTATTGCAACTAGGTTATCACTGTCTATACGTATTTATATGTATATATATATATATGCACCATAATTTGTATACGAATTGTGTTAATGTGAGGTAAATTTGTTGGTGAAACCTTCAAATGACCTGAACTAAATAAAATTGAGATACTTTCGAAGAGTTTAAGAAGTGAAAACAGCTTTTATGCAAATTACTCAATAAACATAAAATTACTTAATATTTTTTGCAAGATTTTCAATTTTGTTTAAATGCCTTTTACTTTATTTGTATAGTAAACAAGAATGTAAAGCAATCGCTTTAGTCCCAATTTTATTTTTGAAATATATATATGTATATATTTTTATCTGTTTATGTATACAATTCTTAAGTGATGATTTCATTATATACATATTTATCCAAAATAATTAATTTTTTACCAATCAGTCAAATAACTAAGCAAAGTAGCAACAAATAAGCTCCTTTGACTTGACATATATATATACCTATTTATATGACTATATGACTATATGACTATATTTATGAAATATATATATATATTGAAACAGTCATATCAATAATCATATACGTACTTCGCAGTTCTGCGAGGTTAACTGTAAGCTGGCTTATTAAAATGGGCTCAGGGTATCTTCAAGTTGTGCTCGCCCAAAGCACATTTTTTTACCTGTAAAGAATCTGAATTTATAGCTGTTAACAGCGCGGGAGTTGAAACTGATCATAAATATATTTCTTATATGATTGAAGGCGGCTTCTTTGAGGAGCTCCACAAGGGCATACAAAATGTTGTCGAACTGATCTGACAGACATGTGTATGTGTATGTGTTCGTCCTTAACCTAAGTGCAAAAGTTCTCTCATTACAGGTTTAGTCTCAATATATGTTAACAAAGGCGAAAATAACAGAGTCAAAGGCATAGCATATTACGCAGAATTCACATGTGGAACGCATTTAGGAGATAAGCTGAAACAGATTTCGATGAAAGTTGGAAAGGGGCACAAATTGTAAACATTTGTACTTATCCAGTTATACTTATCTGTAGATTAAAATTTTTTACTTAATTTATATGTATTTAAATTATATATGTAAATGTGCCCATGCCGGTAAAGAATGAAATGTTTCAGTTTGATATATTTGCTATATTAATTATTCGGGATCGCATTTATTGTTCGGCTAAGAAGGCAGGGAATTCAATAGGTCAGTGTAAGCCGGTTTGATATTAAAGCAACGAAAGACACAAAATAACAATCCCCTACAAAAATCGAAGAGTATAGATAGAACGTAACTTCTATTATTTGAATTTCCTTGTATACATATAATGAGAAGTATTTGTATAATAGTCTATGCGATCAGGCTATCGTTAGTCGTATACATATAACGAGAAGAAAGCATTTTAAAATATATTCAACTGAATTCCATTTGGAAAGGATAACGAATTGATTATATCAGGTCCGTTTTTCATGTGCATTTTAATCAAATTTTCTCGTCGTTCTTAACGGCAATAAATCAAACATTTGACAGTCAAATAAAATATTGATTTATTTTTATTAGAATTATCAAATAATAAACAGTATTCGATAGATTTAGATTTCAGGGTCTTTCAAAAGCTACCTATCACATGATACCGTTGATTTTTTGTGGTACTTTATAACTGAAACTAAACCAACTTTATAAATTTATTCGAGTGTTAAGAATTTAGACCGAACAATTTGTCACAAGTGCCACAAAAAGTTTTTAATTCAGTGACACATAAAAGACAAAGAGACAAAGAAAAATATATTTGTTAGCTGTTAATTGGTTGCCTATTCAAGAACTGGCAGATTACAAAAGTAGGTGTGACTGACCAAATTATACCCTACTTAGTAAACTTTGTGTATTTGTATATGCTTAGCCAGATCAAAAGAATTGCAAATTGCGATAAATAATATAATTGTATACTTTATTAGATTTATTGGTTGCATACAAATGCACACAAACAATATACCCTCTTTTTAAGCATTTGCAATTGAGATTCAGAGCATATAAAAATGCGCACATGACTTAATTTCATCCAAAATCAATTAACACTATCCATATAGCTATACAGTCATGCAGCTGTAAGCCAGACCAAAACCGAAAGCCTAATGAAGCCCAAAAATTCTTTTTCATCTTTTGCGGCTTAATTAGACGACAAGAAAAAGTGGTCAGCATCTCAAATTGTTGGCCAAGAATGCAGTCGCTCCAAACGCCTCAAAAATTACCAGACACCATCCAAGTGTATTGTGTTTGTTATATGTATGTATGTATTTGTGGTTGAGTATTTTGCTTACACGATGCTTTACGTTTGGGAGATTTGGCATTTTTATATCATTAATCCAAATGCCGATTGTTTAATTAAAATTTCCAAGATTGGCTTCTTACAACATAAATGTAAATAATTAAAGCAATTTATTTGCTATTTTTTTGAGATCATGGCAAGAACTAAATGCAACAAATTTAGTATCAAAAACTACATTTAAAGATACTTAATAAATAATCTTAGATATTTGGCTTAGATATAAAATTTCTGGAATAAAAAATTTTACATTTACATATTTACGCTTAATCTTGATATCGTTTGATTTGATTATACTTATATTTAATTTATTTATTGTCTTTGTTTTCAGAGAAAATGTATAGTCAGACTGAAAAACAGCGCTACGATGGCTGGTACAATAATCTGGCCCATCCCGACTGGGGATCTGTGGGTAAGTGCAGCAGTATATAGAATATATAGTAAGTATGTAAATGCAACAACTTTCTAACTGTGCTTACGAGGCGGCACCTTAGTTACTTATTAGAATCGCATCTATTTGCATTGACACGATATTCTATTTGCATAGTGCAGGGCTTTAAATGTAATTCTGAAACTATTTTCAGATAGCCATCTGGTACGCAAAGCGCCGCCCTCCTATTCAGACGGGGTATACTCGATGGCAGGTGCTAATCGACCCTCGACTAGACGCTTGAGTCGTTTGTTTATGCGCGGACGCGATGGTCTTGGCTCCAAGTTTAATCGGACCGCATTGCTGGCATTCTTTGGCCAGGTGGTGGCCAACGAAATTGTGATGGCATCGGAGTCCGGTTGCCCCATCGAAATGCACCGCATTGAGATCGAGAAATGCGATGAGATGTACGACCGCGAGTGTCGTGGCGACAAATATATACCCTTCCATAGGGCTGCCTATGATCGCGACACGGGCCAGAGCCCGAATGCGCCAAGAGAACAGGTGGGTGAACTGGTGGGCGTGGGTGGTGGTGTTAACCAACTGGTGTACAAATGTCGCAATAAAACCTACTCCGCAGATAAATCAAATGACTGCTTGGATTGATGGCAGTTTCATTTACAGCACCTCTGAGGCCTGGCTCAATGCCATGCGATCCTTTCACAATGGCACTCTCCTCACCCAGAAGGACGGAAAGCTGCCCGTACGCAATACCATGCGTGTGCCACTCTTCAACAATCCGGTGCCCAATGTCATGAAGATGCTCAGTCCGGAGCGCTTATTCTGTAAGTTGTCACCACATCTAGTTTCTGCTTTGATTAATATTTTATTCCACTTGCAGTATTGGGTGATCCGCGCACCAATCAAAATCCCGCATTGCTCTCCTTTGCCATACTCTTTCTTCGCTGGCACAATACCCTGGCGCAGCGAATAAAGCGCCTGAATCCGACCTGGTGCGACGAGGATATCTTCCAGCGTGCACGACACACTGTTATTGCCAGCCTACAGAACGTGATTGTCTACGAGTATTTGCCGGCATTTCTGGGCTCTGCAATTCCAGCGTATGAAGGCTACAAGCAAGACGTGCATCCAGGCGTTGGACACATCTTTCAGGCGGCAGCCTTTCGGTTTGGTCACACAATGATACCGCCCGGCATTTATCGGCGCGATGGAGAATGTAATTTCAAGCAGACGCCAATGGGTTATCCGGCCATACGCCTCTGCTCCACGTGGTGGGACTCCAGTGTAACTCTATATATGAAAAATCTTTGCAAGCCATTTATTAATCGCATGTTTTGCAGGGCTTCTTTACCGATACCAGTGTGGAGGAGGTGCTAATGGGTCTGTCCTCGCAAATCTCGGAGCGCGAAGATCCTGTTTTATGCTCGGATGTGCGCGACAAGCTCTTTGGACCCATGGAGTTCACACGTCGCGATTTGGGAGCTCTCAACATAATGCGTGGACGTGATAACGGCCTGCCCGATTATAATACCGCCAGAGAAGCGTATGGCTTGCAAAGGCACAAAACCTGGATGGACATCAATCCGCAACTGTTCGCAGCACAACCCGAGCTCTTGGAGTAAGTTCTAACTCTAATTCCATGAACAGAGTGCAATAAAACATATAAAGTGTGTAAATAAACACTTTATATAGCAGTCAGGTTTTCGTAGGAACCGGTATATGAGTGAGAGATAGCGAAAGAGAGAAAATACAATGCCTTTTTATACTGTACTAATTAACGTTAACAACATTTTCAATTCCAGTATGCTGAAGGAGGCCTACAACAATCAGCTGGACGACGTCGATGTCTATGTGGGTGGTATGTTGGAATCCTACGGACAGCCGGGCGAGCTCTTCAGTACCGTGATCAAGGAACAGTTTCAACGTTTGCGCGATTCGGATCGCTTTTGGTTCGAGAACGAACGCAATGGCATCTTTACGGCAGAGGAGATTGCAGAACTGCGCAAGATTACGCTTTGGGATATAATTGTGAATAGCACGGATATTGCCGAGGATGAAATACAGCACGATGTGTTCATGTGGCATGCAGGGGATCCTTGTCCACAGCCAATGCAGCTTAATGCCACAGAACTGGAGCCGTGCAACCATTTGGAAGGATACGATTACTTCTCGGGCTCCGAATTAATGTTCATCTATGTGTGTGTTTTCCTTGGCTTTGTGCCAATACTCTGCGCCGCCGCCGGCTACTGCGTGGTCAAACTGCAGAACAGCAAACGACGGAAGCTGAAGATACGCCAGGAGGCGCTGCGTGCACCTCAGCAAAAGGGATCCGTGGATAAGATGTTGGCACGGGAATGGCTGCATGCGAATCACAAGCGTCTGGTGACGGTCAAGTTTGGGCCGGAGGCGGCGATCTATACGGTCGATCGCAAAGGCGAAAAGCTGCGCACATTTAATCTGAAGCATGTGGACGTTGTCAGCGTGGAGGAGTCGGCCACCAATCATATCAAAAAGAAACCCTATTTACTACTGCGCGTGCCCAGCGATCATGATCTGGTGCTCGAGCTGGAATCGTATGGAGCGCGTCGCAAGTTTGTCAAGAAGCTGGAGGACTTCTTGTTGCTCCACAAAAAGGAACTCACACTGATGGAAGTGAATCGCGACATTATGCTGGCCAGGGCAGAGACCCGGGAGCGGCGCCAAAAGCGTCTCGAGTACTTCTTCCGCGAGGCTTATGCGTTAACATTTGGCTTGAGACCGGGCGAGCGAAGGCGTCGCTCGGATGCGTCCAGTGATGGCGAAGTGATGACCGTGATGCGCACTAGCCTGTCCAAGGCGGAATTTGCGGCTGCACTGGGCATGAAGCCCAACGATATGTTTGTGCGCAAAATGTTTAATATTGTTGATAAGGATCAGGATGGACGCATCAGTTTCCAGGAGTTCCTCGAAACTGTGGTCCTCTTCTCCCGTGGCAAAACGGACGATAAGCTGCGTATCATCTTTGATATGTGCGACAATGATCGTAACGGGGTCATCGACAAGGGCGAGCTGAGCGAGATGATGCGATCGCTAGTGGAGATTGCGCGCACCACCAGCTTGGGCGATGATCAAGTCACCGAGCTGATCGACGGCATGTTCCAGGATGTTGGACTCGAGCACAAGAATCACCTTACATATCAGGACTTTAAGTTGATGATGAAGGAGTACAAGGGTGACTTTGTAGCCATTGGCCTGGACTGCAAGGGTGCGAAACAGAACTTCCTGGATACATCCACAAATGTGGCCCGTATGACCTCGTTCAACATTGAACCCATGCAGGATAAGCCAAGGCATTGGATTCTCGCCAAGTGGGACGCCTACATAACATTCCTCGAGGAGAATCGTCAGAATATCTTTTATCTATTTCTATTCTACGTGGTTACAATTGTGCTATTCGTGGAACGTTTCATACACTACTCCTTTATGGCCGAGCACACCGATCTGCGACATATTATGGGCGTGGGCATTGCAATCACCCGAGGATCGGCCGCATCCCTTTCCTTTTGCTATTCGCTACTGTTGCTAACCATGTCTCGGTAAGTATTTCCAACTTCATCAAAGTATGGTCTGAAATAAAAGAAATCTTCCTCTTGCAGAAATCTAATTACCAAACTGAAAGAGTTTCCCATACAGCAATACATACCGCTGGACTCGCACATACAGTTCCATAAGATAGCCGCCTGTACAGCGCTCTTCTTCTCTGTGCTGCACACCGTGGGACATATTGTTAACTTCTATCATGTATCCACACAATCGCACGAGAATCTGCGCTGTCTTACCCGGGAGGTTCACTTTGCCTCGGACTACAAGCCGGATATTACCTTCTGGCTGTTCCAGACGGTCACCGGAACCACAGGCGTGATGCTCTTCATAATAATGTGCATCATATTTGTATTTGCCCATCCGACTATTCGCAAGCGAGCCTACAACTTTTTCTGGAACATGCACACGCTCTATATTGGGCTTTATTTGTTAAGCTTGATTCATGGTCTGGCACGTCTGACGGGACCGCCACGTTTCTGGATGTTCTTTTTGGGACCTGGCATTATTTACACACTGGATAAGATTGTCTCGCTGCGCACCAAGTATATGGCACTGGATGTCATTGATACCGATCTGTTGCCCTCGGATGTGATTAAAATCAAGTTCTATAGGCCGCCAAATCTAAAGTATTTGTCTGGCCAGTGGGTGCGCCTCTCCTGCACGGCGTTCAGACCTCAAGAAATGCATAGCTTTACGCTTACCTCGGCGCCGCACGAGAACTTCCTGAGCTGTCACATCAAAGCGCAGGGACCGTGGACATGGAAGCTGCGTAACTATTTCGATCCGTGCAATTATAATCCAGAGGATCAGCCCAAGATACGCATTGAGGGTCCCTTTGGTGGCGGCAATCAGGACTGGTATAAGTTCGAGGTAGCTGTCATGGTAGGCGGTGGCATTGGCGTTACGCCCTACGCCTCAATACTGAACGATCTGGTGTTTGGCACCAGCACGAATCGCTACTCGGGTGTGGCCTGCAAAAAGGTTTACTTCCTATGGATTTGTCCGTCGCACAAGCATTTTGAGTGGTTCATCGATGTGCTGCGCGATGTGGAGAAGAAGGATGTGACCAATGTGCTGGAGATACACATCTTTATAACACAGTTCTTCCACAAATTCGATCTGCGAACCACCATGCTGGTGAGTTTTTCTTTAATCTTAACCTTTTCTTTGCACTGTATTTAATTTGAATTTTCTCTCTTGCAGTATATATGTGAGAATCACTTTCAGCGCCTATCCAAGACCTCTATATTCACGGGTCTCAAGGCGGTAAATCATTTCGGTCGCCCAGACATGTCCAGTTTTTTTAAGTTTGTGCAAAAGAAACACTCCTATGTAAGCAGACATGCGTTGCATATACTTAAAATCGATATTTAATCATTTTAAATTCCATTACAGGTATCCAAAATAGGCGTCTTCTCGTGCGGTCCCAGGCCGCTTACAAAGAGCGTCATGTCCGCCTGTGATGAAGTGAATAAAACACGCAAATTGCCCTATTTTATTCATCATTTCGAGAATTTTGGTTAGGGTTACGTACCCACAACTCTAACTAATCAGCTCTACAATTATCTGCCAACTACAAATCAAATCACATAAAAAAGAAACAAAAACAAAAACAAAACGGAATAATCTACGAATATTATGAATAGAATTAAGTTTCATTCATTCAGCATTTAAGCGAATTTAGTTGCACCCTCCTCCTCGCTTCCTCTCCTCCTCTTTTCCTCTTCTACCTTTCCATCAATGTAACCACGACTATCTCTCACATTTGTAACTTCATAAATTAGTCATGTTCTACGATTTAGTGCATTATGAAAATTTCCATTGATATTTAGCTAAAATCACAACAACAACAAGAACAAGAACAGCAAAAAGCGGCCTTACTTTATATACTTATACTTATGTATGTGTATGTGTATATGTATATGTGTATTTATTGAAAATATGATTTGTTATCAGTTTTTGTAAACCGTTCGCATTATTTATTAAAATTTACAATTTAATTGAAACAATATACAAATTAATTAATAACGAACAGCTCAGCTATGGATTCATATGCTGCCTGGTATATATTTATGTGGCTCCTATTCTATCTCTATTTGGTTTTATATATTATACTTTTAGCTAATTGTGTATTTTCTCCATCCATTTAATTAGTAAGTACTGGCAAATCTGTTTTAAACAATACTTTTTGTACGTATTTGATGTGATATTTGGTTTGCTTTAATTTTTAATTATAAATGGTACATTACCCCAACCAGAAACCAGTCCGAGAATACAGAATGCTTAACATTCTAGTTAATTTCAGTTCAGAAAGCAGTGCAGTGTAGCCTATGACTAATATTTGAAGCCTCCACTGTATGCTACAATGCGCATGCGTCAGCTACATCTGTTTTCCGCTTGGCAAAAATGGAAACAGGATATACTGCATAAACAAATAAGTTTTCTAGCGACAAGGAAATATTAACTGTGTCTTATTTAAAGCTCATTTTTGTTTAATTGCTATGGACGTGTTTCGCCTTACGGCGGAGTATTATAACTCCGTACTGAACGCGGAACTGAATATCAATGAATGGGTGCAGGACAAGTAAGTCAATATTTTGACACATCCAATCATTAATCTAATAAACATTTCGTGCAGATTGGACATTGCTGAGCCGCTGTTTCGCTTCGTCAGCGTTTATCTGGAGCCCGGCAATCTATTTAATGTGCTGATACCTTTGTTGGGTATTGGTGGACAGGATTTGCTCACACATCTGGTTTATGCACTGAGTCTGGTCAGCGCCGTGAGTTCCTTTGAAAAATGGTAAGTCGGCCAGCAGCAGTATATTTTGAGTGTATATCTATTGTTCTTCATTTACAGGATATATCCGGAGTGGCGACCGCTCTGGCGGCTACGCGAACTCTACTCCAACGACCAAGTCACAAGTACGGGTGTGGCCTTGCAAAGTCACGATTTAAGCTGTGAAACCAGTGGCGGAATGCCTTGCGCACATAGTATGGCATGGACGGCTCTGCTGTTGGTTATTAGTGCACATCTGGCGCCGATTAAGGGTTGCTCAGCTGGTTGGCGGATCATAGTGTATGGCACAATGGGAAGCTGTGTGCTGTGCATGTGGCTGAGTCGTCTGTATCTGGCTACAGAGTATCTCCATCAATGCCTTTTATCTACCTATATAGCAATAAGTCTTTTGTCCAGCTGCCAAGTACACCTCAAAAGCTTGTATGGACTGCGACGCATTTGGGCAGTAGTTATTGTGCTTCTTCTTGGCGTTGTGGCCGTGTCAATTTATTTTGTTAAGCTGCAACTTGGAATTGATCCACATTGGTCTGTGCGACAGGTTAGTCGATAAAATATTCTCAATTTTATTAGGTTTCAATATTGATTTTATTTACAGGCTTTTAAATGGTGTCCAGAACCAACCTATATGCGACATGAGAGCAGTCCCATCTTTTTGCTGGCACGAGATCTGGGTAATCTAATGGGCATTGCTCTAGCTTCGCCTTTGAATAAAATGTATGTCTAATATGTGTATTAATTTGCCTATTATTAATAGTGTTCTTATATAACCGTTTACAGAAGATCGTACAATTCCAAGTGGTCACATCGCTTTATAGGTATCACCACTCTGGAGCTCCTTAACTATGCCCTGCGTCGTTGCACACCCAAACAGCATGGACGCTTTCTATTTCTAGCCTATGAATTCATTCGCAATGCTCTCCACTCATTGATACTCGTTAAGCTACTGCCGAAGCTTTTGAATAAAAAGAGATAAAAGATTTTATAATTTCGTTTTTACCATTTATAAATCTTTTTTGTTTTAATATTTGTGGAAAATAAACTGAACAGAAACACCAAAATTATTCGTATTTATTTGTAGTTAACATGAACAGCCGACTTACAGGTACAGGGGCAGCTAACACTCATCTTTACAGCTGCTAAGTGGCTGACTTAACACCACTAATTCATTACACACTCTGTTAGTTAAAATTTTAATAATGTCAGTTAACATGAGTCTGGCTGCAGTGGTTGCCCCATTCGGATATGCATAGAAATTTGTACTTCGATAAGGTTTTCTAAAATTAATGGAGTTTCTGTCCATATGTGAACAATATTTGACAGCCGTGTGGGTTTATACACTCCACCATTTATAAATATCAGATTCAATCAGTCAATTAAGATTTTATTGAGCCAGAAAGCAGCGGTTGCCGCTTGCAGGTATGCAATGACATTTGTGATCAATAAGATTTTCTATTGACAGGGGCAATTAACATTTGTGAATCTGCAGCGATTGTCCCTTTCGGGTATGCAATGAAATTTGTACTTCGATAAGGTTTTCTAAAATTAATGGAGTTTCTGTCCATATGTGAACAATATTTGACAGCTGCGTGGGTTATACACTCCACCATTTATAAATATCAGATTCAATCAGTCAATTAAGATTTTATAGAGCCAGTTAACATATGCCAGAAAGCAGCGGTTGCCGCTTGCAGGTATGCAATGAAATTTGTGATCAATAAGATTTTCTATTGACAGGGGTAATTAACATTTGTGAATCTGCAGCGATTGCCCCTTTCGGGTATGCAATGAAATTTGTAATTCGAAGAGATTTTCTGTAGACCGTTAAATTTAAATGGAGTTTCTGTCCAAGTGTGGACAGTATTTGACTATCGAGTGGGGGTTTATGCAATGAAATTTGTGATCGATAACATTTTCTGTTGACAAGGGCAGTTAACATTCAACTTTACATCTTCAAAATGCCTGACCTAACATCACTGCATCCTTTAACAGAGTTTCAAACTCACTTTTTTATTTAACATTTTTATAATGCCAGCTAACATTTATCAATCTACAACGGTTGCCCCATGCGGGTATGCAATAATATTTATAATTCGACATGATTTTCTGTTGGCCGTTAAATTTAAATGGAGTTTTTCTCAATCTGTTGACAATATTTGACTGTCGAGTGGGTTAATACCCTCCACTATTTATCACTATCTGGATCCTCGGGTAAGAGTGAGAGACAAAGTGAGAGTTTTCATTTTTTTTTTGTTTCTTTTTTATTTATTATAAAATGAATATAGCCTACTGTTACTGTTAATAGCAACTTATACTATAGCGGTGACTTACAATTCTACAAAATATATATACTTATGTACATGCTTAAACATAGATAACGGGGTACAGAGTGGGAAATGGGGAATATAAAAAGTCCTGTGGGTGTCCTGGGGTGAACTCTCTTGAGCCTTCTTCTCATTCTGACTCCCCGAAGGCGTCGCTTTCTTAAGAGCCTTCGTGCCAACAGGTTAGGGTGATGTTTAATCCTGTCCAAGTATTCAGTAGCTTAGCGGTTGATCACATCTCCGATCTTCGGTACATGGAGTTCCTTGTCGATGTCGCTGTTGCGAATGTACCACGCCGCACAAGAAATTTTACATAGGATTCGGGACTACACAACACGTATATTATTGAGGCTCGACTTTGCCGCTATGCCGTATGCCTGAATGCCATATCGCCAATTGGGTACCAGTATGACTTTGTATATGAGCGTCTTGTTGGTCACCGACAGTTTATTTCTGGCATTAAGAACCCAAGCCATACTGCTCGCCCTTGACCTGAGACGCTTGACTGTTTCCATTATATGGCGCTGGAAATTTAGCCGTTAGTCCAGAGTGACTTCAAGGTATTTGTGAGCTTCCTTCTGGTCTTAGAGTTAACCGTGCAGGAATACACCAGGAGTGAATTGTGCTATGGCAGTGTATGTAACTTCTACACACTTAGCAGGAAGTTTCACATTGTTGATTAACATCTAAATAAAGTCATTCAATATATGCCATGCTGCAGCCGTTGCCCCTTGTGGGTATGCAATGAAATTTGTGATCTTTACAGCTGCTAAATTGCTGCTTCACTTGACAGCGAATCTTAGACTCACTCTGTTAGTTAACATTTTAAAAATTGCAGTTACCATTTGTCAGAATGCAGCGATTGCCCCTTGCGGTTATGCAAGAAATTTGTAATTCGATACGATTTTCTGTTGACAGGGATAGCTAACATTCAACTTTACAGCTGCTAAGTGGCTTACGTAGCATCACTGCTAACATTCAACTTTACAGCTGCTAAGTGGCTTACTTAGCATCACTGCTTCACTTGACAGACTTTTAGTTAACATTTTAATAATGCCAGTTAAATCTGCAGCGACCCATCAGTGAATTCTGTTGTTGAAAAGAAACACATGACACACACATTTATGATTAAGCTGCGCTGATTTTTTTATTTTATTAATTGCCATAAACGTTGCCATAAGGCAAACAATTTTCAAATGGCTATATCTTGAGTAAATGAAGGCCGATCTTGGAAAGATATACCTTTTTGAAATCGTGGACGTCAATACAATCGAATACAATTCAAATAACAATCCATACGAGTACAAAATAGTATACCATTTCAAATTCTGACTTAACATACCTTCAATATTTCAATTTGACTATTTTATTTACATATTTTGAGTTACGACAATCTATGCGACACGATTTGCAAGATTTTTAAACAATATTTATTTAATTACTTCAGTTTTTGTTTCGTTTTCTTACAATATTTAAGCAGTTGCTTTCGTATTACATTTTACAATGCTTTTGCCAATGCTTAAATTTATTTATTTATTCATTTGTTAAATTTATTTTTTATAATGTTATGTTATGTGTATGTAAATTGGTAAGTGTGTGTACGTGTATGCTTAACATTGGTTATGGTATGTATTTTAATTAGTTGTATATGTAATTTATTTATAATATTTACTTAACAATTCAAATATTCAATTTTTGTTTGTTGGATTTGCAATGTTTTCTTTGTTTATTATAAATAATTAATACTAAACAATAGTTAGCAGCTAACGGGTTTACCATTTATCTTTGCATTTATTTATATATATATAATTTTGTTATATATATAAAACAAGATTTGTAATACAAAATATAAACTAATTACAAATATTTTATATTTATATAAATATAATTATGTATTTATATTAATAACATTTATGCGTGTAAATAAAATGATTATTTACAATAACTGGACTTTTGAATTTGAGATAAGCCATAAGACCGAGCTGTTGTTGTTGTTGTTGTTGTTCTTGTTCTTGTTCTTGTTATTTAAATGCGCAAAAGGAATTTGTTTTTGCAATATTTTATCGTACGTTAATTAACATAGTTTTTGTTCTAATCAGAATTGATCTCAAACGAACTTAACTTTTAGTATTTGCTATAATATTTACAGGATGTGTTTAGTTTATATATATTTAAATATATGTATTTGTATAATATGTTTGTCCACATTAGGTAACAGTGCAGTTTGTTCATATTTCTATATTTTTTCCGAGTATTTTGCTGGGTTAGTTTTGCATTATAAATACAATTACATATGGCATGTGTTTTGGGCATTTGATTAAAACGAAAAGAAATGAATTACGTTTATAAAATGTGTGTTTTCTAAAATTATGGTTATTCAACCCTTTATCAGTTACGATATTACGGTTCATAGTAGCGCCGCCCTAAATAACCTTTAAAAGTTAACCTAATGCACATTTTGAAGCATAGTCAAAAATTGTATTCAATTGCATTCCGAATGTTTTTCTTTTTTTTTTGTTTGTTGTATTACTTGCAATCTTAATCAAATACTTGAAGTACCTAATTTTGGAATTGCTTAAAGCAAAGCTAGCTTTAGGGCAAGCGACACGCTAACAAATCAAATGCTAAATTCATATCTGATATATCATCGAGATAACGTATTTTGGTATCTGATTGGCCAGCATTAATTGCTGTTGGGCATATATCCATATATCTAATCATAATTTGCGCTTAGTTTACGAATAGTTGTAAATATTTGCTCTTGTTTCGCACACATTCAAATACATATCATTATGCTTAACTGTATCTATGTATATCTTTAGATGTATCTATTAATGTAAGTGCATCTGCTGCTTATTTATGTAGACAAAAATTGAAACGAATTGAAACGAAATTTCGGTGCTGTTCAAAATTGATCTTCATTACATTTAACTATGCCTTATATAAAATCAACTAAATTGCACTCGTCTTTGTCCTAGTCGTATTCATACTCGTATTTATATTCGAAACTCATATTGAATATTCATATTCGTACTCGATACTCATATTGAATATGCATATTCATGTTCGTATTCGATACTCATATTGAATAATCATATTCATTTCCTTATTCAACACTCATATTCATATTCATTTCCATATTCAACACTCATATTCATATTCATTTCCATATTCAACACTCATATTCGTATTCGTATTTGTATTCGTATTCATATTTAATACTCATTCATATTCGGTACTCATATGGAATATTCATATTCATATTAAATACTCATAGTCATAGTGAATATTTATCTTATATTCATATTCATTTCTCATACTCATATTAATATTCATATTCAATACTCATGCTCATATTCATATTCATATGCAGTACTCATACTCATATTCATAGTCATATTCAATAAAAATATGGAATACTCATATTCAATACTCATATTGCTATTCATATTCAATACTCATATTCATATTCATATTCAACACTCATATGGAATACTCATACTCATATTCAATACTCATATACAATACTCAAATTCATACTCATTTTAATTTTCTTATTCTTCAGTTAATTCAGTTAAGAGTACCCTCTTGCACTTCTAGTAATTGCTTGATGATTTTGTCCACATCTAGCAGATGCATCTATTGAAGCTCCTCGAGCTGGGGCTGGCAGGAGCTGCAGCACTTCTCCTTATAGCGATGCAGTCGACACAAGCCCATGTTGCGTGCATTCCGGCAATAGCGAGAGCTGTCCCGACAACCAGTCGCCGTGTTCACTATATAGTAAATACATACATACATATATAAAGTAACCGATTTGGATTAATGAAATAGTTGTAGAAATTGGATGAGCTTGGATGCCTCACCTTTGGAGTGGCAGGGTGCAGACTTGCACACCTTCATGACCGGTGGGCGTGGCTGGTGCTTGCACACATTGCCCGCGGGTCGACGGCTGCCATACCAGACGCACTGCAGCATCCGGAATTTGATGCCCTGTCGGCCGCAGGGCGCATTGCACTGTGAAACAGAACCAAAGGAGAAAGGAATTGCAATTGCCATTAATAAAAGATGCGCGCCATAGCGATAGCTATAACTGTTCTTGTTGTTGTTGTTGTTAGTGTTGCTGTTGCTGTTGCTGTTGCTGTTGGCACCCACCTCGGACCAGGGCTCCACTCGCCAAACGCCCTTGCAGCGCTCGTTGTAGCAATCCTGTCGTGCCGCCGGCCTCTCGTACTCATCGCAGGCCGTGCCCGTTGTGCCGTTCTCGTAACGGCAGTTAACCTCGCGCCGTTGCACGGCCGTGTTGCGTCCGTGGCAGCGCGATTGGTGGCAGAGCGTCCACTCGCCCTTGGTCCAGTGCGGGCAAGGCTCGTTGCCGCAGCTCTGGAACGTGTCCGGCATCTCCAGCCCTTGTGCCCGGCATTTCGCATTCTCCACTATCTCGGTGCCATTTGACATCGTCTTCTTCTTGGCTGCCTCGCGCCGGCAGCTCAGCGTGCGGCGCTGTGGAGGTGCAAAGAAACAATGTTTACTGTTATTTTCCTTTTTTGTCCAGTCCATGCCACACATTAAACAAAGGGCGGCAGCCAAGTCAGCCGAGGCAGCCGAGGCAGCCGATGCGACAGGACAACCCAGCCTGCTAAAATATTTAAACTCGTCCTTAATTTTTATGCGCATCCTTGCTTTCGGTTTAGCTTTGGATGTGGAAGAGAATCCGCCTGCTGGCTGCTGGCTGCTGGCTGCTGACTGCTGGCTAAGCCAAGCATTTGGCTAATTATTATATAAGTGTTGGCTGCGGCTTGGGGAGCAGCTTCTGCAGCTTTGTAGAAACATTTTTTCTGATTTTTTTTTCTGATTTTATTTTCCAGTTGCCTTAATAAAGTTAATTTTCTAAAGTTCGTTTAGCTGCTTACTTTACAGAGTTTTTATAACAAATATTAGACTTGGGTTAACTAAATATGTTCTGAATTTTTTATATAGTGCAACATATAGGAATATAAAAGTAATGGAATATCATTATCCATTAAATTTCATCCATTAAAAATTGTCCATTTGTCCGTATGTATGAAAGCGTTTATCTCCGAAATTGTAAGAGCTGGCAAATTAAAATTTTACATAGAGTATCTCCTATAGCACGTGCTAATAGAGTTTACCTCAAATAATCGATAACTATCTCCATTTGCTAGTTATCGATAACATGTTTTCGTTATTTGAGCATATCTTGTACATTTCAAGAGCTTGATTTACCAAACTTAGTAGCTATACTTTAATATTAAAAATACACAAACATTGGATACAACACCAATTTCTTAAATAAGATAATAATTTCCTAAGAATCCTGGGAGCACATCCATCTATCAATTGATAACACAACTTTTAAATAGAATATATAAACTGTTTACCATCGAATCAGTTTTATACACATTCATAGATACTCCCTAACCATCCTGTCAATAGCTTTTGCAGATAATTTGCCTCACCTGGAGCTGGAAACTCACCTGCAAACCGCTGCCTGCGGCGCCGCACTCCTGCGAACACTTGGACCACTCGCCCACCTGCCAGCTGTAGACGGGTTGATTACCAGCTGCGTCTGCCTCGCTGTTCACCTGGTTGCTGCTGGCCGTGCTGGTGGCCAGGTTCATTGTCGTGGCAGTTTCCCAGCGCGCGTGCGGCATATGCGGCGGAACATCCTCTGTAGACTGTTCCTGTTCCTCTTCCTGATGCTGGCGCTGATGCTGATGCTGTTGCTGATGCTGTTGCTGAAGCTGTTGCTGAAGCTGAGGCTGTTGCTGTTGAAGATTCTGGCTGGGCACGGCGAGAATACGGCCCGCCTCGGTGTGGAGCTGCTTGGTTGTGAGCACACGGGCCGGTTCGTCCTGTTCGTAGTGTTGCGGCGGCTCCAAATCGAGGCCATAGTTGAGCGCCTCGCGCTGCAGCAGGTGCTGGCCGCGCGAGTCCTTGAAGCGCTGCAGCGGCCAAAGGAACTGCATGCATGACAGAGGGGATAATCATAAAGCAAAGGGATTACGCGTATGAGAAATGTTAGCTTCGAAAATTGCAAAAATTGCAGTGCAAAAATAGATTGGTATAGGCGCCCGCATGCAGCATACGGCATACAGCATGTGGCATGCAGCAAGCGGCATGTGGCATGCAGCTAAGCAAGCGGCAGGCAGCATCATTTCGTGTGCCGTGTTGTGCTATGCTACGGTAAATTTGCACGGCCGTCAACGCGTTTCCGTTTCCGCTTTCATAACCTGTGCGCTATCAGTTTGCCTCTGTGTGTGTGTGTGAGTGTGTGAGTGTGTGTGTGTGTGTGTGTATAGGTGCTGTTCATGCATGCACACTTGAATTGCCCTCATCAATTGCTTCACGTTGACTGACTACGTTCTGCAAAATCCGATTAGCTATTGAACTCAGTTGCCACAGCTGGCACACGCCCCCTCCATACACCCACCCACCCCCAATCAAACTGAAACCAAGCTCCACCCACACACACACACACACACACACTTATAGAACACTCAATACACTCGCACAATGCTGGGATGCTTGGCACTCAGGCTTTGCAAAAATTTGACTACCAAATCCATTTTTGGCCAACAATTTTCTAGTGCATATGCAACGCATTTGGTTTTTGACTTTGGCAACCAACCCCTCGCATCCCAACCAACCATTTGAAGCCTCCACCCCTACCCCTGCTTCGGCCACCTCCACTAAAAACCAGTCAAAAGCATCGGCCGCACTGTTCTGATTGTTGTTGTTGTTGTTGTTGTTGTAGCTGTTGCTGCTGCTGTGGGGCCGCATTGTCTCACTGTCAACATCATCGCCGCTGCTCGTTTTCATTTACAGCAGCCGCGCTGCCCGCTGCCCACTTTTCCGCTGCCGCGCTGCCCGCAGCCCGCAGCCCGTTTTCCGACCGGGTCGATGCACAAGCGAAAAGATGATTTCCCAAGTGCCACTTGAAACCGACAAATACGCTGCCCCTGTTTGTTATTGTTGTTGTTGTTGTTGCATCTGCTGCGCTTTTATGTGCAGCTGTTAGGCGTGTATCTGTGTGTTTCTCCTCTCTATATGTGTGTATGTGTGTGTGTGTGTGCCGTTGTCATTTGTAGCTCGACACTAACGCCAACGCCTCCATATAGCCTTTTATTGTCACCGCAATCGCAATTGCAATCGGCATTGTTGTTCTTGTTGTTCTTGTTGTTGCTGTTGTTGCTATTGCTGAGCTGCTGTCAATACATACTGTAGGCAGGCAGCAAGCAAAACTGTTGGCAACCATTTACAGCTCTCAGCTCCCAGCTCTCAACCTCCAACTCCCACTCCTGGCCCAAATCTCACTTCGTTGCAATCGTTAAACGAAACTTTTGCCGATTTTTTTTTGTTTTGTTTTTTTTTTTTTTGGAACGGGACTCAGGAAGCTAATGCCAATACCGTAATTAGCAACCAGTCGAGAGCACTACCGCCCCGCTCTTCTTCTTCGTTGTTGTTGGCTTCTTTTAAAGCCACATTTTGGGTGATTTATGCAAACAGTTTTCTTTGAAGCAGTCGATAGAAATGTTGCGATATAAAGATTTGTGGTTAGCAGACAAAATCATTTACTACAAATCATTGTTAATAAAGATTTAAGACTGTTGTAACTTAAATGTAGCTCGAAATTCCATCTGCATTTAATTTGGAATTTCATTTAAATATTTTTGAATTATTGCAAAATTTCCTTTTTACTGGGCTGCAATTAAAAAATCTAATAAAATTTATAGTTTTATTTGCAGCGCCATAATTATATGTCTAGCAACGTTTACGCACTCATTAGCATTTATAAAACATATATAAATTCTGATTCTGATTCTGAATGAATATAACAAAAGGAACTCTCTTTGAGGCAGGCACATCGTTAAATTCTTACGCCTGACAGACGGTCCGAAAACGTTGCCAGAGACAACCAGTTAACCAAACAGAAGTAAACCAACAATCAGACCAATAAAAAAAATGACATAGTTTTGACTGACCGACTACCAGATACCGTTTAAAAGGGCTATTAGGCAATTTGCTGCGCTCTACTCTTGACTTTAAGATTGGATTGCAATTTCAATAGAGATTTTTATCATTAATTTATAAATTAATACATACATATATTAATTTACCCATATTTTATTTATTTCTCTTATAAAAAAATAAAAAACTTAAATAAAAGTCAGACGAAATTGTTAAAAATAAATATAAAAATATATATTAGTCAAAACATTTCTCTGCTGAATATTTCAGTTTCTTTTTTTCACAAACAGTCCATCAAACCTATCATGCCCAATGTGCACATAGTACAGGGTATAAAGTCAACTCATGAAATGTGCAACACCTTTTTTTATTTTATTCATTCTCTTACTTAATTTAATAACAGTTTAAATGCTGCATTTAACAAACGCAGCGAATGCTGCAAATTGCTTCCAGTTTAAATGGAGCGCAGAGCCGCAGTCGGCGACCGCCCCTTTGAGGGAGGGCGTGGCTATCCTGTGAGCCTGCCAACATCCTGCGAGCGGAGCATTAATAAATAGTTGCAATCAAAATTAAAAGGGCAGCAAAACTGCGCAAACATTTCGCATCTTTAAATCATTTTGCGCTTCAGCTGATGAATGGCATCTGAATGAGAGATGGAGAGGAAGAGAGAGAGAAAAAGAGGGGAAAAGGATGGCAGGATATGGTGCCTAGCCAGAATGTCTGTGAAAATTTATTAACGCGCTTTAGCGTGCGACTAGCTAAAATACGATTTTTGGTCTCCAGTTATACATATAAATTTGTCTGGCCTGTCGGAGCCAGTTGCATAATTAATAGACCCCAAATGCTGAGCCATAAATTTTTGGCCCAAAACGTGCATTGATGGAGTCGCTGGCGTCTGGTACTGGTTCTTGGCTAATTGGTAGTCGCAACACAAGCAGCTGACTTACATGCAAAATGGCCAAAATTGCCAAAATGCATTAGCCTGGCCCACAGTCGGTTGCACAATAATGCACATAAAAGCCAGCAAAGCCAATTGCCAATCAATGAAGTGATTTAGCCAAAGACAAACTGCCTGCTAATGAGCTCCACTCAGTCAGTGGCTGCAGGTGAGGCCAACAATGCAATTAAAAATTTAATTACCACTATTTAGACGGATATACAAATACGACAAATATATCTATATATATATATATATGTATATATATCTGTGTAGGTGGCTGAAATGCTTTGGTTGAGGACTTGGAAGGCCATAAAGCAGAAGCTCATAAAAGCAGCAAATTATTGAATGACATTAAAGAGAACAATAAACAATGTTGCACGACTGTTGGATACTCTGTAAGTGAAGTTGATTTCAAGGCTGAGAGTGATAGCGTGTAAGATACCAATGTATCTGAAAGATACAAAATTACTGTTATAATTTATTTCATATTTTAACTATACATATCTAACTACTCTTATAAATATATTTTTTGATACTATTATTGCACTCTATGAGTCACATAAACCCTTTAAGACATAAAAAAAAAACAGAGTATTAAAAGCAGCTTCTAGCTTGCCTCAAAACACAATGATATCAGCGGCATTCATTAGCATTTCATTAGCTACCTGTGCTTAGCAGCCGTATTCAATGTTTTAAGCCGAGTGAAGCATACTTTGAGGCGTCTCCGGGCTGTTAAATGAGACAAGCTGCTCTTAACGGTACTAAAGTGACTCTAAACGCAAGTTGAAGGAATTGGCCATTGCATAACTGAACGAAGCGGAAGATGCCTTTATGATAATTACTATATAAACTGGCCATATACATTATATTACATTCCCATATACATTGTATAAATTATACAATTTTCTATTTAATTTGGAGTACATTAAATTAATGAATATATTATATAGATGTGAGCATTATTTGCCTTACAGTTAATACTTTAAAACCATTGTTTTACATTTTATTTACGAATGATTTAACTCTATTTTGATTTGTAAATATGCAATGACTTTCCATTATTAAATGTATATATTGCAACGGAATAATACAATATACTAATTGTGAAGAATTAACATATGTCAAATAATTTAATATGACACATTGGTTGGCTTAAAAGCTAATAAAAATAAAAACTTGTCTGAATATACATGATAAATGTTGCACAGTGGTACGAAACTTGTTGTTATGTATTAATTAAATATGATTCAAATAAAAATGTGATAAATATTATAAATTTATTATAAGAATCTGTATGATAAAAATGAAGATGACATGTATAAATGTATCTGCAAGATACAAAATTATGAATAACAAACTGATTTATCCATAAGATAACAAATTTGTATCTCAAATATACAATACCATATATGGATTGAAAATGTATCTAAAAGAAACCATATTTCAGGTAAAGTAACAATGTATCTCTGAGATACAAAGGTAATGTGAGTAATACTTTGCAAGATATCAATATATTTACAAGGTACGAAATAGTGTTATGTGAAAAAATATCTGTAGGATATAAAAGTAACAAAAATATTCTTGACCCAAATCTGTATTCATACATAAATTTGAAGTAATTTATTATGTTGCTATAATGTAATTAACATCTGGAAAATTAATTTAATTTTATGCCTTACTTTGATTATTTCCATTGTTAATGACAACTAAATGAAATGCAAATATATTTTATTTTGTAATGATTATGGAGAATAGTTTTAATATTGTGCGCTATCGAGCGATGCAGCCGCAAAGAGTTAATCAAAGCGCCGCAAACGCTCGAGCCCAAATAACAGATATCACTAATATATATATATATATATATAATTTTATATATATTTATATGTGCGTGTGGCTTAAATGTAGACAACTAAAATCTGCCAGCCAATATACAAAATGGCTGTCTACATAATCCATTGCACGTTTATTTATTGCACGTATTTAGTTTCTGCGGTTCGAGTATTTTTGTTGGCTAACCGGAAAATGAGGAGCAACAAAAAAAATGTTTTGGAAATTAGATAAAAATCGCTTTGGCAACTATTTAAGTGTCTGTTTTGGTGGGCTGCTGCACTCTTCTGTGGCTTACAACTACAGTTTAACGGTAACTAGCTGAGATAAATGTGGGACGTTGCATTGGGGTCGGACAGCACTTAAAGTTCTTTGAAGGTGGTTCCGGGCCGGAGCTGGGAGCTGGAACTGGAGCTGCGTTGCGCTTGGCTGTGCATCATAAATTATTTTTGCCTAATCTGCATATGGCATAGGGATATGGAAAATCGGCTGCTCCTGCTGGATGCTGAATGCTGAATGCTGGCGCTGCAAAATTTTCCTCTGAATATCTCGGCTACAGTCTGTTTAAGCAGTTGGTGAACCGGCTAGAGGATGCCACCTGCTATGCTTAAGTCTTAGCGGCTTTATTTGGTATATTTTCATAACCAGAAACCGCGACACTATATCACACACACATACATACATATATATATATATATATATATTATATATATATATATAGGCGCAGCATTAACTTGGCCCAGCGTCAGGTGTAAAAGGCAACTTTTGTACGATGCCGCCGACAGCGTTGACTGAAAGCTAATTTTCTATGCCAAAAATTTGTTTGGCTTTATGCAACTTTTATGAGCAGCGCTGTGATTGGAAGCGGGTCTAGATTGTGTGGCAAGGAGGGGGGATGGGGAGAGATGGAGTTGGTATCCAGAGGTAAACATTGCAATGAACTCGCGCGGCAAAAAACTTTTCAATTAATAAATTAAGTTTGTGGCAAAAAAAATTTGTTGCTAATTGTTGGTTCGCTTGTGCACACACACACACACATTGAGGAAATGCTTAACGTTGAGGGCGTGGCACTTACCGAGCCAGCACGCCAACAACAACAACTTGTGGCAAGTTCTACTCTGCTGCTGCGCTGCCACCGCCATTGCTGCTGCTGCTGCTGCTGCTGATGCTGCTTCTGCTGCTGGCATTGAATGCCAGCGAGAAGAGCTCATTAAAAACTTTTTGAAATGCATAAATGAATAAGTTAAATATTTCATATGTCCTAATATATATATATAGATATATCTATATGTATCACATACTTTATATGCATTGATTAAAATTATTATAACATGCAAATATGAAAAATGTGTTTGAATAATATTCAAGTGTTTAACATGCATTCTAAAAATATATTCGAATCGATTTTCGCAATGTTTTTCCTCCTTTGTTTTCTTTACAAAATCAATAACATTTTTATTTAATAGGGAAAAAGTAGGAATAATTTTTTTTTTGACACATATGTAAATACATCACATTAGGAACGTTTGAAGCATTTAATCTCAGATATCTATTTTGTTACACAGAATATTATTTTAGAACTTATATTATATGTGTATTAAATTTTCGTTGTACAAGCAATGCAATTTGTTGTACTATTTTTTCAATTTTTCATTTTAATATTCAACAAAAAAATATTAAATTCCTTTGCCGCAGATATTCTATTATGATATTCCCGACAATTTGGTATAGCTTTCAGTATTAATAAAAGTTTCTCGTGTAATATTTTTACCCTTTTCCGCCAATCTAAATTTAACCAATCCACCCTCTCCCCTGATATCTATAGGGCATACTAAAGTCGACCCTTATCAACTATCATTTAGCTTTGCTTTTATCTTTTTTCAGTGGAAATTCACATATTTGCTTTAAATTTGTTAACAAATTTACGTAAATCGCAGCCATGACCACAAAAATGATGAAAATAATGTTGAAATAATTTTTTCTGTTTTATTTGCAACTCCTGCCATTCAGAATATTATCTATATATGGATATACAAATATATATAGTCGTGTGTATATTAAAATAATGAAATTAAATTGTCGTGCGTATCGGTTGACCAACAATAATGCACAAATTTTATTTATACAAATTAAAATTTAATTAAGTGCTTTGTTTTTTTGCTTTTTTTTTTTGTCTGTATTCTTTCTGACGCGATTTTTGGGTTTAATTTCCGAGGCATATTTTGTATATCGCAATTTTTATGTGCATTGAATGGCATTTTAATTGCATTGGCGGCATTTTAAACACGACTAATTGCAGTTATGGAATGCAATATTATTAAAGTAGCACTTCATAGTAATAAAAATTCCTTGGAAATATTAAAAAAAAAATGTCAATCGAGGTGAAAATGTGAGCACATGCATGCTCAACACATTACATTTTATTTATTTCTGATTAAATATATTTTTAGATATAATAATTAGGAGTCTTAATCCAATCCCAGAATATGTTAAATATAATATCAAAGTAATCTCAAAGCTGAAGTCTAGCTGAAGCCCTGTTAAAAAAAAAACCCAACTATCTACCAATTAATTTTACTGGAGCTTTACTGTATTGCTAAGCGTTTTAATTGATTGAGCAGTATATCAATATATACAGAATTAAACCATTGGTAACTCAATTAAGAAATAACATAAAGATGAATTTTAGAACACTGCGTTAGCAGCAATTAAAATAAAACCTTTTGCCAATTAATTAATCATTAGTTCAAACTTAACATTTTCATTAGCATGCCCCATAACTGTATCCCCACCTTTTATACCCCCTTTCCCCTTTCCCCTTCCTCCTTTGATTTAACAACTGCTTTCAATGGAATGGAATTAAATGTCATAAATCTTGCAATGCGATGTCACATATTAAATATTCAATTATAGATGGGCGCATAAATCGTGATCGACTGCTATTAAGTATTCAGAAGCAAGCTTTTCACTCAACTGCAATTGCCATCAATTTTCATAGATTGATTCATTCATTATTTCACTCATTCATTCATTCAGTCGAATGCGTATTGCGCTCAATAATCACCATTAGCTAGCAGAATATCATGCTAATTTAAGATTATATATATTCATATTCATATTCATATTCGTATTCATATTCATAAATGAGATTGTTTTATGCATACTCGGCTTAATTTGCTCTTTGCACTTGATGCAATAAATATATGAATTATTATTTTTTAGCTTTGTTTGATCTTTTTTTTTTTTTTGTTTTTATTTTGTGCATGCTTTTGCTTTTGCTTGGACTTTTTGCATTTGGCTTTTGCACTTTGCTCTCGGGGTTTGTTTGTCTTTCTGGACCATTATGCCAATTGTTTGCTCATTTCAACAAAATTCACAAAAATGCACAAAATGCACAAAATGCAAATAAAAGTCAGCGGAAAATGTCTTTGATAGCAAATAAAATGGCGATGGCGATGGCGATGGCGATGGCGATGCAAAGCGCTCAAAAAGTTCGCCTCGGGCTCAACCTTTGGCCAATTTGAAATTTAAAAAAAATAAAAAAACATTCGCTATTACAACAATATTATCATTATTATATATATATACATATATATACATTTTTTGTTGTTGAGGGCGTAACTGTTTAGGCGCTTTCTGCTTCAAAGTGAGACAGAGAGAGAGAAAGAGCGACAGAGTGAGAGTTTGAGAGAGTTGAGAGTGTATGAAAGATGTAAATGCATATAATATGGATTGGAAGGCATAGCTTGTAGTATTCAGTAATATTTTATATTTTACCTACATTGCATATTATTCAGTTAACAATTGTATGTGTGTTTCCATTGTTGTTGTTGATGTATATTTGTTAAATTTGTTTTATTGTGTTGTTTGTTTTTATTTTGTAAGAGGGTTTGTTTGACATTAAGCACCGCAACATCGAACCCCCCGAAAAAGCGAGCACGAAACAAAAATTAATTGTTCCGGTTTACGTATATGTTGAAAAGAAAGATTAAATAGTGTTGAAAAAATCAAAGTCAACAAGTGAGAACGTTTATAAATCATGCAACAAAGTGCTAACTAAGTAAACGAAATGAGAACGCATGCAAAATCTTAAAATACGACGAAAAAACGACACAAAATGGCAGCAAAAGTAAATAAAATCCATATCTGAAGTAAATAAATTATGGCTTGCAACTGAAATTAAGCTATAAGTAAAGCAACTAATGACAGTCCTGGCCTCACATATTTCTTTTATTAGAATTGAATTATTTAAAAAGATTATTAATCGAATGCCTCTAAATGTTAAGAAAAATACACTTTATATAAGACTGAAAAGAAAAAACTAGCCTCTTGTAACTCAGCTATGGGCATTATTTAATTATATTTTAAGGGTTTATATAGAACCTGAATCCCTAAAATATTATTTTATTTACTAAGGATGTAGCTTTTGTCAACTTTGTTTCTATTTTCCTTTCTAACGCCTTGCTTAGGAGAGTATTATGATGAAATCTTATCATATCCCATATAAGTGAACTATGTTGAAGTACCA
Source organism: Drosophila pseudotalamancana (assembly GCA_037075185.1). NCBI lineage: Eukaryota > Metazoa > Arthropoda > Insecta > Diptera > Drosophilidae > Drosophila > Drosophila pseudotalamancana. The sequence continues at coordinate 268,715 of JBAMCK010000446.1, forward strand.
TAAAACTACTTTAACAACTACTACAACACTAAAAGTTAATATCCTTTACACTATCATGTTATCATATTATCATATATTCTTTGAGAAAACTCTGATGAATGCAACTGTATCGGGTATATTCTTTAAAACAGCTTGATATCCGATAAATCTAATTAAACTTTAATTGACAGCTACACTTGCAAAGTTAAAAGATAGTATCGGATAATAATACATCGGAAAACAATGCACTGTAACTAAGTATTATCTAAGCGCAAAATTATAGGCAATTAAAGTTAAATTTGTAAGGCTTTCTCATTGACAAATTGCGGCAGTCGCTGCGGGCCCGACGGAGGCCAAGTTCCAATCAGGCTGAAAGACAAATATGCGCTGCCTGTAAATTTATATGCAGAACTTTGGCAATTTGCAACGCATGCACCCTACAACTACGCCCACCTTTACTGTACCGCCCACCTCAACTGCTCCACTACGCCCACACCAAGTGCACTAATTACACACATGCATTTCGGTTCTGGGCCTACCTGAGGTAACAATTACGATTACAATTACAAACCCTACAATGCGATGCGAAACGATGCGATATACATATACATATATGGAGCAGGCCTTGGGGCTCTGCCAAGCGACAGAGTTTAACGGTTGAAAAAAAATAAATAAAAAATAAAATGGAGCGCAAACGAAGAACAAGAAGAAGAAGCGAGAAAAAATGAATGCATTTAAATCAAAAACAATCCCAAATGAAGGAATTTTATGCACACAACAAGTAGAAAAGGAACTAAAAATGAACAGCGAACAAACGAAATGGAACATAACCAAACCGAAACGAAACGAAATGAAATGAAACGAAACGAAACGAAACGGTACCAATCCAAAGGATGGGCTCACCTGCAGGTTGCTGAGCAACGCCTGGAAATAGGGCATGGCCAGAAGAGTTTTGGTGCGGCTGCTGCCGCTGCTGGCGCTCGCTGGCTGAGGGACTCGGTCCTGCGATTGCACTAATTGCGAATGCTGTTCACACATACATACACACATACACATATATATGTATATATATTTATATATGTATACAATTTTTTGACACACACAATTCGCAATTCGCAATTCGCAACAAATTAAAACGACGCAGGGGGAAAAAAGAGAAAAATATTGTCAAAGTATTTATTAATTATGATTTTTTTCATACAAGTCTTTTATAGAGCGTGAATAGATGATTATATAACTTTTTTTTTTATTTAAGATGAGATGAGTATGTAAAGCGATAATATATTTAAAATCTTTTCACTTCTTGATGAGTATGTAAAATGTTTATTGGTAAAAGGATGAGTTGCATGTAATAGGAAAATCATTTTAAAAACCCGTTACTAACTTAAAAGTCTATTCAGCTATTTATAAACCATTATTTCATCTAAACAGCAAATTAGATCGAATAGAAATTCGATATCAATTAACTTTGTCTAGACTTAAATCTTTTAATTAAGCTTTTTTGCATAAATGTTAATAAAATTTCTTGGAAAATTCCGAACAAATAAAACAGAAACTTTGCCTTATTCAATTATTATTATTATCTGGGGTAATAAACCAGAGCTACCCTTTAATTTAATGAATATAGTCTTGCTTGCTGAAATATTTAATATTACTAATATTGGAAACGTTTCAAGGATGAAGATTTGTAATGCATAAATGTCAAATGTAGCCTTAGACAAAAATTGAATTTTCCTGCCGAAACTCAACTAACATCTGGCTAACAGCTTTTGGCCTCAATTTCCAATTTGATGCAGAGCCAGCAAAAGGAAAATACACAATTCCCACAGCTTTGGAACTCAATCAAAGCATTTACGCTAATTTCTCTGTTTATACAACTTGACCTGAGCTAGCAAAAAAGAAAAAAAAAAGAAAAAAAGAAAAACCATTTTACTTCAGGCTTGTGTTCGAGCTGAAGAAGGCTGCAAATGTTGTTTGAGCTGCTCCTTCTCTCTATCAATACAAAAGCAGACCAACTTCCCCTCCACCCCCCTCGAACGGGTTTGCTCTTCAGTTGCTGTTGTTGTTGGGAGGCATTGTGAAATGCCGTTAGTTTTAGTTTTTATGCTTGGCTCTGTGTGTCTGGCAGAAAACGTTACGTATACGTAATTTCATTCGAAAGCGCATTATGTATACGAGTGTATGTACATATATATGTTTGGCCAGTTGGCAGATAAGAAGAGAAAGAGTACGAGATTTATAAAATCCATAGCCAAAATGTAGAGCCACAAATCTGAACTGCCAACACAGCCACAATGCAGTCGAATAAATATATATACACACACACACAACCACACACGGAGAGAGTGTGTGTAATCTAGAGATATTTGTATAGTTGATATAGAGCAAAGTAGAAAAACTATCAAATTACGTGGCAGTTGACAGAAAAGGACATGCGACATCGCCATGGACATGAATATGGCAGAATGTTGCTTCGAATTTGGCAGCTACAAATCCAGAAACGAAAAGGCGACAAGTTAAGCCAGACCGAAATGTTAACAATGTGTCTGGCTAAGGACTCGCATGAAGCATATTTAAAATGTAAACATGTGATGGCGATACAAGGACAAACTATCATAATAAACAACATCCAGAGCAGATCTCACACTTACCTCATCCTCCATTATGCTGCTGTCCGCATGCTGCACTCCGTCCGATTTGGGGCGACGATTGCGTTCACGTCCATTCTGCATCCTTTCCGACTGGTTCTGTCTGCGACGTGTGGATTGTTGCTGCTGCTGCTGCTGCGAACTGCAAATGACAACAAGGGATAGAAAATGAATTAAACCTTAATCCAATAAGAACAAAAACAACTAACGGTAAGTCGAGTATGCACGACTACCAGTTACCATGAACGACTGCAGAAAAAACTTCAATTGCGATATGCATCCACCCAACTGCAATATACACTGTATCAATTATCGAAAACTCTAAAACTAAACAATTTTTTAGGCAATCCTTTGATGCAAAAATAAACCTTAAAAAATTACGACTAAAAATTCGTTGTTATGATTTGTAGTCCTTGTTGTTGTTGTTGTTGCTGCTGCTGCTGCTGCTGCTGCAAAATGTCAAACTCGCCGTAAATTTAAATTCCTGTGCCACGTGTTCGACTGCAGTCAACAACAAAAGCATCGAGTGGCATTTTTTCAGTGTTGGTCATCGCCCTGCGTCAAACTCCACCCTCCCTTCCCAGCGTCCACCTTTGCTTTCATTCTGCCAATTTTTGGATGCTTGTGCCCTTGTTATATTTTGCATGCAAAATATATTTTTGTGTGCTGGAATACTCTTAAAAAATGGACAAGTAAATTGCTTGGCTATTGCTTCCCATTGTGTGTAGATAAAAATATGGGTTCACATAAAAGATTCAATTCTGCAAAGGTATATAAAAGTATTAGCTTGTGAATAAAAATATATTTAAATTTCGTTGTGCTCTTCTTTTCGAATTTAATTTTTTTTTGCAGTTCGCAGCGAGTTAAACCGAATATTCGAAGCCTCATTTTAAAAAATCAGAACTGTTTTTTCCTTTTTGGACAGACTTTATAAATATTGTAATTACAGTAAATAAACCATATAATAGATTATTTAGCAATTAGGTCAACACAATTTAGTTATGTTCGAAGTTGTAACTTATTGGGAATTACAACGCTTGAAGCAGTAAAATTCATTTATGCATAATAAACCGCTATGCAATGATATATATGTCTTAGTACTCAGTTAAGATTTACTAAAATGATTGTTCTTTTTAATTTTGTTTTTGTCTATAAAGAATACCAACATATATATAGAAGTTAATCTCATAGATCTCTAATTGATATCATTTTACTTGCTATTCAAAAATATTTATGACCATTTGCAGTTATCTTTGCCATCTTATTTGCCATTACAAACCTTAGTACGAAATACAATATATTGAGTATCTCAACTAATCTCAAATGAAACTTAAATGCATCTCAAAAATATTTTTACTGAGTAACTTCTGGTCGAATTTAAAAGAAACATTCATTGATTTTTCAGAACTTTGCTTTTGAAATTAATATTTGGGATGTTCGCTCATGCGTGCTTTAAATATTTGTACTTCCTTTCGGGCTCAAGTACACATTCTAAGAATTTATTTAAACATTTTCGCAAAGTAAAAATCATCAATTTAAATTTACATATTTTTACATCTGAGATAACAAAAATTTACGACACACACAGCCCACGACTTAGCGAACACGCAAGCATCCAATAATATCAATATTATTGCCGCTCTTCGCTGAACAGACAAATAATAAATAATAAATAATAAATGTTGAATAATAAACAAAAACGGTATATCAAAATGGCATTTAATGCAGCCTAAAAACACACAAAATATTGGTCAAAAGACCAAACCGACCAAAAATGTATCGTATGTGCAACCAGAGACCCTATGCCCCAAACCACTTCAACGTGCCACATTTGAAAAGCTGCAACACGTATTTTGCATATTTGGTATATGACACAAAATTTGTGCTCTTTTTCATAGAAAATAGGCAGAAAATTTGCCCACCACGGGACTGACAAATAAAATTGTTGGGTAAACATTCAAAATGCGATCAGACCCACAAGCAAGAAGAAGAGAATGAGAAGGGGGAGGGGGTGCAGCAGCTGCTATCAAGTGTTACATGTCAATATATGCATACATATATGATATTTATTTTAACAGCCTCCCCAAAAAGTTGGGCAACACTTTGTGAGAATGTTGATGATGCATTTGTAAGCCGCTCTTTCCAACTGTGTATCTATGTGTGTGTGTGTGTGTGTGTGTGTGTGTGTGTGCGTTTGTGGCTTTGGCCAAAATGCATTTTGCTGTTGGGTGTTTGCTTTTAACCATTAAGCAGGTCGTGCGTGGGCCCCGTCGCCTGGCTCAAACATATGGAATTGTTGTATGTTTGCAATTTTTGGTATGTTTAACCGAACACGTAACCCAAATTGCAAAATAAACCGCACACGCGCACGCTTCAAGCGAACTCCGTTAGAAAGGTAGAAGGGTAGAAAAGTAGAAAAGTAGAATGGTACAAAGGTAGTTGCCAACTAATGGCAGGTGGGTGGCTGGCTGCCACTCAATAGACTTAAGGATTCAAGTAGCTTAGATACAGACCGAGTGAGAGGAAGAGGGAGAGAGAGTGTGTGTGTTGCACAGCAACCGGCAACCAGCATTCAACCATCACACAAACCAAAAGTAAGCACATAATATGGAAGTTCGAGTTCCAGCTTCAATAGAAACACACTCGATGCTTAAACAAATGGAGGGGAATGCAAATTGGGGGATGGTAATCGACTTAGTTCGACCCAAAATAAACGCTTCAATTAGAACTGTGTGTTAAATACAAACATGGCAGATCAATAAACTTACTAAACCATAACTGAAATACCCATATTATTATTTTTAAGCCCCTTATAAGATTATAAATAAAAGGATTTTACATTTATTTTAATTTAATTTGAAAGAGAATATAGAATGAATAATAACTTTATTTATTATACCAAAATATACTCCTTATGATCATACTCTGAACCCAAAAAAAATGTGTAACAGGCTAACGATTCCTTCGCTATGTATGAAAGCATTGATCTCAGCATCTATAAGATCTAGATATATTTTCATATGTAGCTTACCCTAAAACACGTTCATATTGAGTTTGTTTAAAAAAACCGATAACTCTTTCCATTTGCTTGTTATCGATCAAAGGTTTAAGTTTTTCGCGCATATCTCACACATCTTAAGAGTTACAATCAATAATTTTATACAGATATTCATTTAAAGGAGAGACGCATTTTATATACTTTCGGATTGTGGCAAATTTCTCTATTATTGTTGAAGTCTTCTAGACCTATCTTTATTCTATATCAGATATAATAAACTTAATTTTTCTCTTCTTCATATTTTATTACTGCTACCTACTCCAAACTTTCCTGCCCAATTTTTCAATTTGTAAAATATTCCCCATTCAAGAATTTTCCTATTATTTCCTGAGCCAAATACATAACAATTTATGGAAAGGGGTGAGAAAGTGAGCAAAGCGAAGGTAAAACACATTTAAGTAACCATGAAATTTACTTAGAGCTTCTGTTGTTTTTTCTCAGCTCTTCTTCTTTTTGCCATATTAAACCTTGTTGAATTTTAGTGCGAGGCAAATACAAATAAATGTGTAGAGGTGTGTGGCATACAACACTTAAAAGGCGATAACACGCATACGCAGCGTTGAGCGTGAAGAAGTATATGGTGAGTGAGAAGGTGAACGAAGCAAAAGGAGAGCAAGAACGCGAGACGGAGAGATGGAGAGACGGAGCACAAGTCAAGTGTTTGCAGTGAGACAAGGAAAGCAGGGAAAAGTGAGCTAGATAAAGACAAGACAGGAAACAAGCGCATAACTGACCAGGCAGCACACACCAGACGCCATTTAATAGCGAGGAGAGGGTCGCGCGCATATTGTATACGACGTGGTGTACCGAAGGAAGCAGCAGACAGATAAGGAAGACAGTAGATGGTCATAACTGGCCAACGGGGCCAACAGCTAAAGAACACAATTGTTGGCATATTAAAGTAGTCAGGATTGTAGTTCAAATAAAAGAACAGATGGACTTAATTACATTTAGACTACGACTATAACGAAGACGAAGATGAAGACTGATTAAATTTAAGGAATTGCTGTAGATGTTCTGCACTGATTAAATCGAAAATTTCGTGTTTCATTTAACATGATAATGTAGCTCGACCAATTTCTAAATATTTAAGTTTTCCAATGGCGTTGTATGCATATTTAATGGATTGCTCAGTCTTACGGAATACTTTTACTTGTGTCTAAAAATTGTTCATCGTTTATGCCGCGCCCTGCTAATTAGTACCCACTTTTCCAGCGCTACACTTCAAGTAAAAAGTTGAAAGCGAAAACTTTTCCGAAAAGGTTAGCCTTGTGACCCTCGTTACATACCCATTAGCACCGCCATCAGCTCCGCCCGCAGTTGCCCCACCGGCTGTGGCACCACTCGGCGACGACGTCATGTCCGCTGAGGTAAGCGCCTCGGTGCCGCTTCGCTCACGCACTAGCCGATCTGAAAGGCAAGCAACAACAACAAGCAACAAAATGCAGTTAGAGAAGCACAAAAATTGACTAAAGATTAATGCAGAGACTCACCCGCTTCCTGCCGTTCCAGCTCCTCGGCCTGCTGACCAGGCTTGGCCTTCACCTCAATGTTAATCTCCGCGGAGCTCAGTCCGGCATGGCAGGAGTAGACGCCCGCATCCCGGAAGGTGATGTCCAGAATGCGCAGTGCCCCCTTCTTGGACACCTTGAATTTGCGCGAACGAGCCAACGGCTTGTGATCCTTGCTCCACTTAATCTTGGTGCGATTGTAACGCTTCACCGGACACTTAATCTTGACTTGGGTGCCAAAGAAGACGACTCCGGCGCCGCCCACTTTCAGCGTAATCTTCGTCTTCTTGGGATCGTGTTGTATGTGGGTCGAGTTACTGATTTGTATGACGGGCTTCGGATCTTCGGGCGGACACGGCTTCACATTGCAGGGCTTCTTGTCCGGCGGCTTGACGCTGGGACACATCGATTCGGGCCGCTCAATCTTATGCTCCTGCGCCATTATCTGCTTGCACTCCACCTTGCGATCCTTGATGCCATAGCCACAGGTGTGCGAGCACTTCGACCACTCTCCCACCTCCCAGCGCACCGGACAGTCCAGCACATTGCAATACTGTCGATCCGCCGGCGGTGGCTGGGGACACATGCTATTGGGCACCACCATGGTGTTCTCGCCGCCACGTGTCACCTCGTGGATGCACTGCACCTCACGGGTCTTGATGCCAATGCCGCAGCTCTTCGAGCAGGGCGTATAATCCGAGTAGTTCCAACGCGGCGGGCACGGACGATCGTTGCAGGTGCGCACACGAGCCTCCGGCTTCGTCTCCGGCGAGCAAAGGAACGGCGAGACAACGCGTCCGTTGTCCTCCCGCACACAGTTGATGATTAGCTCCTCCACCCCGCCCAGGCACGAGGCACTGCACGAGGTGTAGCCCTGTTCGCGCCACACGTACGTCTTGCCGGGCTCCGACACGCCCACCTTGATGGAGTCTCGCGGATACTGATCGTCGTATCCACCCACTGGCAGGGAGCACACCTCCTCCACGCAGCGCTCCGCCTCGTCGTGCGGCTTCGTACCTTCGCAGAGACTATCGTTCACCGTCGCCACAGTGCGGGAATATTCCAAAAAGATTTTGCATTTATAGGCGCGGCGACGTATGCCCTCGCCGCAGGTAACGCTGCAGGGCGACCATTCGGTATCCTTGATGAAGCTGCAGAGCACCGAATTAAATATATTAATTCACACATAATAACGAAAAGTTAAAGCTTAGGCATTACTTTCTGTATTTATCATACGAAATTCATTTTTATTTATCATCCGTTTATTTTTAAATAAAATCATATTTCGTCACATTTAAGATATAAATTTATCACTATGATTAATATAGAACATATATGTATACTGATAAATCAAACAAATATATCTATCTGTAAGTATTCCACATTTAATATTTTAAAATATGTATGGTACTCATAAGTGTGATTCGAAGGATTCGCTTATACTGCAGTTTATAATCATAACGCAAATTTTTAATAAAATAACCATTAGAGTGAAAAAATACAAGAAAAAGTACTAGAATTAAATTGATTAATTAACAAATAATAGCGAAAAGTTAAAGCTTAGCCATTACTTTCTGTATTTATCATACGAAATTCATTTTTATTTATCATCCGAAGTTCATTTTTAAATAAAATCATATTTCGTCACATTTAAGATATACATTTATCACTATGATTAATATTGAACATATATACTGATAAATCAAAACAAATATATCTAACTGTAAGTATTCCACATTTAATCCGCATATCGGTACAATTAATATTTTAAAATATGTATGGTACTCATAAGTGTGATTCGAAGGATTTGCTTATACTGCAGTTTATAACCATGACACAAATTTTAAATAAGATAACCATTAGAGTGAAAAAATACAGCAGAAAAAGTACTAGAATTAAATTGATTAATTAACAAATAATAGCAAAAATATAAAGCTTAAACTTCAGGCTCTGCATATTTCATAATTTTATTTATTTTGAAAGAAGATCATATTCGTTCACATTCTAGATATAAATTTATCACGTATGATTAATGGGGATATTTAAAGTCATTATTATTATTTCAAGAACCATGAAAAATAAAGAATTTGTTTGCTTAAAAAAAAACACCTATTATTTTGTCCATATGTATATGTTTATCAGTATGACTACACATATATATATGATAAATGTAAGATGCAAATGGTTTAGTTTATTGAAACCAAATACAACTATAAAGGATATAAAGTTGAGCTTTATGTTCAGCTGGCAAACAGATGAGCGCAGCACATAAATGCGACAGTTACAACTACCTAAACGAGTCTCTCGCCACCCTCTCTATGTGGCAATCCTCCCCTCTCTCCCCTTCCCAACGGTTGTCTGACAGTCGAGTGCTAAACAAATGCCATGCTACAATAGTCAACGCCACGTTTTACACATTGTATTTCATTTCATGCTACGCAGCATCCGAGGCGCATTTATTAAGCCTGCTCGGTGGCAGGGCACCCAAAAACTGTGCTATATGACATGTTAGCCGCCACTCCATGCCCAATATTAATACCCTGTAGTCACACATGTCATTCAAAGGGGTTGCATAAAGTGCAATGCAAAGCCATGGTGCAAATATATATATGGAAAATATTAGAGTGATAAAATATAGCAGAGAAAGTGTGAGAATTAAGCTGATTAATTATATACTGATAAACCATATTAAATATATCTATCCGTATAAATTGCACAAATAATCTGTATAACGGATTATAAAATATATAAGTGTGATTTAACTGCAGTTTATAGCCATGAACAAAAATTTGAATACGATAACTATTAGAGTTAAAAAAATTAACCTAATTAATTATGTACTGATAAATAATATCAAAAATATACATATGTATAACCGGCATATCTAATCTCATCTAATAAATATGGGAGCATTGCCTGAACGATAATAAATGACATCTATAGATGACTCAATACAGGGTATTCGCCTAGTCGAGCGCTTCTCACCTTCCAAATACTAACTTATTTTACAGCTGTTATTGTTGGTGTTGTAGCTGGGCATTGTTTGTTGGCCGGAGTGGTTTTTATGACCGCATTGACAGTCAATAGAGGAGCTTGACACAGCGCAAAAGTTTTTCTGACCGCTCAAACACCAAGCAAACGTCCTCATACCCCCCACCCCCTCTCCCTGCCAGCCCTTCCACACCCCATGGCCAATTGCCCCGCTGGTCCACAGTTATTGATTTGTAGTCAAATTGTAGCCACTGCCACTGTGGCCAATGCCAGTGGCACCACATCATGCGCATTAAAGTGGCGCCAATGTTACAGCATCTGCAGAAAGGTTCTCTAAGTAGGTCGCTTCGTTGATTTCATAACCGGCGCCCGTTGCTCATACGACGCGTAGGCCAAGTGCCAAAAAAAAAAAAAAAAACCAAATAAATAAAAAATAAAAACGTTTGAAACTTTTGTTTGCGCTTTATTATCATTTGTTGTAGTGCTTGTGGCTCTTGTTGTTGTTGCTTTGCTTTTGGTTTTGTTTTCATTTCTGTGTGTGTGTGTGTGTGTGTTTTTTTTTTTATATTTTGTTTGTTTGCTTGTTTGTTTGTCTGGCGCCTCGCCAGCGCATCTCCTTGTGCCATGTGCCTTGCGCCTTGTGCCGCACACAGAGGCCAAGGTTTTTCGGCGGCATCAAGACGCGACTTTATGGCGGCAGGCGTCAGGCGACAGGCCGCCAATAGTTTCTGTTTAGTGCCCAGCCCAACAGTTGCTAGTTGATAGTATCTCTACTACATAAATATACTATATAAGTTAAATTGCCCTCTCAGCGAAATATAAAAAAAAAAAATAAAAAAAATACGCCGCAGTTTGTTTTTTGAGCATCGCTCCATTAAGTCTTTGAGATATGTGCGGGTACGATTTGCGTCTGGACCTTGGGTCAATGTTCGTCTTATTGTGGTGGCAAAAAGGCACAAAATGTTGTCATAGGCAGTTCAGTTATTTATTTGCACGTATTGATAGTGTTAGGTTAAACGATAGATCAAACAGATCACAGCTAGATTTTAAAGAGAACGCAAATTTATAAGTAAAATAACTCTAGAGATTCCAATATGAATAAGTTGGACTGATTTCTGATTTCTAGATCTTAGATACATTTTAATTCTTACTAATACTTAGAATTATAGAACTTCATACCCACCTTACATTCATTAAAAAGCAGTTTAGAGCCTTCTAATATAAGATTTCCTTCTAATACAAATATTATTCAACTTAATTTAATTTCCCATTGATCTAACGGTAGAACAGTCATATAGATCGCAGTCAAACATTCAATTAATGCAAATTTATAAAAAAAAAAAAAATAGCCCTAGTTATTCTTTTCATACGATTATTTCAACATTCTGAATTTTACTCAACTACTCAGATATATATTTATTATTTGCGTACTTAATTCTTACAATTATTTAGAATTATAGAACTGCATACCCAGCTAATATGCATTAAATTGCAGTTCAATGTTTTTCCTAATACTAGTTTTTCATTTAATACAAACATTATTCAACTTCCAACTATTGTTAATTTCCTTCATCATTTGTAGCATATTGATTACAATTGTCTGATAACACGATACAGCTTGTCATTTCCGTCTAGGGTATTCGATTTCGTTTTAGTTTTCCAGGTAAAATAAATCACCCAACTTTAGGGAACTTCCTAAGTAAAACAGGAAATGTATGCCAGTCAATTAAGTACTTAAACTTGGAGCGTCTTTCAACACTGCTAAGCCAACCAATTTGCTGGTATACTATAACCATATAAGTAAAAGAAAAAATTGTGCTATCCATATAAATTACAGAAATAATTGGCCCCTTTTCATATACCACAAATTAAATACCCTTAAGGGGTATATTAGGTAATGTTTACTTAGTACATAGATTAGTTATAACTTAGTATTTACAGTAGAAAGTACTCAACATCTGAAGGTACTTAGTAAACCTACCGAATCAATAGCAAATAGCACCCATTCTCCACCTTTCACATACCACACTTCGGTGCTAATCCATACTCAAAGTTAGGGTATAAGGAGATGAGCTGAAGCGTGAGAGCGCGACCCAATCAAAGCTGTAATTTATTATTTGGTCTACGACTATTCCCCACATACCAATTAACAGTTAAAAGCATTTGATTTAGCCAGCTCCAAACGATTTCATTAGATGTTCCCCATTCGCCGTATCGTGGCCTAATTAAAGCCTCGGTTTATATTCACTATTTCACCCGTGGAGCCCCTCCTGACAGCCAATTCGATAGCTTATCGCGGCTACTTCATCGCTTTCCAATAAACATCAACAAAGCAGCGGCGGCACTTTAATTGTCATTAGGCGTACTTTACTGTACTTACAAGCAACTCGAACAGTTTCATGATGATGTTGTCGATAGCATTAATTTTAGGTGTCGACACGGCTCAAGGACATTATGAGAAGGCATACTACGTGGCCACACTCAATCTTATTGCTCTGTGTGTATGCGTGTGTGTGTGTGTGTGTGTGTGTGTGTGTGTGTGCGTATGTACTGCTTGTAAGTTCTTGTAAGCCAAGTACTTAAGCTGAAGTCGTGAGCAGCAGGCCCAAAGCATGACTCCAATGGGAGTGTCAGTAGTGGGGGCAAAGGGAGTACCAAGTAGCACCGCATAGCACTCGTACTTGAGCTACAGTTCAAATATGTCAAGTGCGTCCTAGCTGGAGGTCTGACTATGAGTATGAGTCTGAGTCGGAGTCTGCGTCTGAGTAATGACGTATTGTTAAATACTACAGACAGCCAGTTGAATGTTGGCTGCGTTAACTTAAAACTGGCTCCAAATAACTTCTTCAGAAGTCAGAAATATTAGGAAAACTTTATCCTGAAATAATATTTGTAAATGACCTTTCTATGTGCTTCTCATAGTTTTTTTATTAAGTTAAGTAGATTCTATACACAAAACTTTCTCAGAAGTCTGAAATTAAAGATAACTCTACTAATAGATTATTGAAAGTGAGCCTTCTTTATGATTCTCATAAGGTAAATTGGCTTCACATAAATATTAAAAAAACTTATAAATATTAGACAATTTTTATAAAAAATTTCCAATTTGCTTTTTTATATGGTTCCCATAATTTTAACTCTCTTCAACAACCACAGTTTTTTAAATTTTAAGGCATTCTACCAACTACTAATATACAATTTCAATTTAGCCTTTCTATGGAATTCTCATAATTTCAAGTGATATTACGCTTTAAGTTGACCACACAAATTTAACTTAACTATTCAACCAACTACTGATATACAAAGCCTTTCCATATGATTCTCATAGTCTTAAGTGACACTTCATTTAAACTCTCTTACTATTCTATATGTAGTTCTCATAGTTTAAAGTCATAATCGGCATTAAATTCCACACTGTTCTGTACAAATTTTACTTAACTATTCAACCAACTACTATAGAATTTTAATTTAGCCTTTCTATGCAATTCTCATAGTTTTAAATGATGTTTTAAAGTTGTTTCGTGGCATTTACTTACACACAACTTTTATTTGAAGTATTCCACCAACTATTTGCCTGTCACGGCGCTTTCCCCACTCACCTTGGATCCAGCGAGGGTATATCCGTGCCACCACTCGCACCAGTCCTAGCATTGTTGTGGTTCTTGCTTGAGCTGCCACTCATGAGTCGCATGGTGCGCGGCTCCTCGGGCGTCTCGTGATGCAGTCGGCTTTGTGTGTGATGCGCATAGCGCAACGGCTGATCGGCATAAGACAGGCCTTCGCCGTCATCTGTGTCCTGGCCAGATTCCATATCATCCATATCTTCCACCTCCTCGTCGGCATCCTCATCGTCGTCATCCTCATCCAGATCAGAACTGTCCATATGTCGTTCGGAGCGCTGTAAGTACGGATAATCGTTAGATTTTGGTTATAAGCCACCCAAGTGAAACGTGAAACGTGAAATGTGAAATGTGAAATGTGAAATGTGGAATATGGAATACGCTCACCTCATTCAGAGAACGACTGCTGCCTACAATGATGGTGCCGCCACCCTTATTTGGGCCACCATCGCAATGGGTGCCAGTCGAACACTGCTGCATGCTGCCAGGCTTGGTAAGCGGATCACATTTGGCACTCAGACTTCCATCTGTCGATTTGCACTCAACGCCTCGCATTTGAATGCCCTGCCCGCATGAAACGGAGCACTGTGCACGAAAGTGGGAAAGAGGAAAGAGGGAAGAGATAATATCCATAAGGATCCATAAGCATTATAAATTATTGCAATATGTTTTACTGGAGGGCGCAATAAAAATTCATTTGTTTGCGCAAAAGATGACGACGCGCCCGATGACGAAGTGCTGTCATGAAAAGTGAGAAGTGAAAGTAAAAGTGGACGCTGCTTAAAAACAAAAAGTGAATACCGAAAGGGAAACTGCAAAGGGGTCCGAGATCCTTCATTTGCCCTATCCTATCTACTGTTCGGCACGTGCACGCGCCCACGCATACAAATGCAAATTTTTCATATTGTTTGCGTTTTGTCAGTTGTTGGTTTCACGCAGCGTATGCGTAATGTCCTTTTCAAGTGGCTTACCCCATTGTTTATCTGCACACCCAACCAGTCATTGCTTTTATGCATTTCATGCGTACCCCAACACCAGCCCCTCTCCTCTCTTCATCCCTTAGCAGCTTTAGCCACTTTTCAGCTCATTTTAATGGCGCTTAATTTGTGTGGCATATACATTCGCATATATATATATATGTCTGTGGGTATGTGTTTGGGCATACTTATTTTATTAATGTGAAAAAGCATTAAATGTGTTTTTTTATTGGCTCTGTGGGGTGGTTGGGCTGAATTGTTATACCCTTGCGGTGAATATTATAAGTTGAATATTAAATGTGGCTTTCATTCCCTACACTCAAATGTTCCTTCCCTACGATTATATTTAAGCAATTGAGAATACTCTACAGTGTAAAGGGAAATAATTATTCGGTAAATAAGACAGTATTTACTTTATTTAAAAAACAGAGTTCTCTCTTTCCTATTTTATAGCAACAAACAAAACACTTTACTTCACCGTAAACTTATTTATAAGGTATCATACTATTCGGCTATTTGAAATTGTTTCACACACTTTATTTCATATCCAGATTTCTCTCAGTCTTTGCCATTAACATGCAAGCCGTTAAAATATTTGTGTTTTTTTTTTTTGTCAAAGTTGCATTTTTTGTTTTTCTCCAGTTTTGAAGTTCATAAAGTTCTTAATAGGCTGAAGTTGGAGCTCATTATTTTCAAACATTGTAATCCACTTTGTATTAAAAGCTATAAAAGTGACTTTGTTGTAATTGAAGAGCAAAAGGGGGAGAAGCACACATAAAATCAGCAGCCCAGAGCACTATTCCACATGCCCTTAACCTACCGCACAGGGAAAATGCGAAGGGAAACAATTTTAAGGAGCATTCAGTGAAAGCAAAGTAAATAAGACAATTCAATTAAGCAACACATAAACTTGACACCCCTGGCAAGCCTCTTAGGAACCAGTCTCAACCCCAACCCCAACCCCAACTCCAATTCCAACACCTAAAACCTTTCTACACATATAGAAATCGAGTCGCACATTAATAAACTTGCACTTTAAACGAACAGCAGTGAAGTGAACTCGATAAGGCGTAAAACGTTGGGATGGGGTAAGCGGATAGAACGATGATGGGTAGGGGATGGGGAGAGGGAGTTGGGTGCGCGTTACTTGCGGCCAGACAAACTTAAGCAGCAGCAGCAACAACAACAACTGGCCGCCAAGTTGATTAAGTTGTACGGCTATAACCGGGAAGAGGCTTCAGTCTCAAGTCTAGCGGCTTATTACGAGCCACCAAGCAAAGTAAATTGCAAAAAACCTCACGATAGAAACCCCGCGGCAAGCACGCCGTAGCTTAGATACCCTTTAAATGAGCCAACTAACAAATAAATATTTTACTATCACAGCAATTAAAAGCTTTTAAGGTTCTTTAGGTATGAGATAGGATGTTATTGCAATAAGAAGAAGCATACGGTTAAAGGTAGCATTTCCATTGGGTTTTCCCTCATATATCTAACCTGCTTCTACCCTTTAAAGTTTAACCCATAAAACAGATTGTAATATCTCTTTATATTAGCTCGAATGATTGTTATATAATATATTACACTAAACTTTTTATTCAATTTGAAGCTAAAGTCGGGTTTCTTTTCCCACATACCAAACCCAAAATCAAATTGTAACCTATAGTAAGTTTTTTTCCTACTTCTCAACTTTTCGTTTCCTTTATTCAGTGTCTATGCTATTGTTACTGATGCTCTCTGATAGGGTATACGTAACAAGTAGCCGTCTGCACATTTAGCTAAGTACACACTATGGCCAGACTTGGCCTCTCGTCAACGTGACTTGGTCTCTCCCTTCCCCTCTCCGTCGCCGTCTCCGTACGTTCTCCGTCTCCTTCTTTTAAACTATGTCTACGTCTTGGTCTTCGTCAAGTCTGTGTTGCCGGCAAAAAGTGCATGATTATTACACGAGTTGTTGTTGCTATTGCTGTAGCTATTGCT
Source organism: Drosophila pseudotalamancana (assembly GCA_037075185.1). Lineage (NCBI taxonomy): Eukaryota > Metazoa > Arthropoda > Insecta > Diptera > Drosophilidae > Drosophila > Drosophila pseudotalamancana. Next base: position 285,476 of record JBAMCK010000446.1, read on the forward strand.
ATTTCTGTTGTTGTTGTTGTTGTTGTTGTTGTAGTACTTACACCGGTCCAGTCCTCCACCTCCCAGTGCGGACACTCCTCGATAATGCAGGTCTCCTGTGTTGGCGGCTTTGGAGTGCGGCACATAATATCTGCAACCTGTTACCAAAAGGGCCAAGCATGAATGTGAGCCACAAAAGTGAAGAGCAGGCAAAAGAATACAAAAACAAAAATAAGATACGACATATAGGAAGAGAGGGTGAGAAAACATGGTAATAATATGTGTGGATATGTGTGCCTTACGAGTCGCCACTTTGTATGCAAAATTAGCAGCGTTTAAAAGTGGGCGGCACTCTGGTAATAGCCACTTGCGTTCAACTATTTTGGCCAAAAAGGCGCCCGCTGCCACACTTACCCTCGTTTTGATGCCGTTCGTCTCCTCGGCGCAGACAACCATCCGCTCACGGTAGCCGTGTCCACAGAGTCGACTGCAAGTGCTCCAATCGTCGGTTATCCAACTGCGGAAGAGGCGGACAAGTGGTTAGTGTATCCAACTATAACATGGAGGCCACTTGCGCGGGCGTTTTCCTGAATTAGTTCTACTAAATTGTTTCAAAAACAAGTTGACCGCCTCTGCGGCTGTCCTTCAACACAAAAAAAAAAAAAAAAAAAAAACCCAAAGAGTACGGAAAAAAAGCAGTAAAAACAGAAGTGGAAAAGAGTCCACGCCCCTTTTTTTGAAATGGTGTTGGACACCAAAGTGCATGCCATTTAATGCAGACAGATTATTTAGTTGAATGAATCACTTCGTGCATGTCCAGAGGGTCTAACCAGTGAAGAAGAAGAGGGACACACCTAGATTGAGCTGTCGGTAAATGAAGACAACTTCCGGAAAAGGACCTAAACCGGAATTTCTAATGTGTCTAGGGACTTATCTAAATCTATCATACAATGGTATTTAAATAGCTTTGAGGTATTTTTACCTTAAGGAAAGGTTTTTCTTTAGCATAGATTGTTTAGCTTATAAGAGGACTGTCATCATTAAATAGGGTTTTCTAAACCCTAGATTGTAAGTAAGAGGAGAACTATCTGTAATCATCTTAGTCCACATATTCCAGCATTGTTAGACCTCTGAACTAACCTTTAAGCTAAACCTAGTATCTCAATTACATGGCTAACATTCCACCTACAACAAATCACACGTCTAGATACTTAAATTCTATCTCAAATATCCTTTGGCACGTCCCCCATACGATACAACTCAATTGCAATTCTCAACTAGCAACTATCATAAGTCTTTGGCAAACACAATGGCACAACAGATATATTCTGGCATCGAGGCGTGTTGCCCCAACCAGCTATTAGTAACTCCCCAATGTTGCAGTAAGCGCTGCCAAAACAGAAAACCTCAAGACAGCCAAAATCACAGGCAATAATTGATGTCCCAACCGACGGCGGCCCAAAGCCGCGAACAGCAATAAACAGACAGAGCGCCAAAGAGCAACAGAGGCGAGCAAAAAATGGGAAAGAGGCGGCAATGAACGACTGCGAGTGGCCCTGTTTATAATGGGGTCAATGGTACATGAGGGCATAAAACATTTAAACAATTTTACAAACTCAATGTAATTGCTGTGGCTCCCAAAGTTCAAAACTTTTGATAGCCAAATAATCGAATATTAATAGGAAACTTTGTCAATTTTGTCAGTGACTATCATTGAATATGAAATATAGAATATATAGAATATATAATCTAGTAAACAGATGCATCAGTAAAAGTTAGCTTGAAAATTTTTGATATCTGACTCTTATGATATCTTAAGCTTAAGGACAGACACATCCCTTTTATGGCGAAATGTTGGTTACAGGGTATGCAGAAAGGAAAAGCAAGACCAACAATTGGACAACCGCACAGAACGGAGATTAGAATTTGAGGCGCTTGGCGCGAGACACTCGGAAAATTGGCGTAAACTTTTAGTTCGGTTTCGGTAAATGTCACACAACGATAAATAAAAGAGAGGTTGCAAGGTGGGAGAGTGGGGCTGTTGTGTATAGAGGGTGTGTAGCTTAAAAGCAAGGCAGACAAGGACAAGCCTGCAGCCAGGCAGCGACAGAGCCGCAGTGCTGGGCGATAATGGAGCCGGAGTAGGCAATCAAAACGTGCGCACGATAACCAAACGCCATTTAAATTGATAGCTGGGCAGGTGGACTAAGGCAATTGGGAGAGACAGACGGAAAGTGAGGGAGAGGTGAGACAGGTAGGCTAGTTGTCTGGGGAGTATGAGGGCGGACGGGAGAACGGTTAAGGGGGGGTCAACTATCAGAGCTGTACTTACCGCGGCGGACAGCTGTGTGTATTACATGGCACCACCGAATTCTCCGGGCGATTAGCAACGTTGCAGAGCATCGTATCGACATCAGCGCCAGTTAGGCGATTTTTGCACGCAGGACGAGACATTTTGTAACCTAAGGCGTAAAAGAAACAGAAAGAGAGAGAGAGAGAGAGAGAGAGAGAGAGAGAGAGAGAGAGAGAGAGATAGAGAAAAGAAAGAAATGCAGAAAAGCGTTAGTACTGGTGGCAAGGCTTAAAATTCGAAACGCCAGACGAGGAGCATGGCTGCATTTTAAAATCAATAATAGTCTGAAATGGCTTTCAGTGGGTTGGATGGGATATTGCTGTGCAACTTTAATGTCACTTTGGCACTTAAGACAGTCACGAACACGGCGGAGGCACTTTTACGGTTTATGCGGGGGCACACCCGAACAGATAGTCTTAACCATCCCATGAAATGCTTCGAAATGTGTGGCATTTATAAATATTTTGTGGCTGCATTTTTAAAGAAGGCTTTCATATGCCATATTTTACAAATATATACAAATTACTTTGTTTAATCTTATGTAAAACGATATGTAATGAAGCTTGCGAAATGAAAACCTCTTGAAGACTATTGAATATGAAACCTTACTTAAATTTACATTATAAGAATCTTGAATAAATTGACTTTTTTTTTAAAATATTTGTTAACTACTAGTAAAATTATTGTTTCGTATTAGTAATTTTTTTGATCAGCTTGCAAATTTATATCATGCAAATTCTTAAACCTTCAAATCAGAAATACCCTATTGGAAACTTGCTATAAAAGGGGAGCACAGCTACTCAATGGGTTTACATTAAAAAAAAAAACAGATGTGAGCTTTCAGCTAAGCCAAATGGCTGCAAAAATGGGCTGGCCAGAATTTCGAATTCTATTTGCTTCTTGTTGTTGCCGAAAAAGCACGACCGGAAATTGGCAGAGCAAACACAGAGCCAGAAAAGGAGACTGATATGAGACAGACTGAGAGAGAGACAGAGAAAGTAAGAGAGAAAGAGTTGAGCAGATGGTTGGTGCTTTAGCAAAAATGGTCGCACAATGCATAATGCCATAACGATCTGTCAGTTTGAAAAATAGTTGGAAGCTGGTCTCGAATTCGATTGTAAATAGTTCCCCTTGGAGCACACAGATGCCACGCCGATTTTCAGCTATTGAATTTCGTTTATAAGCTTCATTGTGTGCGCTCTGGCAACGTCATCGTCATCGTCATCGTTATCCTTATCCTTATCCCTAGCCTTAGAAAATAACCTCCACCTCCCGACACACCCACTAATATCGTCATAGACGTCAGCTGGCGCCTCTGTCGACGCTGCCGCTGGTGCTGCTGCTGCGTATTCATGACACAATTGGCTTAAGGCAATTGGTAATATCCTCTCATGGCATTTATGTCAATAGTTGTAACGCAAAAAGTCGACTTCATGTTCACGGCAATGATAAAGAGCGAGCGAGAGGGAGAAAGGGAAAGGTATGGAATAGAAGACCGTTTGTGTGTGTGTGTGTGTATGTGTGTGTGTGTGTATGTGTGTGGCATGTGTTGCATAGCTTCTGGCTCAGCATGCCGCTTGGCTTGGGGCATGGCTGGCTTGCAGCATCATGTGGTCCGCCGATGAGTGGATTTATAAAGCTCACTGCACCCAGCATGTTGTCCATATTAAGCTCCAAGCAACAAAGGGTCTCCTTCCTGTCATTAATATTGATGATAATTTATAGCGCAGCGGAAATGTTAATGTTACTGCAGATATCTTTTCCATGAATTGCCACATAAGACAGCTGATATTTTTTATTTACTTGCAAAAACTGTAGCGATCTAAAATTGTGTTTATTTTTCTATTCTTAATCGTAACTCATAACTATGAAGCTCAGCTTAAGCAGCGATAATGTGCAAGCAAGTTTTCCATTTAGGACTGACTGAAGAATTTATTTAATTAATCAACATTTTAAGAAGAAAAATCGATAGATATCTATTTCATTATCTGTGGGCATGCATCAAGTTGATAAAATTATAACAAGTTAATTTATTAATTTATTTATTATTTAAAATTTTACAATTATCGGACCAAATAATCTTTTTTATATTATATACAATCAGAATTTTAAAATCGATAAATATCGATTGCTTTATCGTTAGGCACACTTCAAATCGATAGTAATATATTATATAAAGCACATTTAAGAAGTCAAATCGATAAGTATCGATTGCACATCAAACCAAAACCATATATATACATATATGTTATATATAAAATATATTTAATATATATTATATAAAAGTCTTATGTGCAAATAATAATACCATTTGCGATAAAGAATACGTAAATCTGAACAGTATATTTCCGAAGCATTTGGATGCAAAAAGTTATATACCGTAACCAATGTTTAGATTAAGAACTTACTATTAAAATATCTCAAAAAGTGCTTCATTACACATCTTATAACTTCCATACAAAACATTTTGTAATAAGGGACACAACATCTAAACATCGCTTTAAATCAATGACAATTTTTTGTAAATACATATAAAATAATCTGTAGTAAGTCTCTATTTAGAATGCACTCCTCAGTTTATCAACAAGAATTAATAGAATTCATATTAATTTATTTATTTTATATAAGTCAAACTTACATTTAATGTGGAAAACTGTCCTAATATTAATTCAAGAGATTAAATTATTTAAACAATAATTTTTTAATTAGTTTGCCAATCTTTAGCAATTTCTGTAGTTTAGCAGTTAAAGTTGGCCAAATTTGTATCCACTAAGCTAAGCTTTACTAATATTTAGAGCTTAAAATCTAATAAATTAAAGCTTTATTGGATTTTTGTAACTCTTTTCAACTGCTGCTCAACCAACTCTGCAACTTCTTCTCAGCTTTAATGCGCTTAAATGCACTTAGTGGCCCAAACACTTGAGCTACAAGAACAACAACAACAAGTGCACAGGAATTCCATTCAAACAGCAAAGTTCTCAATTGAACACTTGTATAGCATATATGTGTATATACGTGTATATACGTTACATACAAATATATGTATATATATTTATTTAAGCCCTCAATTTTGTGCAGTGGTCGATTAAAGCAGGAGGAAAAGAATTCGAAATAAGTTGGATATCAATTTGAAAGGAGTCACGTATGAGCAAAGTTAAGAGGAGGTGCAGTGGGCCCCAAATATGTATAATTTGGCATAATTGATTACCTGTAATGCATACAATTATGTTTGCCACTGACATCGATAAGTGAGTAAAACAAATGACAAGTCGAGAGTAGTAGTAGAAAAAAAAAAAAAAAAACCATCAACTGACAGACAGTCGAGAGTAGTTTGTCAATTCTCATATACTGGTAAGTATGCACTATACTCGTACGTTAATTTGGGTGCCCCCTGTGGATAGATGGTGGTGATCACCGGCAACGAGTGCACTTGACATTTAAGTGACATGCGAGGCGGACAGACGCTGAAATGTAATTAAGGCAGCGACCAGTCGATGGATGCATGGATGGGTGGCTCGTAGGATGGCGAAGGGGGCGTGCGAAGGGGCAACGCCTACTTGTAAGGTAGCTAAACGATATTGCAATTAAAATTGAAAAACAAATTGATTTTGCCATTTGCAAGAGACGGCGAGGATAATGACTAAGTAAACTGCTGTGGCCCGCGGTTGTCGTATTGTCGGAAATTAACAAGTCCCGGTTGTACGCTCAACTTGTTGTTGTTGTTGTTGTTATTGTTGTTGTTGTTGTTGCTATTGGAGTAACGCCCCCTATCCCCAACCCACGTATTTTGCTTTGGCCTTCACGAAAAAATGACATTTATCAAGCGGCAAACCGATTATTTCCGTTCGGCATTTTTGACGGCCTAATGGCCAAAAAAGCTGGCGCATAGTTGATTAAAAATTCATGAGGCCACAGAAAAACAAGAAAAATGAAAGAAATTATAACAAAAATTGTAGCTCAAAGTTTGTTCTATAACCCCAGAAAATTGACAGAAAATATTTGTTTTGGTTTAACGCCATCGTCGTCATCGGCTTTTGCTTCTGCTTTTGCGTGTCCAAAAAATTTGTGCATTTAAAATTCGGTTTGAATCGATTTCTCTTTTAAGATTAATTGCTATTCATATTTCGTTTAGCTGACAATTTGTCTGTTCGCTTTGCTTGCCTTACAGATACCCTATTCATATGAAATATTTTTAAAAGTGATAAAAAAAAAGTTGCAAAATGTTAAATCTTAATTTAAGAATTAAGACTTGTGAGAAGAAAAACAAAAACATATTTATTTATTTAAAAACATATTTTTATCAGCCTCCAATTTATGGAATTTGCATTCTAAAAATTATTATAATAAGATATTTAAGTGGCACCCAACTATAAAATGTAAGAAATATTTAAGACTCAAACATGGATTTCGCCCCAATTAATAATTAATTAATAACTAGCATTTGAATCAATTATATTATACATAAAATTAAATTGAAATATAAGTTTAATTCTTGCATTTAATTTCTGTAATTTTTCTCTGAAGAGTCCGATCCAATATAATACCCTATGGATTTACTCTAATTAAACGCTTATTACCATAACAATAGTTGTTGTTGTTATTTCCTTTGTTCTTCAAGCTAATGAACTCCCATCTGGAACAGGTAGCAGGTAGACAGTCAGTAGGACACTAACTTATATTCATGTTTCACATCATATTACATGCACGCACACTTGTGAACTTTGTGAATTGAATCGGAAAACTTCTGGCTACAGCTTTGAGCTGCTGCTTCTGCCACTATTCCTACTGCTGCTGCTGCTGCTGCTGCTGCATGCATGCAAAGCAATTTATGAACCCGCACAGAAGGCAGAAAACAGAAGTTAACCTAAGGCTCTGGCTAACAACAAAGTTGAGTCGTAGGCTAATCGGCCAAACTTTAGTTGCAAATATATTATTTCGACAGGACTATTAATCATGCATACATACATCATGTACAATATATACACACATACATATGTAAGCAAAAAATACAAATAAAAGAGAGAGCAGAAACTTTAAGCGTTTAGCCAGGAAAATTGGTGCACAGTTTTCAACAGGAGCACGAAGGTAGGCCAACTGCCACTCGATTACCATGCAAACATTCAATCGAAACAAATTCCAATTCAATGAAAATAAATGAGCACGACAAATAGCTGCTTGCAGCAAACACACTCACACACTTACACACACAGACACATGTACCGTTGAGGCAGGTGGAACAGGGAAGGGGAACGTAAAAAATTTGACAGCATTTTTCGCGTAAGGGAAAAGATTACAAACGGCAGCGAGGCACGCCAATGCCTGCGGCAATGTTCTTGACATATTCCACTTGTTTATTTACACTAGGGACTAGCCGAGGAGGCAGCTCCAGCCGTCTCACAACTACATAAGTACATGCATAAGGACATAAGGACATAAGGACTAGGGACTAAGGACTAAGGACTAAGGACTAAGGACTAAGGACTTACCGCCGCCGCAGGTGACGGAGCATTGCGACATCGGCGACATCTCCCAATAATAGAGCGGTTGCGAGCAGGAGTTTCCATCGCCCCCGCAAACGCCGCAGCCGTCGATTTTCTTCGTTGAGCCTATTTTCAAATCGCAGCCAACGCGCTGAAAAGAGAAATAAATATATGTATATATAAGGAGAAGGTTGATAAAAGAGCAGCCAAATATAAGCTGGATTAGTTATCTTAATGACGCACAAGTCAGAATACTCTATAAATAAAATCTTTACAATACGATCTGATTAATCATAATAAAAATTTTTTTTTTATAGTTTTATAATTCACAAAACTTCTGGTTTTATTATTGTAATCATTTATAAATTGTTGTTATTATTTGCAATTTATTTTATAATATGGTAATTTTAACTTATTCTCTACAGAAACCATGATTATTATCATTTGTATTAATTTATCAATTTATTACTTTAGAAAAGTATTTTGAATATAAAACATTAATTCATATTTTTCTTCCCAATTATTTAAAGCATTTATTTTTCAGTATTTTTCCCTTTTTTCAGTATTTTCGTAAGGCTTATTAAATGTATTCCTCTTCTTGTCAATTAAATATTTATACGTTGTACCTATTTTATCATCAAACATTAATAAAATTTAGAAGACTTTGGAAAAAAATAATTGTTCAGATTGACCTACATCTACATATTGACTACACTTCTTAAATATTTAACAAAGTAACACATAAACACAAAATTTTTCAGGTCCCATTAAAATCAATATACCCTATGCAAGAGTATTTAAACGGTAGAAAACAAATAAAAAAAATACTACGTAAATAAGTGTAAATCAACTGTTAGCGGTATCATATCGTAACCTATTGCCAAACAAGCGCACACACTCAAATATAGACAAACACACACAGAGACACACTCTTACACATTCACAGACACATGCACAGTAGGAACAGTAATAAATAAAATATGGAAATCAATGAGAATTCGTTGCATAAGCCCAGGCGTAGGCACACATCCACACACACACATCACTTGTATCTACTTACGATATATCTAACGGAATGTATGTGTGTGAGTGTGTGTAGATACTTCTATAATATGTATTGGTGATTGATATGCAGCTGGTGCCTCATGGCACTTGCCACAGTTGTGTGTTGCCTCTTACGAAGGTTGCGCATTGAATCGAAGACTTTCCTCATTACCAACCGAATGTTATTTAAGCAATTGTTTGGATTTGGCAATTCGTTGTACACGTGAAGACAGGTGAAGGGCTTGGCAAGGAACTGCATAAATATATATTTAAAGATATTCCTAGACCTAAACACATATACAATATAATAACAATTCTTCTGATCTCGAGATGTTCTTTGTTTAGGTCTTAATGCTATACAATAAGTACAATAATTTTATCTGTTTGCTATGAGATTTTATTTTAAAAAAATCCTCAACAAAGCATTTCTTAATGGCAATTTTAATATATCCAAATATATTTGACACACTTTTACAATAATTTTATCCTTTTCATTAACATGTATTAAATTTTCATTAATTCCCGGAAATCAAAATACAAAAAGCAATTCCGCTTTTAGACTAAAATTAGAACCATTTGGTTTGTGTTTTTTTACTTAACTAAAATATTAACCCAAATAACTCAGAATTTTGTTTGACAGTGTCTTTTAGTATGCAATATTTTAACATTTCAAAGAGCTCTCCAACAAGCAAATGACACAGGACCATTTGAAAATTAATCCACTAGTCTCTATTGGATCCAAACCCATGTCAAGATCTTTGTGGTTAATCGTGTTAGCATGAGTGTGTGTGTGTGTGTGTATGTGTGTTTCTGTTTTTTGATTTTAGGTCTTAACCACAGGACAAACAGAGCTGGCGAGAAATAAGCCCGCGGGCCGCATTAAAACCCACAAAACTGGCAACTTGCTATTTGATTTATTTGCAACGCATACAGATACATATACGATATACACATACATATGTACGATATATAGACCTTTACATATATGTCTTAATATGTGCATGTGTGCGAGTGTGTATTGGTGTGTGTGTGTGAGTTGGCATCTGGTTGCTGTTGCAGATTCTACATCGACGCCCAACTCGTGGCAGACAAATAAAACACAATGTAAACCACATGACATATTGGCGTTTATTACAACAAATTGGGGTGACGATTTGGCGGCATTACAAAGGCAGCGACAGCTCCAAACTAGGCGAAAAGTCGGATAAGGCGCAACACCAACACACACACACACTCAACTGCACACTCGAAACAAATTGAACTGAAACTCAAACAAACCACGGGTAGCTAGAGAAAGCAGAAGAGAAAGACATAGGGAAACGGTGAACGATGAGGCAGTGCGAGAGTGTGGGGATGGGGAAGGGTAGGGGGAAAAGGGGGCGTCGCAGCTGCGCCCACGTATTCTGACTCTTGTTGTTGTTGTTGTTGTTGTTGTTGTTGTTGTTTTCTACTGCTGTCGCCAACTTCGTTTGACATTATTGTAGTTGTAAGCCTGCCAAACTGTGGCGGCAACAGCCGCACTTTTTGCACACGAGGGCCGCCTGAAAAGTTGTCCACACTTCATATTAAAGTAATCGACAGATCATAGACCTAACTGCAACAGTGTACTGAACATATATTATATAAAAAATACATATTGAAAACATGTTTGGAAACATGGTTTGCCTTAAAAGTTCAGCAAGGCTTAAATTAAGGAAATGGGCACATTAAAGAATTGATTGCAATAGTATGATGATCACAACTCATATTGAATACATATATTATTTTCAAATCAATACAAAATCTTTTTAAATTAGGTCAGACATAATTTAGACCTTATGGAAACATAAATCTTGTTTACCCTCAACATCTCCCATCGTTCACAGTGTACCATTACTTCTCGGGCACGCCTCGCACTTATGTCAGCATTGCATAGCATACTTTGTAGCGCGCGTTTCATTCCTGCGTCAACGGCTGAGTTCCGTAAAGTGGCAACCAGGCAGCCGCCAGCAGCACGCTTTATTGGCATTTCAATAGTTGGCCTTTGACTGAAGTGGAAGCCAGCGCCCCTTGCCCCTTGCCCCTTGCCCTTTGCACCATGCCCCACCCACTTACTTTACATTGCTGCCATATAAAGCTGCGCCAGCCGCCTGCCCGACATTATGATTTATTTATGTTCACGTTCATAATGATACAAAGGCGCTTGCGTTATGCAATGCATATATATGCATACGTAAGTACGTATTACATTGGCAGCCTGCAATGGCTTTTGTTTTTGTGGTGCCACGAGCTTCGACCACGCCCACCAGCAGCTCACCCATCCACCTGCGCTGACAACATCGACGTAATTTATCATCTTTTAGTTTTGGAGCCGAGCTAACTGGATGGGCAGGCCCACACCAAAACATACACACAGGAAGGAAGGAAGCTAACAAGGCTCACACGCACGCACACGCACACACATCTCCATATCAGGCATTATGATTACATCAACAGTCCATATAGAAGACACTCACCTGACATTTGCCCTGTATGCACATATCTAGACTGCCTGAACGACAGCGCGTTCCATCCTGCACTCGTGCCGATAATTGAACAATGACGCTCTGCTCGTCGTAGTGCTCCGATTCTTCGATATTCCTCGATTCCCGTGAGATGTCCTCCGTAAGATGCGCCGGGTGTCCCCTGTTTGCAATTGAAAAAACAGTTAGTTGAAGGCTTATTACAGCTTGATGGATGGTTATGGTTCGTTCAATGCTTTGGAAAAGTTTTATTAGTTATTGCCTCTTGGCTGATAGTTTCAGCTCTAAGACCAGATCTTTAAATGAAAGTTTCGCTGATAATATTTTACATGTTTATTGTGCTGAATAGCTTATGAATACTTTGTTAATATTTTTTATAGTTGTAGATATTGTATAAATATATTTGAATAGCAATTAGATTTATTTTCTTGAATACAATTTTGAATTAAAAAAAACTTTCATATTTTTATATCCATTTATAACAAAAAACCTGAATATTTTTATATACATTTAAATCCAATAAACAATATCACTGTATTTAATGATATAAACCGAATCATGAGTGAGTAGAAGGAACTAAAAAAAATATATTTTTTTAAATTAAAAAGATGAATGAGTTGACTTTAAAAAAAGTAAATGAAATTTGAACATTTGTGAGATATATAAGAAATACTAAAATCTGCAGTAGTACCTTTTGACTGTTAGAATTTGTACATAATTTTAGATAAATATTACTAGATTATGATCAAAGAAACCAACGAATAAACGAATAATTCAAAAAATCCAATTATAATTTCTATTTCAAACGAATCCTTTTAATAAAAATCCGCAAACACTTCTCAAATGGAATTCGTAGCTTTATTTATGTTTTGCATTAAGCGTACTTCCAATTTCTTAATTCTCTTAGCCACGTTTTTAAGCTGTGCTCTGTATCATACGAAAACCCGTTGGCCAAAGCGCTTCATTTGCAACTAAATTGCAGATTTTTGACGCTTAGCAAATGATTTATACAGCTCGCATATGTAGATGGGAATGCAAATGCAAATGCGAGGCGAAAGGAAATATGAAAGCTAACCCAAATGGATTAACCACAAAACTGGGCACCGCAAAAGCCACAGAAAAAACACAGAAACGGCTGCCACTAATTTTTGCCACAAATACAAATGGAGCTATAAAAAAGGAGTGAAAAATATAAGCAAAAAGTTCCGGACAAATACCCTGTAATTTAAATATAACTAAGCAGTGTGATGAGTTGTTTAGGTAGATGATAAACTAATCTTTAAGTTAAGGTTTGTTTGTATATTTTGTAATAATATGATATAGCTGAGATACTTAAATTCCCTACGATTCTAAATAGAAATTATCTACAATATTCTTTTAACTACAGGGTGAAAGGAGTCGAGCTGCTGCAACATGCTGCGGAAACCCCTGATGAATAATGAGTGGAGATCCTTGGACCGAAACTGGAGCCAGCCAGTTGGCCAGTTGGCCAGTTGGCCATTTGGGCAGTTGACCCGTTGGCCAGCTAGCCAGTTAGCCAGTTGGCCATTTGGTCTATAAGCGCATCGACTGTCGACTTTATTTTCGTATGCAACAAGCTGTGGAGGGGGCAGCCGAAAAACAAAACATAAGACTCACCTGCATGTGAGGGCGCACGGTTCGACATAATCGTAGTGGGGCGTCCACTTGTATAGAGTGCCATCGTAGGGTACATCGTTGTAGGCGGCACACTGGTTCGCACGGAAATCCTGCTGCTCCGGACACGGCTGCATGTTGCATATGCGATAGCGAGCGCTTTCGCCGCGACAGCTGCCGGGTGTGCTGCAGCGACGCATTTGCTGCATGATGCCGCCGTCGCAGGTGCGCGAACATGTTGACCATTCCGACCAGGCTGACCACTGCCCACTCCCGGACCCGGAGCCAGAGCTACCGTTAGCTCCGGCGCCCTTTGAACGTTTCTGTTGCTGCAATTTTGGGATAACGATTTGTGTATTGAACTTTGCTAATTGAAACGACAAATGTTTGCATGAGTGTGTGAGATTGTGTGTGTCTGTGTCCGTGTGTGTGTGGGTGGGAGAGTATGTGAAGTGTGTGTGTGTGTTACTCACCTCCAGCTCATTTTCCAAGTCCGATGCGGTGTTCCATGTATCGTCGAACGCTTGACTTGCATTCAATTTCTTTGCCCAGGTGGCTTCTGAAATAAGCAGGCAGTAGCTCGTCTGAAATAGATCGAAGTGTAAAGGTTAAATTTAATAGATTTTATAGATTTTATAACACAAATCGTTATTTAATTATACACTGCTATCCCCATCGATTTATTGAGCAATTTAACTCGCCGCTCAATTATCTATTTTTGAGGTGAAAAAAAAAGGCATTTGGCCTTTGAAGAAAAGTTAATTATAGAGTTACTTAACTTACAGGCTAACTGACTGACTCATCAGTCAATCGACTGCTTGAAGATTAACACATACTTTATTTTAAGTTGACCTTTATTGATGCCCATTAACAAATAAACCTATAACACATTTTAAATAAAAGGATTCTAAATTTCCGATTCCGCGTCTTACAAAAAACGGTTAATACGTGCCGCACATTAAAATTTGTAAGCACTATAATAAACACGTAGCATAAGCTTCAATTAAAACATAAACAAAGCAATTGAAAAAAAAAGGAAAAAAAAAGGAAAAAAAATGTACATAATCCTAGGACAACAAATAATGTCTCTATAGCATCTGACTTTATTGGCATTTCCAGTTAGGAGGATGACTTTTATATTTGTGTAGGATTTTGAGGCAACGCACGCGGCTTTCACGTCAGTCACGTTAACAATTTGCATTTTGGCCGGGACTCTGCCTCCCATATCGAAGGCGCATTAACCTTTGGAACACGCGTCACGTATGCCCCAAGGCATTGAAAACAATCTCGACTGCCGTGTCAAGGGTTATGCCACACGAATAAGGCGTTTAGAGGGGCGTGGACCAAGCCGTATGTCGTGTATCTCCTGCTGTCGCTTCTCCATCTCCATCTCCATCTTCTTCTTCTACTGCTGCTGCTGCTGCTTAATGGCGTGTCGTATGCCACGTGCCCCACGCCTTTTTTTGCCAACAACACGTAATCGGGTTTCAACTGGGTTAAGCGTTTTACTAAAATAGACTACCCCTAAGAGCAGACAGTTAGCCAAGTATTTATGTGCTAAATCTCTCTCTTTAGGCTAAGTACGAGAGACTTAAGTGAACATTTTATTTTTCCTTTTTTTTCTATATATATTTTTGTGACATTTAATTGATGCGACATTATCTTCAAATTGAACTGATATACGCATAATAATATTTTGTAATTTTCAGATCTTAATTGAAGGATTTGTTATCTACTTTAAATTCTGTTTAGAATGGATTTTAATGAAAAAAAGAAACATTTTGTAGTTAATTTCATATATAATAACACTCAAATAAATTATTTTTTTGAGTCGTGATCTAGACAGAAGTGTTCAGTATATCATGTATGTTTATATTCCTATATATAAATACAACTTTAATACAAAGCTAAAGCTAAAAAGTGATTAATTACATTTCATAAAATTTTAAGATTATGCTTTAACGTTAATTTAAAAATTCACTCCGAACTTTTCCACAAAATACATTCTTGGCATATTTTAACATTCTGTTCTGTTTGCCATTTATTAACTCAAGATGTATAACATTCTATATCTGTCAGCTATTAACTTTTTTGTTAATGTTTTTCTCAATCATTGTACAATCTTTTTCCAGCCGTTAAGCATCCAAAAAGCCTTCAACTACAAATGACCAAAATTAGCTGCAAATCAAAGCTGACTTAGCAGCTTGTTTAAGCCAAGGCCTAGCACACCACACACAAACACACACACACACACGCATACATTCACGCAGCTTTTGATGCTGTGATCCTCTTGTTCAAGACACCGAACAATAAGCAGCCGACATATGAAAGGCTAATCTTAAAGGCAAATCAATGGCAAATGGACCTCAGCCAAAGCAAGAGAAAATGAACAGCCGCAAACATGCCACGCACACTCTTTCAGACACACACACACACACACACACACTGGTAAAATCCACATAAATAGTCTACTGCATGAAACATGATCCAACTATGTCCAGCCATACAAAGAGTCTAAGCTTAAGACAAAAACCATTTTATAGCAGTTTAGCTGGGAATATGTAAAAACCCAATGGCACACACACACATACATACCTACACGAGAGAAAGAGCAAGAGAGAGACAGAGAGATGTACGAACTGGCAGCAAGATGAAATGTCTGATAAAGCAAGTGTAGTGCCATAAAGGCTGTAAAAGAAACACACACACACACATACAGATAAACACACACACAGCAGTCACATGGACAGTAAGCGAGGCAAACTCTTAGCAAAATCGGCGTAAAATCTCATATGTCCATCCATGCGGTTACAAAAGCTACTAAATTACTATTTAAGTATCTATTACCACGTTTCAAGTGTCTGAGGTCCGGCTCCAACCCATTCTCCATTCTCCATTCTCCACTCTCCATCCTCTTCCCTTAATGGAAATGTTAGCTAACAACCCTGACGACCCTAACACAAACATTAGAAAAACAAATAACAAATAACTAAAGAGTGTGCCCGAACCCCAACGTCCCCGCCCCATCCAACCGACAGCCTGGCCAGGTGTATGGCTAGGTACAGGAAGTCGAGTGCCTCGATAGGGCGGGAGGGGGTTGGGGATTGGGGGTGGTTTGTCGCTCTTTGTGGCGGGTTGGTTCTCTGTAGGAGCATCTATGAGCCTACTGACTTGTTAGGGGAAAAAAACATTAGCAAACAGCATTGGACGAGCACATTTTATGCGAATCCGGTAATTATTTATTTATGAGTTGAAGCAGTTTCAATAACTCACTTTCCCTCATCCGCCGGCCAGACGAAACGAACCTACGTAACTCCTCCCCAAGCGAAGCTTTGATGGGGTCTGCATACTGGAACATACATCAAATGTAGAGCTTTTATGTGTGTGTGAGTCAGCGTCATCATGACAGGAAGTCGTTGTAGGTAGTTAGTTAATGTGCACAGTGGTGCGAAAATTATGAATTTGTTTCAGCTTTTCAACTGAAAGGTTAATGGGTAATACGTTATGCCTAATGGTTAATGCTTAATGTTAAACGGAGGAGAGTATGAGAAATGTTTCGTTATTAAATGGTCATATAAATCTTGATGATGGGCACAGTGCCCATGAGGTTGAGAAACAGTTCAACAGATATGCTACAGAAGGGCTATTACTTAGTGTTAAGATAGTTAAAGGTATGTGAGAAGCATTGCCTAAAATTATTTTATTTTCTTCAATTTTGTCTTTCAATTCACGATGTTAAGAAGAATAATAATTAGATATATTAATTATTTTTATCTAAATTTATCAAATTTCTGTTCAGTTGCCTTCTATGAAAATGGTTCGATTAATTAGTTTTATTTTTTTAACTACAAAGAAGAACATCAGATCGGATCGTAAAATAGAGTTATTATCGAATCATCGAATGGGTATCTATTTGTTAGTTTTACTTTTCAAGATACAAAGAAGAATATTAATAAGACTTGAGATACATTCCTTATAAAGTTTAGTTGCCTTCTATGAAAGCATTATCGAATCATCAAAAGGAAATCAATTAATTGTAAATACAAATAAGAGTACTTTAAAGTATTTCTTTTTCCATTTGCACCACCGTGCCACATCGTACCCACGACATAGTTGGAGGCAAGTCAAGTCTATTTCGAGAGTCGCAGTCGGAAGCAAATAGGACTAGAGCAGATACTCACAGTCATTCCTGGTCTTGAGGCAGGCAATTCCTGCATAAATGCCGAGCGACGGGTTAGGTTGGCCTATCAGTAAGAAGAAGAGACGAGGGTTGCGGGGTTAGAATGATGCTGCCTAGAGAAGTCAGTCAGTCAGTCAGACGGACGATTAGACTGTCAAAGGTAAGCGGCGTAGTGCCAGTTGATTGTTTAGTATTGTAACTGTATCTAAGTGTATGTGTGTATGTGTACGTGTGTTTGTGTGTTGGGTAATGTGTCTGTTGCGTCACGTCAGTTATTTATTCAAAGCGACAGGCGGCACAAAACGTCAATGAGCGAAATTTTCCGTATGCGCAAAGGTTGTACACAGGTAGCTGGCAAAGGGAGGCTTCATTGTTAGGTGGGCCAGGAGGGTAGGCTACGACAAAACTGAAACAAAGGTAGACAGAGCAACAACAATTGGCAAAAGCTGCGCTAAACTTTTACAAGGAGTTGCCGTAGCAACAATAAGCCCTGAGACAAGGAAGCGAACGCGCGCGTCTAAACCTCTGACATGACAAGGGATGGATGGATGGATGGATGGATGGATGAATGGATGGATAGATGGCTGCCTGACTGACTGACTGACTGACTGACTGACTGACTGACTGGGTTGCATAGCCCGTGTTGGCTGGAAGGTTAGGGATTGAGGCTGGAGTTGGGCTTGAATTGATGGCACGCTTTTGTCCATATATACTGGCAACCAGTCTGCTGCTTACCTCGCCCACCTCGTCTCAGAGCCTGTCTAGGCCTGTCTATCCATTTGACTGACATTACTTTGTCATTAATTTTCGATGGCAGCACTTAACACATATGCAGCATAGGTCAAATGTCAGTTTGGCCCTAGCCCTAGCATCCCTAACTGTCCCTTCTAAAAATATATAATATGTATATATATATAAAATATATAGGTATATATATGTTTATAAAGTGACATAAAATACGTAAGCAGCACATATAAAAATAAAATTCGCACCTCATACGCTGCCACACACTCCCAGACACTCACACATACACACACATAGACACAGTCGCAGTCGCTGTCTAATGCCATTTAACAGGCATAAGTGGCCAACGGCTTAGCCGTTGTTAACTGTTTCCGGTTTGCAGCTCGTCTCGACCTACGACGCTTTATCGCTCCATTGCGGCCATCGCCCAACTGCTAAGGTTTCCCACTCGGTCTGACCCCCAACTTTGCATTGTAACTCGTTCTCTTTTTTTTTTTACTTTTTTGTTTTTTTTTTGTTGTTGTTTGTTAGGGTTTAGCCTGTTTGGTTTATGTTGCAAGCGCAACTTGTTGGGTTAGGTTGGAGCGAGCAGCTGTTATCCTCTTCTGAATAACGATATTTTAGACGCACTTTATTGCGCTTTTTGCTCAACAGTAGTTACTCAAAAGCTTATGAAGAACTTGATTTAGGTAATTAAGCTGTGTTCACACTCGTTATTAATTACTGGCATTACTTTATGCACAGGCTAATCTATACAGCAAAGTTCACAGATGTATTGCATTTAAGTAGCTAGAAAATCTACTTCAGCTTTTCCACTTGCAATTTATAATAACAAACACGTTTTTCCTTTAAATGGATTTTTAAAATTTGATAAACAATAATATTCAAACATTTAAATACCTGTAAAGCTTTTAAGGAAATCTTGCATATTAAAGCACAAGCTTCAATTTTTTATAGCATACTTATGGGAGTCAAAAATGACAATTTGTTCTACCAGATAACGATTAAATTATCTATTAATATATTATCTTATGAAGCTAAAGGTAATATAGAAAACAAATTGTATTTCTTGAAAAACTGAACTTTTTGGAAATATAGTTTACAAGCCTATATCACCTATTTCTAACAAAATATACCAAATATTTGGTAACATATTCAAGAGACTTTTGCACATGACTCATGCATGTTAAAGATATTTAGTGGCCAAAACAAACGGCATTAACCCCGGTCTGAACTTTATGTAGTTGAGAACAAGGAAAAAAGATATATAAAACAGCACATATTTATTTGATGCCGAAAACTTTGTCAATAAATATCATCGATAGCAAGCCAAAGGCGCGAGTAATCAATTGGAATGTGGCGGGGCATGGGGTCAGAAAACGAGAACGTTGACTGACAATAACAAAGATGGGGATTGAAGTCTTCCAAAAAAAAAAAATATCTACATATATATATAACGAATGATATAGAAGGAAACCATTGGTTGTCGTGCTGCTTTGCATGTCCTGCAGTCATTAACTCAAAAATGGAATCGAAATGAAATTGAAATAAAATGCACGAATTTCACAGGATAGTTAAGGATGGCAACAGAAATGGAGTCGATGGCAATAAGAAGATAGGCAGACAAGTGCGATGAGACGACAGACTGTCGCCCGATAGCCCAAACGACCCCATGAATGGATTACAAAAGAGTGTTACAAATTCGAGTACATAAAGGAATGGTGTGTGTGAAAAAGAGAAGGCCAGAGTAGAATTGAGTTACTGTGGGATAAGCAGAGAAGGCGGCATTTGTTGTTCTTGTATTTGGTACGTGCCTTTTGGCCAAAGGACCAGCATTTCAAGTGGCAACTGGCAACTGGCAAAATGACGTGCCCTCAAACCAGGGACCGGAGTACGGACGGAAGCACTTCGTTAGTTTTTTATTTAGAGTTGGAGTAACAGAGCACGTGAAATTAAGTTTTCATGTAGACTATTTAAATTTATTAATGACTCCATGAGCAGCGAGAAAAAAGCTTTAATATACTGAACTAAGAGTTGCCTTTATTCAGCAAATGCGCCTTTCTATGCGATTTTCAATACAACAATATTGCAAAGTAGTTCCGTAATTACGGGTATTATTTAAATTGGTTTATTACTCCTATTTATTTATTTATTAATGACGTCGTAAGCAGCATAAACAGCTTTTTACTGACTTAAATATGCTGTCCTTAGAGTTTTATTAAGTTGCTTCCTTAAATTAGTAAATGCGCCTTTCTGTGCGATTCTCAATATTTCAATATTACAAAGTAGTCCGTTAATAGTGATAATATTTCAATTGTTGTAGTACTGATATTAATTACCAACCTTCTTCTATTTATTTCTGTTATTTCTCATTATGAAAAGCCGTTCTATACGATTCTCAAAATTATAAATTGTCTACAACCAAATTTCATTTATTATCAAATGCCATTGTAAAAAAGTAAGCTAGTAATCTTTTCTAAAAGCTAGAAGCAATTTTCGCGCGCAAGTCTTCTGTTTTTATCATCCTTTGGCTCTTTAATAGTTTTAGCCTTCTCCTTTAAATAACTATACTTTCTGCATTTCAATCGCCTAATGCCACACGCTTTATCATGGCGTGGAGTTTCTCGTATCACCCACTAGACCCGATGGGCACCCACTACTACTACTGAGAGCTTAACTTCAAACCAACTCCATTCTACCATTAATCATCTCAACAAATATCACAGCTTCGCTTGCGGTGTCTGCATCGTATGCTTCATTCTTTTCGAGTTCCAAGCAGAACACTCACCGCAAAACTTGTCAAGCACTCGTACGCCTAGGCCATTAACACGCCCTCAACACAACAAAACAACCTAACAAACAACCTACGACCAAGCAAACAAACAAACAAACAAACAAACAGACAAACATACAAACAAATATCGGTCCCAGACAGACGAATAGTCAGAGAGACAAGCAGACGGATGGTCGGACAGATAGACAAATACTAGGAATGGCACGCAAAACCTTGGTCGCAAAGTCAAATTGAAATAGCAGCAGAGCGAGTGGCGAGGAGCTCCAAGAAAGTAACGGAATACGACAATGGGTAAGAAAAATATTTACTACACGTAACAATAAATCCACTCGAGAAATGGGTGAAGAAATACTAGCGAAGCGCACACAAAACGCACAAAAAAAAAAAAAAAAAAAAAAATGAAAAAAAGAAAGCAAGTGGTATAGAAACTTCAGAGCAAACGGGAATTTTTCCACTCGGACCTGCCCCATTTATAACAAAAGGCTTTCATGTCCTTCATTGCCGACGAAAAATTTCAAAGGCACGCAAGGCAAAAATTTTTTATAGATGGAGTGTTACACACACTTCGACAAATTGATACCAAGATTAAATCTTGAGACGTGAATAGGCAAAAAAACAAAAAAATACATAAAGAAATGATTAGGACAACGAAAAGTCAACTAACGGGAAATGTGTTTTGTTTACTCCTAATTTAATTTTAAATAAATTATGAAAGAAGAAGAACTCGCTGTTCAGGTGGAGAACTAATTAGTGTCCTGCTCGCTGGCTCGCTCGTTGACAAAGACAAACTAATCCAGCAGCGATGGCCAAAAACGAGACCGTTACCAATTTCAGCTGCCAAGCTGGTTGTTGGCTGTTGGCTGTTGGCCATTTTCTAATTTCAATTTGTCGCTGCGGCTGCTCAGTTTTTCAGCTTATTTTTTTGCTGCTTGTTTCGGTTCGCCATTGACGACCCGCACAAATGACGACGCCCAGCCCAATGTCCATTGACATCGCTTTGTGTCGGACAGAGTTGCCAACGTGGCCAACGTGGCCAA
The DNA here is from genome assembly GCA_037075185.1 of Drosophila pseudotalamancana. Classification (NCBI taxonomy): domain Eukaryota; kingdom Metazoa; phylum Arthropoda; class Insecta; order Diptera; family Drosophilidae; genus Drosophila; species Drosophila pseudotalamancana. The sequence continues at coordinate 307,223 of JBAMCK010000446.1, forward strand.
CGCTGCTCAACATTAAAATTAATTACCACAAATGGACAAGTCTCATTACAGCGCGTCTCCTTTTCGGCATTCCATGTACATAGTAAATTATGTACAACATATATACATCTAGATATACATTTATATATGTCGCCCCCAGCAATAACAACAATAACAACAAGAACAACTATTGTTTGTGCCAGGCTATTAGATGACTGTTCTCTCCACTGTGACTGGCACTCGAATGAGAATAAGAACTATACACAAAACTTGCAAAAGTAAATCATTAATTTTTTCTTGTCCCATCACCTACACACAACTTGGAAGGGCATATCAGTCTGCTGGACTATGGAGTATAATGAATCAACATCATTTTCATATTAATTGAATTAAAATTTTATATTATATAAATCATTATTAATGTGAAATTAATGTAATCTTTAGCTGAATTTTTAAACTTATTGATTGATATTATAATATTTTAAAGCTTACTGATAATTTACTGTTTTTATAAGTATAAATATTCAACTTTTTACTTTAATAAATATTTATTTAAAAATATTATTGATTTATAATACAATAATTTATCATATTAACTTATTATTTAAGTAAAGTATATTTTAATACTAATTACTTCTTATTCTTTAATAATATTATAATTTAATCGCTATGCTAAACTTAAAAGCTCAATTTTTGCAGCGCATCGTTCGCTGCGGCCAATTGAATGCATCGTTGCTGACGTCGCTGTTGTCAAATAGCTCCAGCCCGCCTTCAACTACCAGTTCATCATCCCTCATTACATCCATCCCCCAGGCCCCCAACTCTAAAATGTCGCTCACACACACACACACACACACATACATAACAATGCCACAGTTACAAAACCGCGTCACTTTAGCATTGCTTTGGCCATTGTATTGCTGCACAAGTGTGTGTGTGTGTGTGTGTGTGAATGTTGTGGAAAAGAAAGAGGAAGAGAGAGAGGCAAAGAGAGTGAGCCGGCAACAAACAAACTGAACTCAGCTGCAAATAAACGAACGAAGTGAACCTAAAGAGTGTGGCAAAGAATTGAGAGCAGTCGAGAACAGTGGGGGAACAGAAACTAAACTCAAACTGAATGAAATGAATGAAACGAATGAATAAAAGAATGCAAGTGTAGTGTGGCATGAAGCAAAGTCAGCAAAGAAAAATATGAACAAAAACGAATAGCGACTAATACATACTCTTTACAAAAGACAAAGCGAATAAAGAAGAGGAGACTATACTACAAATGAGATGTTTAAGTTTAAGTACATATAAAAAAATAATAATTTTAAGTTCTTAAATTTTAATTCTTAGAAGCGCATGATAAGCTATAGAATTGTTAAATATTTAAAATTTACAGTTCTTTAAGCTACGATAGATAAACAAAAGCATCGAGTAACTACCGAAGATTGTATTAAATGATCGATCGATAAATATTACTATAGGTCTGAAGCAAAAAAATGATTAATGTGTAAACAAAAATATATCAAAGGATGAACAGACTATTCTAGAAATATCTAATCTTCATTTAATAATATATAAACAACAATTTTAAATTATATTCGTATACCTATAAATTTTCTCATAAATAAAAACAATTCCAACTTTAGTGTTACCCTTAGAACCAATCACGGGGTATAATAAGAAAAACCAACTGCAGAATCATGAAATATTTTGTACATTAGCAATTGTTACGCTGCTGCGAGTGTATAGATGTGTATGTGTATATGTGTGTGTCTTTGAGTGTGTTTGTGAAGTTGACCCAAACGAAAGCCAATCCCGGGACTTCCCCCTCTACACCCGCCCCTTAACGTGCCAATAATAGTTGAGTTTGGCTTTGTTACAAGCCAAGGGGAAAGAAAGAGCTATACATATATATATACATATATATTTATATGTATGTATGTATATACCTATGGACGTATTCTATGGGTAATAGAACATCTAACAAACCGAGCTGAGTTTATGCTTTTATTTGGTTTTGGCCTCCGCTGCTCGCATTTGGCTTTATTCTTTCTGCGCTTTTCTTTTGGCAATTACTCAAAGTTTTTGTGCACCGGTCAAATGATTCGAATGGAAAGCGAAGCAGAAACGGTAAAAAAAAAAACAAGAAAAACAACAACAACAACAACAACTAACCAACCAACCCAACAAACCCAACAAACAAACAAACAAAGTTATGCATTTCAATTTCAGCTACAATTGCGAAAATTAATTTATCATATTGTTAAATTCAAGTAGAATTTTCTCTCTGTGGTTGAGTTTTTGGTCATTTGCTTGGCTCGTGAATTGCGTCTGAGATTTGTTGTTGTTGCCAAATCAGAACTTGGGTAATTGATTCAAATCAATTGAAGTGCATTACAATCCACGAAATGCAAAAGGACAATAAGTAATTACTAGACTGTATAAATTGAATGTTGTGTAAGGCAAACATATGCATGCACTTTACCTTAAGCACAAATAACGGTGCTCTAATAGGGTAGTACTTGACTAATAAATACACTTAGTCTAATCTTACAACTACATATTTATTTATTATGTATTCTAGATATATCAGCACGAAAAACTGAAAAAAAAAATATTAAAAATTCTGAAATACAAATTTTATCATCTTGTTCTTTTTCAAGTTCTACAAACCTATGTTTATGATAACTTTACTAAAGTGATAGCTGGTACTTTATGGCTTATCTACGCACGCAACACATACTCAAAAACTCGCACACAATCAGGTTTAACGGCATATTTCGCACAGAGCGCTTAAAATGTTTGCCCGCACGTCGACGCAAGTTTTTAACAGTTGTTCACGCGTGCCCACTTAAATATGCAACAATTTCCGCATAATTTCATGCACTCCCTGGGCTAAAGGCTCCAGGACACTAACGCGGCTATCCACACACGCACACAAGCACAAATATCACACTCGAGTGTGCGTGTGTGTCTGTGTGTGTGTATGTGTGTGTGTATGTGTGTGTGAGCGCGGCTAATCACATGACTGACTAACACGAACTATCTGTGGCAGGTGGGTGTGCGCGTACGCATGTGTGGGTGTGTGTGTGTGTGCGAGAAGTTGACGCTGAGCCTATGGCCAAGCAATTATTACGCACCAATGAGCACGCACACAGCCACACCCCCACACCCACATCTACACACACCCACATAGCGAGCTGAACAAACCGAACAGAACACATACACACACACACACACACGCACACACATTTTGGCGGACTGCGTGCCGGACAGGAGCTGCGGCATGTGCGGGTCCTCGGTCCAGGGTCCTGTGTCCTGTATCCTGTGTCCTGGGTTCTGCCTCGACGTTGATTAATATGAAGCAATTTGCAGTCCGTGAGATGGCGATAGCGATGCGTAAAACTGTCATGCGATTTTCGTATGATTCTCAACTGTTGAGCCATCGGACAACATTTTGATGACCCATATTCGTATGTCACAAGCAAATGGCCGCCACATGCCTCATGCTACATACCACATGCCACATACCACATGCCACATGCCATAGGTGATAGCTCAACCGCAGCTCAAATGGTTTTCGTAAATTTTCTAGATATTATACAGCTGTGATTAACAGACTCAAACCTCTCTGATTTTGTCCCTTCTATTAACTTCATTATTTTTATTAATTAAGTTAATTACAATTCACTTACTGTCGACTATTTTTATCGAATATTATATATACATTAATTCTGATAAACAATAATTAAATACTGCAATAATATGCATTAATGTATTCATCAAAAATGAAAAAATTATCGATGTACACATCATTACATATTTACTTCTACTATATACCTTAATTAAGTTAATTACAATTATCGATTAAATTTATCGTTCTTATTTTAAAAATAAATTTAGATAAACTATACGCAAGTATTATCTTTTATTATATCCACTGCAATTCGTATTCAGCAAGACCAGCAAAGAAATAGTCTAGCAAAGAGTTATTAATAATTGGCATATCGATAAATAATCGATACGCACATACTATTATATGCAGTAACAAATATACCTTATTTCCTTAACCATTTACAATGCATTTTAACTCCTCTTCTTCAATATCAAACAATGTTTTCAATATAAAGAGAATTCTTTTTTTTTCGAAGCACACATATCGATTGTTAAATCAAACAAATTCGCTGTTTCGCATTTCAATTCGTATTATCAATCGACATTGTATTTTACTAGCTGCTGGATGGAACACAAAAAAATAATAGGAAAGGGAAAACCTCACAATTTGACTTTTGCATTCATTTTCGATTCCAATCGCAATCCTCGATAACACCGCAGAGGAACTCTGCTCTATGGAGCTCTGCCAAAGGCAGCATATGCATAAATTATGTGAGCAAATAAAAAGCAACAGCAGCGCAGTTCACGCCACACACACACACACACACACATACGCACAAAATCATCCCTGTTACACGTACCCACAAACATTTTAAAACAATTAAATAAACTTTTTTCGGGCTGCTGGATTCACAAAAAGCGCAGCATTTATTTAAAAGCCGCTGCTGCATCAAGTCGAAAAGCGAAAATCAACCAAGAAAAAAAACAGAAAAAAAGAAAAATAATACTAGCTTTAAAATATGCCAGCCACTAAAAAAGGGTGGCTTAAGGGGGCGGGGCGGGCGCTCGAGATCGTTTGTGTGGGATACAATAAAAGTTTACATATTTTATGAACTGCTAAAAACAGTTGAAACTCAAACTAAATATGGTCAACCGAATCGGACCAAAATTGTTTCACAACCAAATGAGGTCAAACACATTGCAAATCTCTCAATTTTATAGCTTCATTAAATATCGATAGACCTTTTTAATGCTCTTAAATAAATAATGCAAAGCAAAAAAAAATATATCAATTGTCATTGTTTTTTTGATTGTAAATTAAAAGCTATTGTAAAATTTCAACAAAAATGTTGCACTAAAAAGAAAGAAAAAAACTTTAAGTAACGGAAAGAGTTATTAAATGCATTTAATATAACATGTTATTTTATTTTTATTTTTTAATAAATATTGAAGAGGACACAAATGTTGAAGAAATAAATTAAATATAAGTGAATTTTACATAAATTCTTTTTATACAATATATATATGTATATATACATAACTATACAAAAAGAATTTATAAGGAAATTTATTATAAATAATACGACAAAAAGAAAATTTGAACAGTAAGGATAGATACTACAAGTACTACTAGATCGGAATTTTCACAATAATTTCCCTAAAATGTATCAACTGCCTTATAAATAGACATAAACCTTAATAACATAGCAACTGGAACCATATTTTGACATATTTAGTACACAGAGAAATGCATCGATTAGCCCTTAATTAATGATCTAACATATAGATATATATGTATTTAGTCTTTCTTATGACAATTCATTTAGCTTTGCACAATTTGTTACTAAATTGTAATGCCCCCTGTCAGAGGCAAAACAACAATTCAAATTGTCGAACTCCAATTGAATAGACTACACAATAGACACATACATATGTACAAATAACTTTATATGTATATATGTAGTATCCCAAATGAGCTCAGCAAATTTGAGGTTATGCCAAAAACTTGCCTCAACATTACTTATTAACATAGCGAAGCCATTTCAAGGAGCACAAGACACCGACCTGCCATGGGGCAGCACATAAAACACAGCACACACACACACATACACACACACACACACATCGAATCTCTTGCTGATGTAGACAATGGCATTTACATAACATCGAAGACAGGCCGGCAGGCAAGCAGGCAAGCAGGCAAAAATGCGTATAAAGCTTAACATTAAATATTTATAAATATTACGTATACGTAATCGAATTGATTGATTTTGCAATTTCACGCAAGTCGAAACAAATGCAAAAGACAGACAGAAATAAAAGACGAGAAAGAAAAGAGTCAAAGCTGATGAGAATGAGGATGTTAAACAGAAGCCCAAACGAAACCAAGGAACCCCAAACATTGGACCTGACCTGTCCGGTTCAGGCAGCCAGTCAGCCAGTCAGTCAGTCAGTGAGCCGAGCTGTGGGTAACTTGAAACGAACTACAACCGAAAGAAGGCAATGGACGTAGGATCAGGGTATTATGCATGCAAGTGTGTGCGTGTGGGAGGGCAGGAGCAGAGCGTCTTAAGTGATTTCTAACTGGGGGCCGCACAAGTCAGCAACCAGATAAAATACATTATGGTAATGTGCGCACAGTAACAAGTTGTATGGCCGCTGCCACGCCCACGCATTAAGGAAGCAAACACACACATAGGGAGTGAAGCGGACTATAAAGCAGTTTACAAGCCACATGGCCTAATCCTTTTGGCCCCCGCACCACATTAAGCCAATGACCAGCAAAATACATTGAACTCGTAGTTAGGTATAGATTTAGAATTGAGATTGGGGATTCGGACTCGAATTCCGATTCAGATTGGGATTCAGCTTGGGACTGGGATTGGGGTTTGCCCACTTGGTGTCCGCTTCATTGGCGCCATAAAATGCCGACGGGTTGCCCGAGCCGACGAAAAGTATCCGCAATCACAAAGCGGCACGTGTTGCTGTCCCACTTTTGAATCAGCCATGGTCAAGGCAACTGAGCCACGAAAAAAAAAGGGTTCGAATCCCCGCACTCCGTGTCAGCCTGCCTTGTCTAGTGGCCTAAATTATTGGTAATTTGATGTTTTATTACATTTTTCGAACATTACACGGAAGTCCTTTTTTGTGTGAGACCCGCTTTAAAATTTATGAATCTTGCCTCAGTTATGGGGCAAGTGATGGCCAAATTATTACCCTTACTTATAATTGTGACACAATTTTTGGGGTAACTGACTTTAACGATTATGTGACCATATTTTAATTGCAGTTAGGGTTGCGCAAACGTTAACTGCGGCGGAATATTGTCTCGGCTTTAATATTCAAATTTTAATACTAAATGTAAGAATGGAAAATGGTCGAGACTGTAATTTATTTTGTAGAATGTTCGGATGAAGGCGTTTCATACCACGTTTTATAACTAAGGGATGATTTTTAAGCTACTTCCTGCTGTTATAAAAGTGTATATATATTATGATATATTAGAGTCTAGAAATCCAGCTTAACAGTCACAATAAAAAAAAAAATTAATTTAAGAAAGTTTAAAAGGACAAAATATAGTTGTTTATAAATATAATATAAAACAAAACATAAAAAAGTTGATTATAATATAAAATTTATGGCACATTATTTGCAGAAAATTATTGTTAGATTTTTATAAAAATTACCTTCAAATATTGCTATAAATATTTATAAATCATTTTGTATTTTTAATTAAAAATTGAATTTTGCAATCATTTAAGAACGAAAGCTTTTCTTAAGCTAAAAATATGTTTGAGCCAGTTTTTTACATACTAACGTTTAAAAATGTATATATCAGTTATTATTTTACCTAAAACAATAAAAAATCAGCTGGGATTCGATCCCGAATCTTCTCTAATTCCTTGTCTAAAATATTCATCATTAAGATGCGCATTACGACTATTTAAATTAATAACAGCTTTCGATTTTAGAAGATGTAAATAATTATACAAATTATTAAAATTAATTTATTATTAAGCTTATTGAATGCCACAACATTTTGTACTTAAAAATAATCGCCTCAAGTTTTGTAACTATATTTGTCTTTTTCGTTAACCAAGCTAATTGCTTAAACAGTTTATAAGATTAACATTTAGATACACTTAACACAAATGCAAATAATTCTTGTTTCAGGTTAACTTAATGCGATAATTAAATTAATTGTGTATATAATTTATGCATTACTTACCACGAGCAAAACTGCTCGCAATTGTTTTGTCTTCCAATAAATTTGCGCTGGCATTTTTATCTGTATTTTCTGGTAATCATGGTTTCCATGCTGTAATAAAATATATGGAAGACGGAAGGTGTTTTAGATCAAATATGAAGCAAGGTATAAGCTATTAAATGGTTGGACTAAAATGCAAATTGAAACAATAAGCAGCTGAAAGCCAAAAGCTAACACAATGGCTTAGATAAATAAACACTGGGCAAATGCAAACAAGCAAACACTCACACACGCACACACACACACACACACACACACAAGCTTAATAAGCAGTTAAGTCAATAGAATGTGTTTAAAGGAATGTCCTTTTGCATAATTAAACTAAATATTGTTAAATCTTTGTGTATGCGACGATTAATGAAGGCAACAACAACAAAAGGCGCCAGCTGAGCAAAAGACAAGAAATATGATCAGGGGTTGAGGCAGAGACAAAGAGGGGGCGGTAAGGGGAGCATCTTTGGAGCATCCCCATTGCATAAACAACAACGAGAGCGTGTACAGTGAGCGTAATAAATACGTTTACTTCTCTGAGACATTTGTCATTCAAATTAAGTACAAACGACATTACTCATTTCTCTCCATGGTTCCGCCGGCCCCCAAGCAAGTAGGCGTGGCACTTGACAACAAATTTCACAAATTATGCTAGCAAACAGTATTTGCTCTTAAAATTTTGTTCTCTCATTCTAACATTCATACACATTTTTTTTTTAAAGAAAATTTAATTTAGATTTATGCACGTTAATTTCGTTTGCTTGCCTCCGACTGCCTGCTGTTTATTTTGAATTAATTTTATTCTGCAATCAAGCAATTTGTTTTGGCCTCAAATGCAGTAGGAGGGCGGCCAAAGTAATTTAATGTACTTTTAAATATACGCACGTAGTTGTAGTCTGTAAAGCGGGCCGTCGGAAAAGGATGTGCTGGACTTGGCAATAGATATGTAACACTCCAATAAGCTAACGCTCAACCAAAGATATTAAATGGCATGGAATATTTTAAAAACCAAAAATTTTAATTTAACTGTACATTTTTTTTTTTTGAGAAAATATCTTAAACAAATGTTAATACTTTTGTATATTTTATGTGCTTTTCATTGTTTCTTATTTTTATAAAAACTGTATTTTTTTATTTAATAAATATTGTATATTGAATATATTGAATATATTGAATATATTTTTTATAATACAAATTTAAATTTCATTTTAATTTTTCTTTTTGGAGTGCAAATCAATCAACTTATTAATTTATAAATATTATAAATTAAACGGTATCTTATAGTCGTTCACACCCCGCAGTAACTTTGCACCTTCAATTTATTTGTGCGCAATATTTTAATGTACTTTTTAAAGAGTTGATTAAAACAAACTGTTATAAAAATATTGCACAAACATTTCACGATTAACAACATTTAAAAACTTTAACATCAGGCTTTCACCTACATATATTTTATTCTTTTTTTTTCGGTGTTATAATTCAATTAATTGTCATAATTTATGGATGTTCCATGGAGTTCAGAGCTATGTTGCCCGTTAGGCTTAATCAATCCTAAACCATTTGAATGCACACCAGGGAACACTTAAGATCGTCGAGCACGTTCCACAAATTGGAAAATGCTAAAAATACATGTAGTTTTTTTTTCTCTGGGAATTGGTTTTACATCTATTGCAATAGTATTACAACTTTTCCATGTTACATTTTGTCGTATATCATGATATTCTTATATATATGAAGGGAGAGAGTTTTATTTAATAGGCGAAGCATTTTATGCTGTAATTATGAGCAGAAAACCGTGAAAAATGTCTCACTGAATGGCAATTCTTCACTGAATGTTTGTCCACACACACCCACACACTCAAACACACACCCACACACACACATTCCCATTTGCCGGTATTGGAATGCGTTGTGACAGCCGTTGCGTTTGTTTGCGGTTGTCAACACTTGCGACCTCTAGAAAACCACCCCAAGCACAACCCATATAAAAAATCAAAAATATAACTTCAAATATTCGCAGCCAGGTCATAAATAAAATGCTGGGTTGGGCCCCCCTTGCCCCAAAATTTCGTTGGTTGTTTGTATGTGTAAAAGCTCGCAGGTGATTTTATGTGGTTTTTATGTGAGTGCTGAGTGTGTGTGTGTGTGTGTACGGGTGTGTGTTTGTGTATGTTTGCGTGTGTGTGCGGTTGCCGTTGAGCTGTGTGGCTGAAATGTAACGTAATTAGTTGGCACAACCAAATACGTAATGAGTATAATTTAAAGATTTATTTGGTTCACCAAATTTCAACGAATACATTCGAGTGCTTCACTCAAAAGTACTCGAAAAGTACTTAAAACTTCGATACGCCATTAAATGAAAATATAATTGCTTGATTTTCTTTAATCCATAAATAATTGCAAATGGTTTTTTTTTTTTTGTTTTGCCTCCACATATGACGCAGAGTTTTTCCTTTGCGTCTTGTGTAATGTCGAATACAATACAGATATCATTTTTAAAAGAATGATTGAACTCCCCTTTGGTTACGTTATTTGCATAACGTTACGCAATTAATTAAATAATTAAAAATTGATTTCGTATGCTTGGTTTTCAAACAGAAACGGAAATCAAGCAGACAGACAGACAGACAGTTGGACAGACATCTCTCGGCCAGACAGAAGGGGGACAAATAAAGAACGCTTGAAATAAATTAACTATGCTCTTGCTTTCAATACCCTAACCAAAAGTTGCCATGCAATTGTCATGGGGTATGTAACACATGAAATAAAACAGATTCGAGTAGATAATACAACGTTAGTTATTTGTTTTAACAGTTGTCTATAAACCATTTGGCTCTCTTATTTTCCATATTATTATCGATAATAAGAAAAGATCTTAAACTTTTGCATCCGTTGTTCGTTCTTTTAGCATAACTCTGATTTCACAACAGTTTGAGACCTAGAGAAAATGTCTTAATAGTATATAGTGTAGACAAAATTATATTTTTCCTTTTAAATAAGTGATTTTGATCATTAAAATATTTCTAACAGTAGATACTTTGTTTCTTTTGTCTATAGTACATTTCTTTATTTAAGAGTGTCAGACCTTTTAGTTGTATACAGAACTTTTTAAATAAAAAATACTTCTATATATTTGATATCCTTCTTATAAAAGCAACTTATTGAAAAAATTATACTTTTCCTTTAAATTAAACTTATTCACATTTTTCTCATAGGTATAACATTTAGGAATAATATTTTGAATTCATGATCCCTTTCATAGAAATGTAGTTTAAAACAGAGTATATCTTTTCTATAATACAATTCTTTCTATTAGGGTATTCGTTTTTTTTTTTTCTTTGCTTTATATTGATATACATAGGTTAACTTTGTTTGTCATATTCAAAAACAATTCTTGTATACAGGACACCTTTTGTTTTGTTAGTGTATTCAATAGTCGACTGCACACAAAGCAAACGCTCTCTTTTATTGTGCCCTTTATTCGTTCACCTCATTCCCTTTGTCATTGTCATTGGTGTTCTGCTTGTTGTTGTCCATTTGGTTGTTGTTGCTTCTGCTGCTGCTTCTGCTTCTGCTGCAAATGTTGCGCATTGAACTTTTAATTAGCAAATGTGACGTCTGCTTAAGCGAACAACCCCCAACCCCAACCCCCAATCCCGATCCGAATCCCAACCCCAGTCCGGCTGAAAGGTAAGCCGTGTAAGGTGCCATCTGCCGGTGGATGGGTTCCGGTCTGACGCAAACCTCCGACCCGTAAAGCAAATGACAACAGAATGAAATTCATTTCTATGCACAGATTGTTTGCCTTTGCAGCCGTTTGTTTGGGGGCGGGCGTGGCATTGCATAACATTGTGTTTGTTTATGTTTCGAGGCTTTTATGATGTCGTCGTCGTCGACAGGTTCATAAATTATGAACAATTAAAATGTTGCCCGGGAATTGCTTGAGGCTTGAGGCCAGGGCAAAATTTTGGGTTACCTGCCCGGTAAGTTCATCAAAAATGTGTGCATACGAGTAGGTGAAAAAGAGGGGGCAGTTGTAGCAAGCTACAGTGAAGCCAGCCAGTTGGTGGCTTTGCCTAACTTGTCGCTTGTTTATTTCAATCATGTTTTTTTGCTTATAGTTTTGTGTCCCCACTTAATGTACATAAATAATAAAAAATAGAACAAATTACAAATTTCAAGTCATAATCAAACCTATGTATAGCCGCCCAATTATAACGCCCACGCTGCCAAAGGTGGCACAGGGGCTACGTGTTACAGGCCAACACATACCCTATAGACACCCCACATAAATACCTATAAATACCCTGCAATGTGGAAAGGCAATTCAGCAAGTCCTAAGGCACGTCCAAAGGCGATGCCCACTCAAGGAGCAGACAATGTGAGTAGTTCGTATAGAGAATCAAAGAAGAAGAAAATTTATAGATTATCATATTTGGTATTTTTAGCAGCCTTGCAAGATGTGGAAGTCGGACATTCCCAGTTGCTATTTTTATGATGTGACGCCGCCTTATAGCAATTGCCAATCCAACAATAGAACCCATCCACAACAACAGCAGCAAGCATTCATGTCCCCAACATCTTCGAACTTTTCATATATGCCTCAAATCCAGCCACAAGCCCATTTTAATGCTGCCACAAATAATTTTTCACCATGTGCCATAAATGGATTAAGCGCTACCCAGGCGCAGACTCAGGCCCAGATTCAGGCTCAAAAACTGGCTCAACACCAGACTTGGCTTAATATGGAATGCCAGACGACCTACACCTGTGACTATGGCATCAATCAAGAACTGAAGCGAAGTACTTCCGACAAGGGTGGAATAAAACGGGGAGACTTAACTGGCTTGGCCCCACCCTCCTTTTGTGAGCCATGTTCGATTATAAACACGGTAAGAAAAGTCTAATATAATATTAAATTATTATACAAGCTAGATTAGAGTTGCAAATCGATCTTAATCGATCGATGCAGAGGTTGTTTAAGTAATGTCAAACCCTTCTAGATCTTGCCCACTTTTTTAATTGTTTTATGGCCTACAGTGAAATTTTTAATAAACTCGTTTGCTTCCTTCTATAGCCGGATAACTCCTCGCAATCCGGCAGCTCACAATCTTCCTCCCATCAAGTTTCAAGCAACTTAACGGACAGCTGGAAGAAGCAGGGTGAATCTTATTCGCATCTAAGCGGCGGCTGTCTCAATCGAATCGATAGCATCTCCAGCTTTAGGAATCAGCGAGGAGCACGAGTTAGGAGCTCCGCATACGATATGGTGACCTTTCGACAGATTGCCGCACGGAAGCAGAGAATCAGAGCACGGCGAGAAGCTGCGATTAGAAAGCAGCAAAGGCTACAACGAGTGGAAGAGGAGGAAGAGAGGCTGAGACAGTGTCCGTCAGTGATCGAGAAGCCGCCAGAGGAGATCAGGATAAGCCAGCCGATAGCAATTAGGAATGTGGCTCCCGTTATGCCTGTGGGAACCAAAGGCTGCAGTTTTATTAAAAAACTTGCCATTCTAATGCGTAAAAATCAGAAAAGCAATTTAAATGAACTGGAGGAGAGCAATAGAGCATACAGTCCGAATAGCTCACAGGAAGCCATCATTTCGAATTCCCGAAAGAAATCCAATTTCTTCAAGCGCCTTTTTGGTGGCCATTAGAAACCCTCCAACCTATCGTATAAGGTATTATTGGAACGAGGAATACGAATAGCTCTGCCACTAGATAGCCTTAAAATCTTCCGATTAATGTATCTTGAATCTTGTTAAATAATAAGCAATATAAAATTGAAAAAACCAATACAGAATTAATTAATTTTATTGGATTAATCATCAGGAATAACAGTCGGTTAGTCGATTTAGCCCTGTCCGTATGTATGAACGCGTCGATCTCAGCAACCATAATAGCTACTGGCTTAAAAGTTTATATGTATTTTCTGCTATAGTAAGCGCATATCGAGTTTGTTTTCGATAGTCGATAACTCATTCCGTTTGCTTGTTATCGATAACACATTTTCATTTGTCGAGCATGTCTCGTATATCGTAAGGTCATCAAACTTCCTATATATACATATATATATATAAATATAACTATATGGATACCTTCTCCCATTTCCGAATTATTAGATAAAAGCTAATTTTTGAAGATAGAACGTTGCTATTTGTACTGCATAGTGGATAGGGTATCTCCTAGTCACAACTTTTTGTTAAATAAAGGGAGACGTGTGTAAGTGCCCATTCCCAACTAGTTTTTCCAGGAAAGCCCGCACGAATAATTGAAAAGGAATTGGAATCCGTGCTAAAGCGACACCGCTGATTAGCTTTTAACCCACCGCAGCAATCAACCACAGTGACAGCGGCTTCAATTCGTGTCGCAAGCGTTAACGGCGGCTCATTAAACAGCCATCAGCGCTTATTAATTTTGACATTTCGATGGCCGTATATCATTATCTGGCTAACAAGCCATCAGCAGCTCGTCAGCAAAGCCGCAGAGCCGCGCAGCATTTGCCAGTCAGACAAATTCCTATGAAAAACCAAAGACAACCAAAAACAAAAAAAAAAAAAAACAAAAAAAACAACAAAATAATTGCGCAGTTAACACGCTAATCAGCTCGTTACCAACTCTTTGATTTGAAACTCATTGAAGACCATCCCCATATTTATGGCCCGAGGCCCGCACAAAACACTTTTCAATAGTTTTCCCGCAGGTTTTTCTGTTGGAAAACATAGCGAGGGTCGAACCAGAGATAGATAATAAATTTAAAATAGAGTTGTGAAGTTCGAAATAGATTTACAAATTCTATTGGCTTAATTTTTTAGTGTTATTAAACAGTGTTGGTAAATGCACACTAATTTAAATAAAAAATATTAAACTTTAAATACTTCACATTTTAAAAGAAATTTGTATTTTTCAATTACATAATAGATTTAAAATAGAGTTGAGAAAATACAAGATTTATTAAACATTTTACAATAGCCAAATTTTAAATTTATTCAGTGTTGTTAACGAGTTAACTTTATGTACTATTTATCAGATATTAAGCAAGTTCATAGTAGAGAAATTTGCAATTTATTTTATATTCCAGTTAAGGAAATCGTTATAAAATTTCATGAATATGTGAAAGTTTTTTCTTGCAGTGTTGGTTAACAGTATTAACTTGAAAGTGTTAAACAAAAAGATATTAAACTATTTAATAGATTTAAATTATTGTTGAGGAAATAGAATTAAAATTTCTAATACAGACGAAACTTAAATGTCGGCAGTGTTGTTAAACAATACTGATAAATGCACATTACATTTAATAGATACTGTATTTTAGTTATATATAGAACGCATGATATGGACTCTTAAATAGAAAATTCACACACTAGCTTTGAATGGGATTCGAGCCCGAGTTCCTGACTAGATGAATTGTTTCTACCGAAAACTCAGATAAAAATAAAGAAATTTTTAGCTCAGAATATTTGTATATTTCCAGTTAAATGCAACAAACCTTTGAAGCGACCCTCGTGCAGTCTGGCTCATTAGCATTTCAATAAAAAACAAAAAAGCTGTAAGTCTTATTGCAAGGGGTGTGACAATAGTGTTTGCCTGTCATTAGTAACGGCTCAGAGCAGAAGGTGCAACAACTGCGACGCGGTCAGCGATAAATGCAACGCTTCATTGCGCCGCACGCGCAGCTCGACAGAGAGGGAGACAACGGAAGCGAAAGCGAAAGTGCAAAAGAGAGACAAGAGACCCAGCCTATATAGTAATACTCATTATATCTGCAATAAGCAGTAGCTTTTAAATGATGTGGAGACCAAACTTGTGGCTCTGTTGTGACTTCTGCTCGCAAACATGACGTCAAATCAAATTTGCAGTCAGATTATAAATACATATATATTAAGATAAAAATTCCAGAAATCGTGGCTACCCCACAGCCATGGCCAAGTCTTAACCACATTGTCTGCTGACAGCCCCAGCGAGCAATAAGTTTCAAATGGAGCCGATGTCGACGTCGACGTCGTCCATGTCAACGCAAAGAGCGATGAGCTGTGATTCGAGTGGGGGAGAGCATCGGCCAAAGGGGGGTACAGATGATGGGGACGGGGGGGGGGGGGGGGGGGGCAGGTGAAGAGGTGCGGCAAGATTGAGAGTTCAGACATGCTGAGGCGCTATCCAATGCATTGCCGTCATCGTCGTTGCAAAACGTTTCGATTTCAACGAATATCATTCAAGTATTTCAGCGTGCACTGAGAGAAATCAGTGAAGTGTGCTAACAAATTAAATTGGTAGAGCGAACTTGTGGAATCTGAACATATTAAATTGTTGGAATGCCTATATTGAATATGAACAAAAAATATATTCTCTCCAAATAATAATAAAATAAATTCTTCAAATAATTTTAATTTCAATCTTTGTTCAAATTTTATTATATAAAATAGATAAACCGCTTTTATTTTTAAATATACAAAAAAAAAAAAATAAATATTCAGTCGTGCAGGTTATTTTTAACTTGAACTATTTTAATAAACCAATTCTAAGGAATTTTCAAATTCTAAACAAATGCTGTTCAAAAAAATTGTTTATAAATAGGAATGCACCAAAATTTTAAACGAATTATTAAAATAAAATTTTAAATTATATTATTATTAAATATTTGTGCCAAAAATGCAAGCCACAACTTTGTTTCACATTTTTTGTTGTTGCCACAAACCGAGTTAAAAAACTATTTTCAAAAAATCCACAGCCACTTAAAATGTTGCAGCCGCAGAGACACGTTAAACCATTTGAGGGCGAGAGAGAAAGAAATAGGAGTGAATAGAGAACAAATAGAGAAATGAGAATATTTGGTGAACCAATAAATTATTTAGCATGTATAAATCACAGGGGCCAGACGTAAATGCCGCACGAAACTTGCGCTGAAAACATGTTAAAGCCATTCAAAGATTTATTTCGAGAGGCTGAAGCGAGTGAAGAGCTCGACTCCAGGACCAGGAGCAGGAAGAGGACCAGGAGCAGAAGTCGTTGAGCGAAAGAAAGCGTTGAGGAATGAATGAAACAAAGGGAAAGAGAAAAAGTGGTAGGCAAAGTTTCGTGGCTGTTGCCGCTTTTTTATTTTAATTTTCACTCGTTTCACAAGATTTCCAAAACGCAATGACGACTCCCGGAGTCTCCGCAATACAGTACGCCGTAATCCCTACTCCGAGAGCCAAGTGCTGAGTGCTGAGTGCTGAGTGCCGCTTACCAGTCGGACGGAATATGTGTGTCAGGCTAGGGCTGAACCAGAGTTGTGGGCAACAGCAGGTACAACCTCTCCACCCCCAATAACCTGCAACACACACACACACACACACACGCACACATTGAACACATCCGCCCCTTGGCTACCCAAACAACTTGCGTGAAACTTTCCTAACGTGAAAACCTTCGCGGTATTACTTAAATTTGTATACCCTGTACACATTTAAAATTGATTAAGATAGGGTATAACTTAGCTGGGAATGTCTACGTGGCAGTATAAGACTTCTAAATATTGTCCTGAGGGCAAATAAAATGTATGAAGTTTTCGATAACTCTTTTTGAAGCACAAATGTAACTCGCTTAAGTAATCCCTGTTTAACGGTCATCAACAATTACCATAATTTAAAATTCTTATAAAATTAGAAACTACATTCAGTGAATACTCGACTATACATACTTTACAATATATTTGAAGATCAACAACGATAAGATTCAACTCTATAACATAGTTATATTATATTTGACCTATTAGATGGTACAGTGTACTAAGTAGTTTTCCTGGTAACCCCTATAATAATAAAGCACTTATTTCCTTTTGATAAGCGTTATACTATATAAGAAGGCTTACAAAATATTAAGAATCTAGAAACTATTTCGAATATACTTTTAGAAATAATAAAATATGTGAAATATATAATAGATACGTATAATACAATAATAAACGATTTCTTGAAAGCATTTTTCAGTCTTTATAATATACTGTATATCTATATTATATGTATTGAATATAAAATATGGAATGTACTTCTTCGTTTTCTTAATGTAAAACATATGTACATTTATTTAAGGAAACTCCAGCACATTGTATAGGGTATGTTCTAGTCGAACAATCTCTCCTAGACCAGTTTCACTTGTTAGAACAGTCTGAGCCGTCCGGCAGATGTGTTGGGACTGCCGCTCTTTGATTTCGTGGCAGCTTTTAAGTGTTTAACTTCCTCAACTGGAGCTGCGAATAGAGAGAAGCAAGAAGCGAAAAGCGAGAAGCGAGCAAAGCACAACTTTATGCAGCCTCGTAATTTACTGTCGTACCCGATTCCAGCTTCAGGATTTCATGACTTTATGTCTGAATCGGTCTGCCTCTTAAACAGTTGCATTAATGTCCCAGAACTTCGTTAAGTTGAAGTTGAAGTTGAAGTTGAATTGGAAGCAGTTTTTATATTACTTTTTTTTTATAAGAGACAAAATCACCCAAAAAATGAACGCAATAAACGGGTCTTATTAATGAAGTCTCAAATGGCATTTGAATTGCTGTTAACATAGTTGAATATCCATAAGACTGAGTTCTTTAAAAGATGGAAGCATTAACTTCTTAACTATGAAGTAAGTTTTATATTCACTTATCTTCAGTTTCTGCTTTAATTTTTATTTAAACTCCACTTAGTATCCTTTATAATCCGCAAAGTCTGATAGTTCGCTTAGCAAAAGAAAATTTACTATATAGTTAACAAGAATTGGTGATCTTTATGAACTTGAAACTTTCTCAGTTTGTTTTTCATATTTAGAAAACTCCCATCAAGCGAAAGCTTACATTTAAAGCCTCTTAAACACAAATTTTCAGATGCGAAAAGCTTTTCTTTTCGGCAAGTGTTATCAAATTGTTTCCTTTTAGCACATATTAAAAGAACAAAAAGACCAATGGCTACAATAACAACTACCATATTGTAGCACTTGGCAAACACCTAAAAGCTTTATACACGCACTTAAATCTCTTTACGATTTTGTAAGAAATAACAGTTTGTTTATTTTCAACTTTTTTACAACAATTTTGAGTCGCTTAAGAGCAGGGAAAACAACCGACTTGGCCCCAATAAACGCATAAATATGCCATCTGCTTGAGACCAATCTAAGTCGTCATAAAGCATGAGTACTGTACCATCCCAACCCACTCCCCCACCCCCCACACGCTCTTTCGTTCCCCTGCGGTCATATATGCGACTTAATAAAGGCGGCTAATCTCAGTCGCACACACACAGACACACACCTACACACGCACACATACAAAAGTTGCCAGAGATCTATTATACAAATGTTCGCACACAATGGACGCATTATATCGCTCGTCTGCGTCGACTTTTTAAGTAAATTATAAAATATTAAAGTATTTTAAAGGCGAATTTGTTGAATTCGCAGCAAATAGCAGTAAGAAAATTTTTAAACGGACACCTACCGACTGTCCGATACTCTGTAATTTGAATGTAACCAAAAGTTTGAATCTCTTATTCAAATTAAAAAAATAGAAAATATAGGATATTTGACATATATATATAAGATCTACTTCCTCAAATGAGTTAAGATTTAAAAAAAACCACAAGTATAAAGACTTTCATCCAATTTTTGCCCATATACTCATCTTAACACTGTGAACAGCGTATTGAAAAAGTATTCAAAAGTCAACGACTGCCAGACGGTCACACTGGCAGACTTTGCAGACAGCGACTGGCCGCCAGGAAGTTGAAGGAAGCGCACACAATGTGGGAATGTCACTATGCTTCAGAATGTCACAGCTCTCTTTCTTTCCGTGTGCGTGTGCATGTGTGAGTCTGTGAGTCTGTGAGTCTGTGTGTCTGTGTGTGTGCAAAGGCCTTACATTGCTGTTGGCCCCTCTCTTGTGTTCCCTTTTTGCAACTGTCATTTTGTCCCTCTCCCCCACACCTTTTCTCATTGTGCAAAGTGCTTCTCTGCCGTGTTACATTTGCAACGGTAAAACCGAACATCGTCACATTCAATTGGAACTGATTGCGACGCGTCGTCCTGCGGTCGTTCATTAATGTTTTTACCAACGGTTAGTTTGTCAACGGATTTGTTTGCTAAGCTTTGGATTATCACACTAAAAAGTCAAATTGTTTCTAAGGGAGAGTCTTCTCTTAAAACTGAACGAGCACTATTTAAGCTTATATTCCATGACTCTTAATATTAAGATTTGTTCTCTTAATACTAAACGAGCGATATTAAAAGGTATAGTCCATGGCACTCAATACTAAGATCTCTTAATACTTAACATAGTCAATATTAAGCTCTGATTTCCAAGTTAAAAATGTGCCTTAAGAGAACATAAACCAAAATTTTACCAAAAGCTGTGCTCCACTGCCAACGGCTTAAGTTCCACTAACACACTCGCATGCTGAGTGCACTCATAAATTTATTTTAGTCTTGATACTCAATACTCTTTCACACACACATTCATAAAACAAACTTTGGAATAAAGGCTCAAATAGAATTAAATTGCAGCTATTAAATAAAAATCACAGTAGTGACCGCTACGCTCTTAAGTTAAAATTAATTACAATTAAGTAAAGAAAATAGCACAAAAAAAGAGAGAGAGGAAGAGAAAAGAAAATAAAAAGAGGCCAAATGCCGGGCAACTTACAACAGTCACGAGTTGAAAGACTAACACGCTAAGCGCTTCGCATTAAATCCAAAAGAGCGTCTCAGTCACTGTCGCAGTCGCAGTCGCAGCACAAAATTTAACACTAACTGCGCTGCCGGCGGCAATGGCGTCTGCTGTTGCTGCTGCTAATCCACTTTTACTGTTCTTCCGCTCACTCCTACACACACACACGCACTCACAAATGCACACTGGCACGCACACACGTTTGCATGCACAAAGGTAGCGACGGCGACGGCAACGACGACGACGACGACGCTGCAATTTTTGTGTGTTTTTTGCACGCTGCGCTTTTGTTGTTTGTGGTTGTTGTTGTAGTTGTTGCGGCTGCTGCGCTGCCTTGGCGCTTTTCGCACTGATTGTTACACACTAAAATCGAATTAAACTTGCGCGCTGTGCAGTTGTTCCTCCTCTTGTTGTTGCTGCTGCTTTATTTTTCCCGTACTTTCCACACAACTTTCGCTCTAACTTTTACTTTGTTTGCAGCGCAGGACACGTTGGGAAAAAAATAAAAGGACGCAAAGCGTAAAAAACTTTTAAAAACGTGCAATATTTTTTTTGTTTTATTTTTTTGTGTGTGCTGTGATCTTCTTCTTCTTCTTCGGCTACTACTTTTCGGCTACTTTTTTGGCTGCAAGCGTGCAGCGAAGCGAATGCGTAAAAGGGATTTTCTAATAAGAAACGCGACAAAAGTTGGCCGTTGCGATCAACGTGGGCGGTTTTTATCCCATTTTAATTGTTGTTGTATTTATTGTAATTATTTTGTATTGTTTATCCTTTGTTGTTTAGTCCGAGATCAAAAAGAAGTAGGCGGCAAACTTTTTCTTGAAGTTTGCAAATTTTATGCGGCTGATAAATCACAAAAAGGCAGTTTTACAATTTGTTTTATACGCTTTATAAATTACAAATTTGTTTACAATTACACTTTTGTATTTCTATGTGTGCAATTTTAAGCGTTTAATTGGACTTGCTTGAGCTAATATTTCCGTTAGACTAATTGGACTAATTGAAGGCTAAAATGCTCTGGGCTAAAGGCCTGCAGAGCATTTTTTTCTCTTTTGTTTTACATACATACATAAATAGCTGGTTTACAACTTTTTTAATAGAATACTCTTTCGGCTATTTTTATTCAAATTATACTACAAAATAAGAATTTGTGTGAAACATAATTTAAATTTTAAATAAATATACTATAACATATTGATTTAATCAAATTATTGAAATAATTTCTATATTACAGTTGTTAAAGTGTTTTAAAAATAAAAAACATTATTTTATGTCCTTCATTTACTTTGCAATGCAACTGCAATTAATCTCAGCTTTAAGAATCCCACAGAATTTCCTTATTTAAAAACAATAATTGCTTCCACTCTTAGATGTTCTCTTAACTGATCTTCAATATTTTCTTCTACGACTTGTTCAAAATTGTAACGGCTATTTTAAATAGAATCCAACTGGAATATTAGCACAAGCTTTATTTAATATTAAGTATTTTTTTCAATTATAGATAAATCTTTTAATTTATTTATTATGCACTTTTATGCATCCTTAAAATGCAACACACACACACACACACACTATGCACAACAACAAACGCACGAGTGTGTGTGCTTCTTATTGGAGTAGAAGATTAGGTTTTACCGCTAGCACAAACCGTACGCACAGAAAATCACTTGAAAACTGTTCGGCTGGTCGCATCGGATGTGCCCGAACTGCCAGTTAACGCCACAGCCAATGATGTTGCGACAACATTGTTGCTGCAACGTGCCGCGTTGCATACGAGCCGAAGCTTGCTGTTGCTTGTTGCGTGTCGCAGAAATGTTGCTGCAGCACGTTTGAGTGAAATTAGGCTGCAGCTCATGCAGGTTGGACGCATACGTGTTCGATCCAATTGTTGACAGTTTAGGGGTCACTGAGGTGAGTTTTAGCTAAGCAACATTTAAAATGTTGCTGAACAATGCTGTTCAATGATTGGGATAAAATGAAATATTTTGCAAGTTGATTTTTATTACATATTGTTTTATTGTTATTTGATTTGAGTGAGTGGAAATTGGACAGATTGAAAAAGAAAAAAGAAAGGATTTACAAATAAAATTTTTATAAATAAAATTTTTATAATAATAAATTATAAATGCTAACACCCACACAATAGTCAATCATGACTCAACAAGTCGTTTGTTTCGGTATTCGTGGGTGAGGTGGAAAATATTTGTTCTGTTCTCTTCACGCATTTCAAACAATTTAAAAGAAAGCGATTCAAAGCTCTGACAAATTGTCCAATTAAGCTAGAAAACTGTTTATCCCTAGAAATTAGATAAATATCTGTAAATCGCAAAGAAAAGATACTTATTCTCATTAAACAGACATTGACTAACATGCATACATGTATGTACAAAAGTAATTATATATATGTATGTTCATATGAACTGGCAACCACATAAATCTCGCCAGTGTTTACTTTTGTACATACATACATATATACATACGTAAAGAAGATATATATATATATATATACCTATAATAACGTATTAAAATAAACAAGATTTTAACTAAAATAATTATCGGCTTTTAGTGTCAAAATATAGTCAGTTTAGTTAAATCATATACAGTGTATACATATTTCCACAAATCTAATAATTTAATATATTTTTCAATTTTAATTCTAATTTCCCGCGAGCCACAAGCATTATTTCTTATTTGCGCACGGTTGCATTGCGTGAGTAGGAAACATCGATATAAGACGCAACGACATCGATAGGTGCATGCAGTCAATAAGAAATCGATACTATCGATAATAGTTTCGTTGGCCGTCGCGTCTCTAGCACAGCGACGTTGCCCGTTCTTTCCTGTCGATACGCCAGTGCAGGCGTGTAGTGTTTTTAAAGTTGGTCCACGCAAATCAATAAACATCCAAAATGGTAGGTGCTAATAATACCATATAATTGCAGCAAATGCAAGAAAATAAAATTCTGCAGTCAAGTGCATCGAAATTTTGTGTGTGTGTGTAGCTGACAAATGCATAAAATGATGCAAAAGATAAAGAAATGTAGACGTGACATTGTCTGCTAGCATGTGTGTTAATGTGTGTGTGCGTGTGAGTGTGGCAGTGGTGAAATGCAAGACAAAGAAAATAGCTCAAGGGGCCGTCGTAATGACGTATGCAACTATTAAAAAAAAAAAAACAGGTCATAAGATTTGGCCAGATGTTCTCTTAATGCATGTGTGAGTGATTATATATATAT
This sequence comes from Drosophila pseudotalamancana, assembly GCA_037075185.1. Lineage (NCBI taxonomy): Eukaryota > Metazoa > Arthropoda > Insecta > Diptera > Drosophilidae > Drosophila > Drosophila pseudotalamancana. The sequence continues at coordinate 330,971 of JBAMCK010000446.1, forward strand.
AGATCTATATATATAAAAGAACTATTCTGCATGTTTTGCAAGCAAAATCAACGCAAGTGGTTTTTCGTTGTGTTCTAACCTCAAAAAACCATATTGCCTGAGCAAATTGTGTGCTAGTGTTGTGTATTGTGTGTTTTGTGTGTGCGTGTGGAGGGCATCAAACGCCATTTTTAAAGCAGTTCAGCTATGCACAGCTAAAAGTGACCTCTCAAACAGTTTAACGAACTTCTCTGATGACTTTCTCTTTTTCTGATGCTGTTTATAGGTCAACTTCACCGTCGACGAAATCCGTGGCCTGATGGACAAGAAGCGTAATATTCGCAACATGTCCGTCATCGCTCACGTCGATCATGGCAAATCTACCTTGACCGATTCGCTCGTGTCCAAGGCTGGTATTATTGCCGGCGCTAAGGCTGGTGAGACTCGTTTCACCGATACGCGCAAGGATGAGCAGGAGCGTTGCATTACCATCAAGTCAACGTAAGACTTTTTATGACCTAAAAACCACGCCCTTAAATTCTAATCTTATCTCTGTTTTGTTTATTACCCCCCAGTGCCATCTCTATGTACTTCGAGGTTGAGGAGAAGGATCTGGTTTTCATTACGCACCCAGATCAGCGTGAGAAGGAATGCAAGGGTTTCTTGATCAATCTGATCGATTCCCCCGGTCACGTTGATTTCTCTTCTGAGGTGACTGCCGCTCTCCGTGTAACCGATGGTGCCCTTGTCGTCGTCGATTGCGTTTCTGGTGTGTGCGTGCAGACGGAAACTGTGCTCCGTCAAGCTATTGCCGAGCGCATTAAGCCCATTCTGTTCATGAACAAGATGGATCGCGCTCTGTTGGAGCTGCAGTTGGACGCTGAGGAGCTGTACCAGACCTTCCAGCGTATCGTGGAGAACGTGAACGTCATCATTGCCACCTACAACGACGATGGCGGTCCAATGGGAGAGGTGCGTGTGGACCCCAGCAAGGGTTCAGTCGGTTTCGGTTCCGGTCTGCACGGCTGGGCCTTCACCCTCAAGCAGTTCTCTGAGATGTACTCCGAGAAGTTCAAGATCGATGTTGTCAAGCTAATGAACCGGTAAGCAACAAATAACAAGTTATATCATACCGTTGCATTGCTTTTAGCACAATACGTGTGACGCTGAGCGTGCGACTTCTTTTGATCTGCCCCGACCTTCCAAAGGGAGTGGCAGCTTCGCTAGAACCGCGCGTGCTGATGGCGCCACAAGTGCAATAACAATAAAAGCAGATTAATATTGGAGACGCTGTTGAAACGCTGCACCGGAACCTCTTTCCTAATGTTCAAACGGTGTATTTGCTAAGGCAGAGACTCTACAAATTTACACGTACATATTCAATAGTATTTTATATACTATTACTTTTGTAACCTAAGATATCTATTTTCACTTCCCATGATATGAATGATAACCTGTTATTATTTGAAAGCTAGTATATTGTATATTGTCAGTCATTTTTATAATGATCTATATTCTCAGAAATGATTTAAAAGAGTTTATTATGTGTTGGACATGCCTTCTTTTTAATATTTGGTCCTTTTGTAATTCTCAGAATTGATCTATTCTTAAACCTCGCATGCTATATTTCCACGTTTTGTAATTCTCAGAATTGACTCGCATGACAACACTTTTGTCTGACGTCATTGTTGTTCTACTCATTAAAAAGTCTCGCATAACAATCTGTGTAGAATGACTACATCTGAAATCTAATCGTAATGGTTGCTTTGTTGAACAGCCGTGAAATTAATTGTTATATAAAATAAGGGTAATAATGTGATATAATAATATTTGTATATTGAAGATTTTAATAGTCGTCTTCAGCATTAAACAATAAACAAGTATAAAAACTATAATTCACATGTGAAAATAAAAATTAGACTCCCATAGCACAACTAAAACAAATACAGAAACTTTAAGGCATTGTTAGGATTATACTTGAAATAAGAGTTGAATAATTATTATAACAGGAGTTGAGAAGATAATAAAATGAATTGTTAATTGTAGGTGAAAATCCATTTACGCATAGTCATCCTTGGAATCCAAACTCATCTTTTATATTCTTTCGTTTGCAGTCTGTGGGGTGAGAACTTCTTCAATGCCAAGACCAAGAAATGGCAGAAGCAAAAGGAGGCTGACAACAAGCGCTCTTTCTGCATGTACATTCTGGATCCCATCTACAAGGTGTTCGATGCCATCATGAACTACAAGAAGGAGGAGATTACCACCCTGTTGGAGAAGATCGGTGTTGCCCTCAAGCACGAGGATAAGGACAAGGATGGTAAGGCTCTGCTGAAGACCGTGATGCGCACCTGGCTGCCAGCCGGTGAGGCTCTGCTTCAGATGATTGCCATCCACTTGCCCTCGCCTGTGGTTGCCCAGAAGTACCGTATGGAGATGCTGTACGAGGGTCCTCATGATGATGAGGCTGCCATCGCTGTCAAGAACTGTGATCCCGATGGTCCATTGATGATGTACATCTCCAAGATGGTACCGACTTCCGATAAGGGACGTTTCTATGCCTTCGGCCGTGTGTTCGCCGGCAAGGTTGCCACCGGCCAGAAGTGCCGCATCATGGGCCCCAACTACACGCCCGGCAAGAAGGAGGATCTGTACGAGAAGGCCATTCAGCGTACCATCCTGATGATGGGTCGTTATGTGGAGGCTATTGAGGATGTGCCCTCTGGTAACATTTGCGGTCTGGTCGGTGTCGATCAATTCCTGGTTAAGACCGGTACCATCACTACCTTCAAGGATGCCCACAACATGAAGGTAATTTAAATTGGAAACACCAATCTCTAACCCAATAAATCTCATTAACTTTTCTCTTCTGTATTTTTTGTAAATTCCAGGTTATGAAGTTCTCCGTGTCGCCTGTTGTGCGTGTCGCTGTGGAGCCCAAGAACCCTGCCGATTTGCCCAAACTGGTGGAGGGTCTCAAGCGTTTGGCCAAGTCTGATCCTATGGTGCAATGTATCATTGAGGAGTCCGGCGAACACATCATTGCCGGTGCCGGTGAGCTGCATTTGGAAATTTGCCTTAAGGATCTGGAGGAGGATCACGCTTGCATCCCCCTGAAGAAGTCCGATCCTGTGGTCTCCTACCGTGAGACCGTCGCTGACGAGTCCAACCAAATGTGCTTGTCCAAGTCGCCCAACAAGCACAACCGTCTGCTCATGAAGGCTCTGCCCATGCCTGACGGTCTTCCCGAAGACATTGATAACGGCGATGTGAGCTCCAAGGATGATTTCAAGGTGCGTGCCCGTTACCTGGCCGAGAAGTACGACTACGATGTGACTGAAGCCCGTAAGATCTGGTGCTTCGGCCCCGACGGAACCGGTCCCAACTTCATCCTCGACTGCACCAAGTCCGTGCAGTACCTCAACGAAATCAAGGACTCTGTCGTTGCTGGCTTCCAGTGGGCCTCCAAGGAGGGTATCATGGCCGATGAGAATCTGCGTGGTGTCCGCTTCAACATCTATGATGTCACCCTGCACGCTGACGCTATCCATCGCGGCGGTGGCCAGATCATTCCCACAACTCGTCGTTGCCTGTACGCCGCTGCCATCACAGCCGGTCCTCGTCTGATGGAGCCCGTCTATCTGTGCGAGATTCAGTGCCCAGAAGTTGCCGTTGGTGGCATCTACGGTGTGCTGAACAGGCGTCGTGGCCATGTCTTCGAGGAGAACCAGGTCGTTGGCACACCCATGTTCGTTGTCAAGGCTTATCTGCCCGTCAACGAGTCGTTCGGCTTCACCGCCGATCTGCGCTCCAACACTGGTGGCCAGGCCTTCCCTCAGTGTGTGTTCGACCATTGGCAGGTGCTGCCCGGTGACCCGTGCGAGCCATCCAGCAAGCCCTACGCGATTGTCCAGGATACCCGTAAACGTAAGGGTCTCAAGGAGGGTCTGCCCGATCTGTCCCAGTACTTGGACAAATTGTAAGCGACTCCGCCATGGGGGACAACGGGCTGCAGCTGGCTAAATACGAAGCAGGTGGAACGATCAAATATGCAACAACAACAGCAATTGTAACAACAAGAACATCATCGGAAAGGTCGCTGTGGCCGCTGGCAGCGTTTTAAAACACACACAACATTTAAAGAAATTTTGATGATTATTAATTGTATAACCGTAAACAACAAAAATAAATCAAGTAAATGATTATACTTAAGTTTATATAAAAAAAAAAAACAAATACATACATCGAGAGCACTTAAAATGTGCTCGAAACAAAAACAAAAATAGATACAAAAGAGGGGGCGAAGAACTATTCGTAATGAGAAATATAGCTAAAATCAATTAGTATGCTTCATGCCAAGTGGCATATGTTGAATGAGTGGAAGCTAAATTTGATGCACTGTTAAGGCTAGAGTTAGAAAGTAATGTTAAATTATGACATTTCTACTTAACAGCAGAAGTTCACAAAATTATTTGCCGTCCAACTCCAATGTAAACTAACATTTTCTATAGCTGAGATGCAGCAGAATACCAGCTAAAAATTAGTAGACAATAGGCTGCTAAAAATAGCTAAGTTGCACAGCACTATTCTGTTAAGTTCATAACAGCTGTAGTTGCCGCATTGACTGCAACTGGGGGTTGCATTTTTGCCATGATTGTTTTTGTTGTGCATGGAACACGCCGCGTGGCCAAGTGCAAAATCACAAAGCAAAGCACACAAAGCCAATCAATGTTAATGATTACAACAAATGAGCGACATGCGGCGTTTGGCAAACAAAAACAACAACAAAGGCAGCTCGCTGTGGGGTGGCAGCAACACAGAGAGAGAGAGGGAGAGTGTGAGAGCGCTTAAATGAAACCTAAACAAGAATTCCCACACCAATGCGCGCGCGGACTCTCTTTCATTGGCCTCTCTGCTTTTGTACGGCTGCCCAAGTCTAGCAAATAAATCTAATTTTTACCCTCTGCTAATGAGGCTCATACTAATGTATAATACAACATATTAAGTTACAGTACACTTACAGGATAAATTCGTATTAAGTATTACATACGAATAGGTGCAGTGCTGATAGACAGAAAAGAGTAGACTCTTAAAGAGAGCCAATGTTGGCAGATCGTTGGATCATGCACACATACAATGCAATGCCAGCTTATTAGAGTAAGCTCTTTGCTTGCGCTCTTTGTGTGGAGCTTGAGGGATAAACAACTACAAAACATAAGCGAATAACATCCACCAGATACAGTAACAGTAGTGTAGCCAATTGGGTTCTCTCTGCGTCTCAGTCGTGTTTCGGTGTTCAAAGCGAGCGGTCGTGTTTGAGCAATTGCTTTGCATGTCGTGTGCATTGCAATATTTTTGTAAATTTTAATAGGTATGTGAGCGTGCGTACGTGTGTGTGTGTCCGGTTTGCGGTGTGTGCTGTTTGAAATTTAAATTCAAAATTAATCGAATTAAATATTGCTAAAATAGTCAACAATTTGCTGAATTCATTTGGCAAATGAGCGGAACGCATAACAAAAGCAAACCATGCACATGTATAGGTCCTCTTTACCTATGTCAGTCATTCTACGTGTGTGAGCTTGTGTGCATGTGTGGGTAGGCGCGATTGCATGTAATTCATAAGCAAATTGCAAAATGCGAATAGAATTCTCTTGTTCTCGGAGGTTTCCGTCTGTTTTTGTCATCGTCTTAAAAGCCGCCGCCGCCGTCCTCGCCGACGTCGCTGCCGCCGCTACGTCTGTCATTACAAACAGCAGTCCCGCATTGGGCTTGTTGGCGGTCTCGCTCGCACGCACACGCGCTCGCATATTTGCTATATTTAGCAACATTTCCAATTGGAAGATTTTTGATTTGACCTTTTGGCAGTAAAAGCTTTTAACTGTAATTATTATGCGATGCCAGCGAAAAAACAAACCAAATGCTGAAGCCAACTGTGACTGTGTGTGTGGGTTGGAGTGTGTGTGCGTCTGCATATGAAAAAATCGATGCCAGACTCCCTGCGACAGCGACGTCGACGTCGTCGGTAGTCAACTTCATTCAGTAAAGCAAAAGGCAAGAGGCAAAGGCAGCGACGCCAGCGTCGTCGCAGTATATTTTACAGTTAGACAAAGTTGGAGCTTTGGGCTGTCTGTCTTTCTGTGTGTGGGTGGCTGCAGCTGAAGTTTGAAATTCGAATTGGAATTGGAACTGGCTTTATGGACAGCTACCGATAAGAGCGGAAATGAAATTTTGCCGTATTTGAAACTTAAAAATTGCAAACTTTTCTGTTTAATTTTTTATTTTTACATAGTTTGTTGCTGCATCCGTTAAAATGCGTTTTTGGGGCAGCCAACGCAAAAGTTTTTCTATTTTTGCGCAAAGACAAAAGCAACGTGCGTACCTGTGTGTGTGTGTGTGTGTTAGTTGTTTATGTATAGCGGAATATAAAATACATTTTATATGTATGTGTTGCAGTGGGCGGCAAGCAGGCAGGCTAATCGGTCGTTGTGTGTGTGTGTGTGTGAGCGAGTGTGAGTGCGCCTGAGCTCCACATATAGAACTCCTCTCTACAAAGTGTATAGAAAATATGAATGAAGATAGGAAACGCAAGCAAAGCAGTTAAGAGTAAATTGTAGCAGAAGCCATGCGAAGGGGTGGATGGAAGAAGGGAAGGAAAGAAGGGAAGGAGAGGGGTGGGTGAGGTGGGCGAGAAGGGGTATTCTTCACAGGAAGCAGCGAAAATAGTTTTCTCACACTTACGTACAACAGTTTCCCCATTTTCACACCTCCTTTGGCTCCTAAGGGGCGACGAAAATGACTACGTGAAAAATCAATGCAAAAATCTTGTTTAGATATATGAAAAATTTTTAATTGGCTTCGAGCGCGTGTTCGAAAGTTTGGAGCTAATAAAAATATTTCACGCATGTTAGAAAACTTTTTGTGGCTTTTCAATAAAGAACAAGAACTTTGTCTTATATTACAGTAAACGAACTTTTAAGTGGACATTCACAGTTCCTATTTCTTTGTGTTACCAAAAAAGAAGAAATTTATTTTTGGGAAATATCTAAAAATTCTCTTGTTCTCAATTACCCAACAATGTTCGATAACTTTTTTGCTGCCCATTAAATTTGCATATTTCTTGTAAGAGACTAATGAAGCCTTAATAAATATGTTAATTATCTAATTATCTCATGTTTGTGAAATCTAATATTAATTTTAAGAAAAAATTGTCTCTATAATCTGGACTAGAGTAAAACATTAAAATTGTTTATCATAGGCAATGGAATTTTTGGTTGATGAATATTGATTGGTTTGATTAATATACGAAAATCTTAAAGAGCTGTCATTCTTAATACATATTAATTTTCAATTTCTGTAATCTGTCTTTCAAAAATTTGTTGTCAGCCACCGTTGAAATGAGATTTCACAGTATCTTAAAAACATTTACGAATTTCCTTCATTTTGCAACAATTATTGTGCTTTATACAGCTATTAAATCAGCTCTGGACAACCCATTCAATTATGCCACTCAATATTATTCAATTTATTCGAGCGTAAAAACTAATATCCGTTTCTTCCCAAGCCGAATCATGAACGGCTAACAAAGTCTAATTGGATGTTACGCAAATCAAAGTCAATATTAAATATTTATTGAACTTTCGCATAGCTAAACACACACGCACACTTAAGCAGCTTACAGCTCTGCAACAACAACAATTACAAGTTTGATTATTTAAGCAAAACAAAAACTAATTTTCCCACCCGCTTTTATCCACCCCACACCCCCATCCCCACCCCCAACCTCTGCAGCATTCGGATGACGAATTTAATGACCTGAAAAAAACGCCAATCACTTTCACACATTGCATAGATGAAAATTGAAACAGCCGACAACAAAGACGAGCAGCGGCAGCGACGTCGACTTCGACAGAGGCAGAGGCAGAGGCAGCGACAGCGACTGAGGCAGCAACTGTGGGCGCATTGATTACATTTTCATAATCAACGAAAGAGAAGAAGAAACCCAAAAGAAACAGCAACAACAACAACAACAACGTCAAAAAAAGTAACAAACAAAAATTATACACAGAAAAAATAGTTGTAGTTGGTTTCAATGAAAATCGCATAATGGAGACAACACCTGAATCGTGTGGCGCACGCGATTCTGTGGAGGCGTTGGAACTGGAGGCGGATACGGAGACAGAGCCGGAGGCAGAGGCAGAGACAGAGGCGAAAGCGGAGGCGGAGGCGGAGGCGGAGGCAGCGACTGCAGCAGCAGCTAACAACATGTCCGAGTTAGAGCCCGCAGCTCTGGATGCACTCGATGGGGACAACGACCAACAAAAGCAAAAGTATGTCGCAAGCTCTAAATGAAATTAAAATCAAATTGTGGCCAACAGTAAGATAGAGCGAGAGAGGGAGAGTGCGGGAGTGAGAAAGAAGGGAGAAGGGGAAACAGCTAGAGATAAATGAGAAAGGGAGAGATGAACGTAGCCTAATTACATTTTCATTTCGATTTTCACAGCGAACCGTTGCAGCCGCAGTCTCTGGAGCCCATCTCCATGGATGACATACCGGAGCCCATCAAGGTGCTCGACGAAATCATATCGGAGTTCGAGGAGGCGACCACCAAGCCGGCGGCCCTGCATTCCAACAGCGGCGAAAATCAATCGGAGGACGATGGCTACATGAGTCTAAGTCGCAAAAAGTGAGTTATATTTATCTTATCTATAAATAATATTAATTTATTTAAGAGAACAGATTTACAGATATACTATATAGATTTTCACTTAGTTCATACTCCAAATATGTTTTAAAATTTATTCCAATCTTTGAATTAGCTTCATTTTTTGAAACTATATATTAGAGATCTTTATGTAACATCTGATTTGGAAATATTCTTTATAGATTTTCATTTAGTTCAGACTCCAAATATGTTTTAAAATTTATTCCAATCTCTGAATTAGCTTCATTTTTTGAAACTATATATTAGAGAACTTTATGTAATATCTGATTTGGAGATATTCTTTATAGATTTTCATTAAATTAAGTTCAATTTCTACTCAATATTTTTTTTTCAATTTATTTGTATCTTTGAATTAGCTTCATTTTTTACATCTTTCAACTATTGATAACCATCTATATTTCTTAATCTATATCGTAGCAAAAAGATTACTCTATATATGCATATCTTATCTTTTTACATTTTAATTGAAGAAGTTCAATTCCTACTTTAAATATTTTCTACAATTTATTCCTTAGAGGAATTATATATAGATTTTCATTGAAGGGGTAAATTTAATTGCATCGTCTGAATCTTTGATGCAAATATTGCCATTTACATATATCTTTTTATCGATATGTTGCCATTTGTAAAAAAGTTTAGGTTTTTTTCTGAGTAAATCTTAAAGTCAAAACTTTTAGTATTCTACACTTCGTAAGTTCTACTCTATAACAGATATTGAGGAATAATTTTTTAAGAACAAATATAAATTTTAGATGATTTCCCTTTGAAAATTTTATTTCTTTTCAATTGTTTGAATTTTTACAATCACTGTTCAGATTGGCAATGAAAATCTTTTCTAATCAGCTTCGAAAATATTTCTAGAATATGTGAATTATGGAAATGTTGAAAACTTTAAAATGAATTTCAATACAACTGGAATAGTTTTAATGAAAAAAATAGTTTTATCTATGTTCAAATAGTTATGACAGCTAATATTAAGTAAAATATTTCTCTTAAATAATTATCAATATCCCATATAGTTAAGCAACTGCATTAATTTCCAACCAATAAGTTTATAAAGCTCATAAAACAAAATGTTCTTTTTTTTATGCATGCAGCATGTCGAAAAAGGACTCGGAGGATGTGCCACAAACGCCGAGCACGGACACCGTGCCCGAAGGCAGTTTCAACGAGGTTGATGGCACGGCTGAGAATCTAACCAAATTATCGGAGGCGGAGCACAGCAGCCAGGAAGCGACGACGCCTCTCATCCAGACAACGCTGGTGAGTGTACACACACACACACACACACACACACACATACACGTATACATGCATATAGCTGATGATAAATCAATTAATGCACCTTCACCCCTAGCCGAAGGCACGGAGCGCCAACTCGACGCCAGCCACCAGCTCGAACTACTCGAGTCTGCCGTGTTGCGGGGCACGTGCCTCCAATTTGGGTGTCGCCTCAGCAAGCAGCTCAGCGAATGGCCTGGAAGTGGCTGCGACTCGCACCGGCAGCTCCAACGGGGAGCGCAATGTGCTGGGCATTGACATCAGTGCCGTCCACAATGCCGTACTGCGTGGCAATCTGGCCAAGCTGCCGGAGCCGATGCTGAACGAGCATCCGGTGACCATCTATCCGGGTCCGTCGGCCAAGGCTGGCGGCTGCCACGGCGATGGTGCGCGTGGCAAGCGTCTCGTTGAGAAGCACAAGGCTGTCTGCCACATGCTGAATCCGCATTCCATTAGCTCCAGCTCCTCGTCGGGATCACAGCACACGTCCAGCGGCGAGGCCTCGCCGGCGGCATCGAATGTGAATGTGAATGTGAATGTGAATATGGGAGCGGCCAAGCAGCATCCAGTGGATGACTACTCCGAGGATTCCCTGGAGGAGTCAACCATATCCACGGATCTGACGCCCGTTAAGCAGAACGGCGTCGCCTGGGAGATTCACTTCAAGAGCAATAAAAAGAAGACGAGTGGCAGCGCTAAGAAGTCAACTTCGGGATCGGCCAAAAAGGTGGGTGCACTGCAGCACGGAATCCTCAAACAGCTAATTGATGGAATTTTCCCGCTTTCCAATCTCTAGCAGCAGCAGCAACAAAGGGACAACAACTTGGCTGACTTTAACAACAGCTTCGTCTACAACGAGCAGAGCATGCTGGGCAAGGGAACCTTCGTTATACGCCGTTCCACGGGCAAAAAGCCGCCACGTGCCGCCGACATCTTCAGCATACCGAAGCCGCCGCGCAGCTCACTGGGCGCTGGCGCCATTAGCAATGAGTTCTATACGAGCGACAGCGAACCAAGCGAATCGACGCCGCTGCCGCCGCCGCCGCCGCCGGCGCCCGCCGAGATCAACTTCATCTACAAGGAGTGCGAGGCGGCGGCGGCGCAGACACGACGTGGCTTGGAAATCGCGGCGGCACAGCGGGCTGCCCTCTCCCTGGACATAGCCGAGGCAGCCGATCATCTCAGCATTAAGCCGGTCAAGAGCAAGACGGCCATGCTAACGGAGAAGCGTCTGAGCGCGGAGTCCATGCCGGACAACACCTCCAGCAGCGAGGAGTTCGACGAGGCGCGTCTCAATGGCAACAGCTACGATTTGTTTAGCTACAATGGCAATGGTAGGGAACATTGCATCAATTTCTATAACCATTTGCTTTAATCAGTTTTGCTTCGCTTGCAGAGCAACGCGTCTCGACGGCGACCACGCCCCACACGGATCTGGCGCCCACCCTGGAGGAGGACGAGGAGTCCGACTTCAGCTACGGCTGTGCGCCGCTCAAGCAGATCGAGCACAATATCAGCGCTCTGCTGCGCGGAGATTTGCCGCTGCCGGGCGTGCTTGGTGCTTCGAATGGCTGCAGGGCAGCTGAACCGGGAGGAGTTGCTGCCAGCAACGCAGCTGCTGCTGCTGCGGCGGCGGCGGCTGCGGCTGCGGAGCTGCATGCGAAACGCGTGCTCGAGTTCCGTCCGGGCGTGCACAAGTCGGAGAGCGCCAAGGAGATGCTGCTCTCGCAGAATATTGGCTTTGGTCCGTTGCCGCCCTCGCCGCCCAGCTCCAATCCGGACTTGTTCGACTATGATGCGCCGCTGCCGCCGTCGCCCGTGGAGCCGCGCAAGCCGCTGGAGCTGCCGGCCACAATACCCGCCGCTGCTGCATCTGTTGCCTGCGCCAATCGAGGCACCACTGTCGTCGAGGTGCATGCCACTGCGTCCGGTGCGGCGGTGCACAGCAGCAACAGCCACATGCGACGCAGTCGCGACAATGTGGCTGCAGTGCGTCACTTCAACGATGAGCTGCCCGCCCCGCCGGCACCGGCACATCAGCCTAGCGGCTTTGCGGACGGTCTGCCGGGATTGCCCGGACTGAACGGGCCGCCAATGGCGCCGGCAGTGCCGCCTCATCGGGCTGGCCACTCGCTGAACACCATGAAGTCGTGGAGCATCGACTCGCAGTATCGCAAGCGATCGCCCAAGCTGTTTGGCTACAGCAGCGGCAGTGGCATAACCACGCCCACCGGCTTGGGAGCCATGCCGCCGCTGCCACAGCCGCCCATGGGCACCATTGGCTCCTGCGATGGCGGCGGCTCGGGCTCGGGCTCGGGCTCCTATCAGCGGCGTTATATCAACTACGGCACCAAGCGCAGTCTGAAGCAGTCGCCGCGCGAGGAGCATCGCCTGCAAACCTCATGTAGTCTTCCTGAAACACCAATCTTTGCCAGAGGGTGAGTGCCCAATCCCCAATCCCCAATTCCGAATTTTCGTGTGCATTCACATTCAATTGAGCTGCTCCTCTTCACAGCTGTGACATACCACGTACGCCATATCGACGCCAAAATGATCCCCTACCCGTTAGTGGTTCCCGCACAGCTCCACGTTCCAGCACATCGAATAGCATCAATATGGGCAACTCCATCTTGGGCATAGGGGGTAAGTGCGGCAGCCGAATGTAAGCGAAGGGCAAATGTAATCGTTTTCCTGTCTGTCTTAGCTGGCACCTATGGCACCGCTCAAATCTGTCGCCAGCGTTCGATCAATCACGCCTTAGCCTCCAATGAAATGCTGCGGATGACAGGCGCTCCGGCCCGTGGCTGGTACCCCAAGCAGCGGAACATGCGGCCCGCCTCCACGGAGAACATTGATCGCTTGGCCTCGGTGCGCGTCTGGGACAATCCGGCTGGCATGTCCGGCACGGGTCAGTCGCGCAAGCCGCTCACCCTGCCCCCCAATCTGACGCCCTCCTTTTTGAACAAGTCGCCGCGCGAGGCGCTGCGTCGTGTCACCAGTTTGCTAATCACCAAGAAGAGTAAGTGGAGCACCTGCAGCTTAAAGAACCCAAACTCATTCTCACTTCCCCATTCCTTCTCTAGAGCACAACAAGGACCGCAAGCACAAGGCCTACAGCGATCAGACCATGGATGATAGCAATAGCAAGCATGCCTATGAATTTGAAACGGGTAACTAAGCAAATCGAATCTTGTAGTCCAAGTTTATTGCTCTACGAAATAGATATTGATTGAGCTCTCATAGTTCTTCTGTTACTCATGACTCGCTTTTCCCTTCATCCCACGTAGGTTCCACAAAGCGCAAGGAGAGCAGCAGTCGCAGCAAGGATAATGCCGCTGCTGTCGTCGGCGCCACGCCCAAGGCCAAAAAGAAGGGCCTATTTAAGACGCTGTGGAAACGCACGAAAACCGCCTCGCTGGATCAATAGAGCAGAGCCAAAACCAAATGAGAATTACAACAGGATTCACCAAATTTCAACTTGTTTCAGACGAAGCCAAAACACTGCCCCCTAACCCACTCCTAAGAAATACTTTGGATATACATGCATACAAATATATATGTTATATATATATATGTTTTTAAAGAACGTTGATAATAATCGCACCTACATATATATATATATATATATAATGTAAAATGCAACACTTACATATGTATATGAACTGTCTCTCGAGTCACCTGCTCATCCATCAACAAATACACCTTTGCAGGTAGTTTGCAAATAACTTCACGCTCATTCGTTTGTAGTTTCGCTCACCTTTCAAAATTCACTCTCAATATGCAAGCAATTTATATATATTTATATATGTATATAGATATATATACAAACACATATATCGTACATATATGTGTACAACTATATCGGTCATATAATGCGAAAAAACTGAATAATTTAAATATGCACAAAGCCGTGAATCGTAAAGACTGAAAAAAGAAAAAAATAATAAAATGTAAATGAGATGATTTAGAAAAAAAGAAAACAAACCCAAAAAATTAACACACCAGACCAGATCAGCAAACAAACCAGTATTATATATATACACGCAATATATAAATGGGATTGGGAGAGGATCCCAGTCTTTGAACTTGCAACAATTCCATGGCCGAAACACACACAATAAAAAGCACGCAACGATGAGCAACAAAAATAAAAGAAATTTAACGAAAAAAAAATTATGAAAATTAAAAAAACAAAAATCATTATACAGCACTGAATTTATATATAGTATATAAACTCTATATTCATAGTTTGGAGTATAACTGAACCGTTTAGGGTTACAGGCAGCATTACTTACTTTATCTTATGATGTTGGATATACAAGAAGCTACTTTTTTATAGGCTTCATTTGGACTCTTGGCCGGGAGTCAAAGAAATTTGCTTAAGAACGTTCTTATAGATCTTCTCAAATGTCTTTACTCCCATTGCCAGCAAACCTTGAGCTAGAATTCCAGGCAAAAACTTGAGAAAAATAAGATAATATCTAACAATAAATTTAATTTCGAAATTTTGAGACTAGATTAGCCGAAACGCCCTCCAAATTTCAAAGAATGTTTGATAATACGATTTCCAAAATTTTGCATACTAAAAAAAATAAAAACAAAAACTACGAAAAGAAAAACCAATCTTAAATGCTCAATAGAACTTTACCAGGCAGCATTTTGCTTTTTGTAATTCCAAAACAAACAAAAAAACAAAACAAAATAAAATAAAATAAATGAAAATCTAATGAAACAGAAACTTACGATAAACTGCAATAAGTGAAAGAAAATAAACAAATAAATTGAAAACGTTTACTAGTCATTAAATATATGAAATATAAATAAATGGGCAGAAACGAGATATATATATATATAAAAGATATGTATTTTTATTAACACACTGAGAAGCCAAGTGGCCAAATAAGAACATTTTATGAAACAGGCGCCCGCCCCGCCCCTCACACAGAGAGTTAGAGAGAAAGCCAGTTGAAAAGTATTATTAACGAATTATTATATTATGCTATAGCAAGTTGGTATTTATTATAATTAATTATATTGTATGTACAATTATTTGTATTAATATTATTGAATATATTTTTTAGAAAAGTAGTGTGGAAATTAAAAAATACAAAACTAACAGAACGAAAATAAAAATTATTTAAAAAAAAAGTAAAGCTGACTCTTGGGTACTTTTAACTTGATAACAAAACAAAATAAATATGCATGAAAATCGAGATAAAATGCAATTGAATATCAAACCCAAAAGTTGATAGCTATAAATAAAATAAACGAGCTGAAGTACTTAAGTCGTTTTTAAGAGTGGTTTTTCCTTATAGACTTTTCGACGCATCCTACATTTGAGCAACATTTCTAAAGCACTAACTAATCCAAAATCTGCTCCCCCAAAAAATATATGTACAACCTTCATTCTCATACACTCAGCTAAACACGAAAAATTAACTGCTTAAACGAAAAAAAAAAAAAAACAAAAAACATAAAATAAATACAGAATGAAACATATAATGACAAATTACAATAACAATTCACATAAACACACACATATGAATAAAAGAGCTATTGAAAAAGTTAAGCACAGACAGATGAAAGCAAATTATATAATTTTTTAGCAAGAACAAATGAATTTGTAATGTATTAAATTTAACAAATAATGAAGTGAAATATAAATAGCATTGCAAATTTTGAAAAATATGAAAGAAAATCGTGTTTTCACTTAATATTCGAGTATGATATGGTAAGTGGAATCTCATCTCTTATTTAAAATAAATCAATTGAATTTTCATAATGAACGAAATAAGGAAACACACCATAAAGTAGTATATACTATTTGAAATAGTTTATCCTCTTAGTTGCTAATGTAACATCAATTCAATTCAATTTCGTAATTGTAAATAGAATTATTATATTGTTTACTTCGTTTTTTTTTTCTTTCTTTTTTATTACACATTCGCTTACAATTTAGCTTGTGTGTGTGTCTACTACATAAATATACAGTTTTTATAGAAAGGAATTTATAAAGAAATACAACACACTCGCCAAAATGTAACGCCGTTACAAAACTAAATAAACTAACTAAAAGTATCAGTAATGCGCACTTCTCATACGCCGCCTTTTGTTTTAGGATTGGTTAGGATAAAAAAAAAAACAAACAAATAAACAAACAAACAAATATTGATTGGATTATCTTAAGGATATCAATTCAATAGTTTAGACAGTCATTTAGGTTTTAGTTATTGTTAAGCAGAAGAGATATTATAGTTGCTAAAGTAATTGTTGTTGTTGTTGTTGTAATGCGTGTCACGAATTTTTAAAAGATTTAACAAAATATGCCTTGGTATAATGTATTACAAGGTATTACAATTATTTATATGTATTGGGTTGTTGTGCATTGCGAATTCAATTAGTGAAAGTTTTTTGTTTTATTTTGTTTCTTTTTATTTTCCTCTTTGTAATAATCTCTAGTTAGCTGTCCGAGCCGAGTTCCCAGTCTAAGCCATATAACTATACTCGTCACCAGAGTTAGCCGTACGCTCTATATATTGTTTGTCAATTAACGATTCTACACACTTTTTGATCATTGCGATATTGGGTGTAAAACTAACTTTCGATAAGGATAGTACCTGGTGATATACAAAAAGTTTTCAATTAGTTTATATACATATATATAGCTGATAAATGTTTACTTGACCTACCTCTTGTATTAGCGCATTGTGCTTTAATACCTTGCGCGCCTTCATAATGCGCACAATGGCAGCTTGCAGAAACAGTTTTCGATCCTCGTCCACCGAGTTGATCGTGTGCTCCACCTAAATAAAAAGAAGAAAATCATCAGTCATCAGTCATCAGTCAACAATAATCACAGCAATATATATATATATTATAGGTTACTAAAGTTCTTTGCACTCACCTCCTGTGGTGTTTCTTTTTGTAACGCAGAGCTTATCTTAAATTTCGTACGCTTATTTGTATAATCAAAATTCAATTCTATGCGCGTATCACCCGAGAGATTCTCTGAGCTGGCATTCAGTAATTTCGACTCAATCATCGGCTGCATATGCTTTTGATACGTATCATCGTTTAATTGCAGCGTATTCTGTATCTCACGACAGGTGAGCGTGTCACAGGTCTCGAAGAGCAACATTATCGCCATTTGGTAGGTCTGCATGGTCACAATATACGACTTCTTAAGGTGACCCAGCTTCAGTTCGCCATGGCACATATGATGCAGCCAGGTTAATTTGCGACCATTGAATAAATTGTGATAGTAATCCTCAAACTGCAGTTAAGACATATGTAAATATTAAATGAACATTCATGAAACATATAGATTATTACAAACTCACCATTTTGATGGATTTCTCGAATTCCTGGGGCACTGCAAAGGGTATAACCTGTGTGGAGCCCAAGGGCCAAGCGCCTGCCTGCAGCACTTTAATTGACAGGTTAATGCCTGAGGAATACAAATTGTAAAAAAGACCATAAATAAGACAATAAAGATATTGCAACCATAATCAGACAAATTTTACATATTTGCAGCAACAATGATTTTATACCCAACGATTAGAAAGTTTTTATATTGTATACTTCGAATCGGACTGAATATTCTAGGTTGCCGACCTTGGTGAAGATATACATGCATTGTCTCTAGCAACTAGTATATATAAATATAATTTTTCGATTGATGCAATATATTATGTTTGCTATAGATATACGAAGCTACGTAAAGCTTCCTTGATAAGTGTTTACAACTTTGTATACATTTAAATTTCCACTCAACATATAGAGATGTGAGTCCCTCACATAGTTGGAATAATGTCTATGCCATATAGCAAATAAATTATGTTCACATACCCACATCAATCTCGTTATCCTTTAAATAGTTATTGAACTTATTGTTCAAATCTGTGGAGACCGAAATATCTGTAAACATGCGATGCAGTTTGTTGGTGAACTCATAGCCGCAGGCTTGCTGTAATATAAAAAGTTATATAGTATATATATTCAAATGTATTTATTATTGAAATTTTTGCAGTTACCTTCAAGCGATTGATCATTGCCTCTTCGGCATCCATGCTCTGGCTTTGTTCGTGTATAAGACGCTTTGCTAACAATCTACTGTAGAACTTTTGATACACATCCTTGTCCTCAATGTATTTGAATATGGTTATATTATTAGTAAGTTTTTGATCAATTTCCGCTTCGCTGGTTTTCGATTTCTTTAACAGAGTATCACAGTATTTGGCCACGTATTCAGCACTGCGACATGGCTGTCGTTCGCTGGGACGTCGATTGATGACGCTGGCGTTAGCCTTGTCCAACGCGCTGAGAAACAGCGAATCGTTTTCAAACACATCGGCAATTAGCTCCTGATACTTTTGATGCACCTTCAGCATATTCTCTACAAAAGCAATGTGTATATTCTCGCCTTTGAGCGCATACACTGTTTCCAGGCCCTCGTTTTTAATGTGCTCGAGAAAAGTTTGTATTAGTTCGGCCTTCAGATTATCGGATATTGGTTTTAGCACGATGTACATGTTGCGCAAATCCTGACGCTTTTCATCCTGCACCATATCTCGGCACTCTGAATATATGAAGCCCAAACGATCGTTTATAAACTTCTCCTCGCATTGCTTTCGCAACTTTGGCAATGAGCTTTTGTGAAGAAACTTTTGTGCTCGCTTGCTCTCGTAATCCAGTATTTTGATAACCTCTTGCATGTACTGGGATACGCTGCAGCGCTGCAGAAGCTTCTGGGCCTCGTTCGTGTAGAATGTACCGCTAGCCTCTAGCATAGGTCCTTCGAAGTGCTCCTGATAGAGCTTTAATGAACCTTTTTTATAATCGTGCACCTCCACAAAGCTGTGTATAACGCCATTGATGACCTGCACACGATGCGAGTCTAAAGCGCCATTACTGGAACGATCTGCAGCGATGCCCTCCAATATATGACGCACCAGCTCAGCGGACAAAAACTCCACCATATGCCTACGCCAGATATCCAAGCCAAGCTCACCAATTTCCATTTGTTCGGAGGTTTCACTGGAAATGGTACTATAAAACGGTTCCGTATCGGTGATCTTTTGCTTTTTGATGTGCTGCTGGTTTAGATAACTGCAATCGGAAGTCAAATAATATATTTACAAAATGATTAATTGGGGGAAGCGAGATACATACATGAATAATTGGTGAAGATACTTGATGCCCTGGCTATATTCCATCCAAATGGTATAGTAACGCTGCAGTAAATCTGGTTTGCTATTCGTGTTATTAGCATTGGCTGCATCATTATTTGCCAGAACCTTGTTGGCCAGCATCTCCTTTACATGAGATTCAAGGAAAAGCTTTATCTCGCTGTAGAGTTGATCGGCCATTGGTTCCGGATGCGCGACACATAGCGTGTAAACATCGCTGTATATAGAATATTGTCAGTGTGTGTGAGTTAGATGCTTTTGAATATTGAAAGCGTGTGCATATATGTAAGAGCAAATTATACATTTTGTCGAATCATGCTGCGAAACACAGTGGAACATAATGAATTCGTATGCTGTAAACAACGCAATTGTTCGATATTATAAACATTTATTGAATATTTCACAGTTTTTTTATATTTATTTTATATGGTTTTCATTTTTTTTACTAATTTTTAGTTTTTTTTTTTTTTATTTTACTTATTGTTAAACTCAACTAGTAATATTGTTTTTGTTTTCTTTTTCACTTTTTCTCTTATGGGTAACTTTTTTTTTTAGTTATATGTCTCTTGGGATTTTACTCCTCTGACAATAACATTTTATCATTGTGTTCCACATGCCAGTGAAGGCTGTTTCACTGTGCGATTTATTCGAATACTCACAGAAAGCTATTATTCCAGATGAACCTTTCGATGTTGGTCAATGTTATCACCGATTCCGCAGTGCAACGCAAACGCGGCCAAATATCAAGAAATTTTACGTCTTTCGGCTTGAGCGACATCTCTGCTGGTGTGTGAGTGTGGGAGGATGTGGATTGTTTGCTTAACTGTTTTGGATTGGTGGGTGAGTTTGGACAATGATTAGCAAACAGCATTAAAAACCACGATTCAAAACGAAAACATAAAGCGACTAGAAAAAACGCAACGTCTACGACTTGAAATTGTTTAAAGCGCGTATTTTGTTATAAATAAAATAAATTGCGTCGCCCCTCGTACGTTGCTGCCAGGCATAATCAGCAGGGCCCCAGGCCAAAAAAAAATGAGAAGAAAAATATGTATGGGCAACAACGACGATGGCCTTAAGATTTAGCATTGAATGCGGTGGCCTCCAAAAGTGGAGTTTGCGGTTCTGCTGCGACAGCGTGAGGGACACTTACGCGCTTCTTAATTACACTATGTACTAATTATTTATGCGTAAAATTTAGTTTTTTTTTGCACTTTTTTACAATCCAAAATGAACTCTTATGTTACGGCGACAGAGTTGCCAGTCCATTTCGACAATGTCAGTGCGGCTATGCAACTCTGTAACAGCTCAGTTCGATAACGATAACACAGAACAGTGAGGAGTTTTTCTGTCCTACAAATTGTAGGCTACAATATTAAATTTTAACATAACCCATTGAGTGCGCTTTATTGATGAACATGTCTCTGTTAAAATTAATTGCTTAATGTTAAGTGCTGTTTACATCGTCTTAATGCGCAATTAATGTAAACGTAGGCTGTCAAAAATAAAAACATATTTTGTATGTATTTATGTAGATTTATTAGGCTTTTTCTTTGTCCTATATTTCGCTAATTCTTGTTTTACTTTATTTAAATTATATAAAAGTGCAATGTTAGATTTACAGTTAATAGCTTAAAACACAACACTTAAACATTTACTAAAGATTTCTTTATAATTTCGCTAGTTAATTTGCAAATTTGTAACTAAAACATAATTTTTGTGTTAAGGATTTTGGTTTGACAGTTAATCAATCATCTTCATGCCGTTACTTACATATTTTTCGTTGATTGTCATGCTTTAAGCCATTAATGAAAAGAAATTCGGGGAGGTTAACAAAATATATGGATAAAAATTCTTATAAACTGTAATTGCCGTTAGAATTTACTATATATTTCAATATTTCTTTTGTTTTTTCTTTTCTATGTAAGTTCGTTTGTAGTTTGTTCCTTTACTAATTCGTTGAAGTTCTCTAGTAAACATGCGACAATCTATATATGCTAATGGTTATATGTATATGTAGAATTATATATATGCATATGTATGTTATTATGTTACTATGTTTACATTAGAATAGTCTATGTTCTGTTTTCAGTAATATGCATGCCGAATTCTTTAAATTATTTGCCCTTTGGTTGCCTACTATTGCTCTTCAACTATCGGGGCACGCTTTATTGCAATATTGACTTAAAGTTTATAACTATTTAGCATAAGTATAGTACATACAATTTGTTTAACTGTTTATTTTTGGACTTGCTTGTGGGTTGCATTTTGTGTGGTGGGATTCGGATTCTCAATTTAAATGTCAATTTAAATCTATGTAAATATTTCGACTTAGTCTATATATTTGTATAATTTATGTTCTGCATTTGTATTTATTGTTATTTAATAGTTAGTTTTAAGCACCTTTTCTTTGCGAAATTTTTTCACATCGAGAAGTACTGGATTTTATTTTCTTGTTTGGTTTTTTTATGCGAAATTGATGCAAGTAGTAGTATATATATATATATATCAGTATATTTATATATATATATCAGTTATTTTAAGTTCCTAACACTAATTATAAATTGATGTTTAGATTCTTTGTATTCAACTACACATCGACTAATGTTGTAAAGCAAATTATTTGTTATGTTACAGTTTCTTTATAACTTAAATTAAATAACAGTTTGTTTTAAACAAAACACTCACAATAAAATACCTAGTTATAGTTATAAATGTTTAAGGTACACAGTTTACAAACTTTTCAAAAGCAAAGACAAGTTACAAATACACAACTAAGGATTAGAACTTAACATTTTTATTTCAAATGTTGTTTGTTTTGTTGTTTTTGAGTAAGCAGAATATCACACGAATATA
Organism: Drosophila pseudotalamancana; assembly: GCA_037075185.1. Lineage (NCBI taxonomy): Eukaryota > Metazoa > Arthropoda > Insecta > Diptera > Drosophilidae > Drosophila > Drosophila pseudotalamancana. The sequence continues at coordinate 352,997 of JBAMCK010000446.1, forward strand.
GGCAAACCAAATGTAGCAAGTATAACAGTTGTATAACAGTTAACTATATGTTCACACTCGCATACACACACGCACGCACACATACACACTTCCAAGCACACACACACACACACCCATTTTCAATAGCAAATGCAAAACATTCTCGATTTATTCCAATAGCGATTGGGATTCGCCGACTGTTCCGTTGCCCAAACACGTTTCAGGAGCGGCTTCCGTTCCTCCATCCTGAGCCTTAAGCTTCAGAAGCGGCGTCTTGATATCCACCTCCAGCTCTGTGGTACACTCCAGACTTACTGCAGCTGGCACTGGAGCTGGTTCTGGAATTGCTGTTGCTGTTGTCGCTGTCGCTGTCTCCGGCTCGTGCATCTCTGCGGCAGCTTTAGGCTCCGCGGCGCTGCTCTCAGATTTGCCCTGCGAATGACCAGAATATTAAGCTTAAGTATTCACAGTTGTTACTGCTGCCACTTACCTGCAAATAATAGGTCATTAATTGACCCTTGCCCTTGACCACCACCAAGCCGCGCTGCAGAAACGTATAACCAAACTGCTCCAGAATTTTGCAGGTCTCTTCGGTGACCTGAATGGCGCCCGCTTTGCCGGTGCTCTCCATGCGCGAGGCCACATTTACCGTATTGCCCCAGATATCGTAGTGCGGCTTCCGGGCGCCGATGACACCGGCCGTAATGGGGCCGTGATTGATGCCCATCTTAAGCACGAAATGATTGAACGACTGCTCATTGATGCCCTGCAGCGCGTGCTTCAGCTCCAGCGCAAATTCCACCAACACCGCCAGATGGGACCAGCGTTCAGTGATGGGTGCATCATTGCGCAGATTCCGCTGTAAATTGATGCCACTAGCGGCCATATAAGTCGATCCAATTGTCTTGATTTTTATAATGTCCTGAAACTGGGGCAGCTCCAGTAACTGAAAGAGAAACAAGTTTACATAAATACAGGTTGCAAGCTATATAGATGTAAGCACTTACCGCATCGAAATCGGAGATAACCTCATTTAGGAAACGCAGACACTCCAAACCCTGATTGTTAACTGTTTCCTCTGAATAGAAATCTGAAAGGGAAACCAAACGCTTTATCTATATATCAGACATGAGCTTAAAAGCTGATTACCTGAGAAGTTGGGCATGCTAGCGAAGAGCACTCCCACCTCGGCATAGCTTTGGGAATAAAGATCATCGTGGGAACGCTTTGTGTTCTTCATAAAATGCTCGGCCACGTGCACGGGCAGGACATTGTAGACCAAAGCCTCATTACGTTGACGCATATCGTTGGCGGTTTCCTTCTGTTCGGCCACCTCGGTCTTCCATTTGAAAATGACCCGATCCTCGTGATCCATCTGAAAGAGAAAACATGTTCATTTAGATTAATTCTATTATATATTTTATTTATAAGTGGTATATTATAGTGCATAAGGAATACATTTCATTGATTGGATAGTCTATTCATTTATTTTAAAATTTGAAATATTATATTTGCTAATTAAAAATCATTGTTTATACTTACATGTCTTGCCAGAAAGCTGAGAGACAATGCGGCCACCAGAAGCAGGCCCGAAGCACAGTAACGCGTTGATATGAGACTAAAAATCAAATTAATAAATAAATAGCTTTTATATCTGCCTTCCGTTCATCTGTTTCTCAACTTACGGCTGGTGGGCGAGATCGTCTTCCAGGGCATACAAGTCCTGCATGATGCACACATTGAAATAGCAATGCAGAGCTAAAAGTTGATTTCAAATCAAACAGATCATGCTGCCAAGAATTACTATCTATATATTAACAAACCCACCTGCTATGGACAACAGTAGAAGGATCTTTGTCAAGTGAGTCAGTTGCGCAATAACAGCAATTGCAATGAGTATGAGGACACTGAAGTTGCTCAAATAGGACGGATATAGGACACGCTCGGTAGGCACCGCTTCGCGCATCTGCTCCACAAACGATTCCGGCAGCAGGTGCTCGGCGGTCGCCACCTCCTCCAAGCCGGCCGTGGCATTGAATTCGCTCTCGCTCACAATATGTTCGGTTCGCACGAACGTTACGAAGAAGAACTGCAGTGAACAATAGCAATAAGTAAGAGTTAGTGACTAGCAGATACCCTATGACATTGTACATTGTTGTTTAAAATACGGTAGTCTACAATACTGCAGTAACTTAATATAAAATATAATAAAATTATAGTAAGTTTTACAAAAAATATATGTTATATGGTACAATTTGCAGGTACTTCTTTTATATCATGTGATTAAACATGTACGAAAGTATTTTAAAAAAAAATAAGGTTTCGAATATTTTACTATATTATTATATAGTATCTTATTACCGCCAAAAATATTATATGTATATTACATTATATTTATATTACTTGAAATAGTTTAGAAGTTTCATTTATATTTTAAAATGTAATATTTGTTACTTGAAATTTTAAACACAACGAAATATTTCATAAAGAAGGCGGGTTTAAGCAAGATATGGATTGATCTATTGACCGAAAAGTAGCGTGTAATATTAATATTTTACTATTATGAATCCCTACTCCATGCTAAACACAATTTACCCGTTCTTCGAACCACTTTCGCAGGGTACACGGGCAAAAAGCAAGTAAAATCAATAAGGACTTGAGCACGCCCATTGCACTAATATAACCACACACTAACCATGTCGATGACATTGCTGAGGCCAATGGTAAGTGCTATAATTATGGCCGCCAGCTCGCGCACGAAGGTAATGTCATTGAAGCGCTTGCTCACATCCACAAAGAACTTGGGCAGCATGCCGCTAAAGCTTTCCGCAATGCTAATGGCCACCAGCATGGCAATGGGCACCAACGGTGCGGCAATGTTAATGAAATGCAACGTCGAACGCGGCAGCACCAGATATGAGTACAGCACATCGATGCACTGCACCAGCAAGGCGGCCAGCAAGGGCAGCGAGCTGTATGGCTCGCGATAGACAGCATATGCCTGTTCCAGCTGCGGATTCTTAAAGCGTAGAAAGATGTTCGTGTCCTTGGTGAGATTTCTGTGTGAACAGTTGGTTAGTTAATGATTTCAATTTATTTATATATAAGGCAGGCATTTACTCGTGTCCGTCGCGCGTGACAAGCTCATCTTTGAGTCGCTGCTTAAAGTTCTCCAGCTTGATCAGCTCCTCCTCATCCTCAGCCGTTGTTGAATTGTGTCCATTGATGACCACACTCTGCGCCAGCAACTCCTCATCATCCACGTTGGCATCGTTGTCATCGTCGGCACATTCGTTGCTCTCATTGCTGCTGGCATTTGAATCCGGACTGTGATTCCCATTTTCTGACTTAGATTCGTTGATTTTCTTGCCGCACGGAGAAGCGAACTGAAATATTGATGGAAAATTAGGCTGGGATCCCAATAGCTAAACTCAAGGTCTCCACTCACCGGCTTCACCACTTTGGTAATGAAGAAGGTCTTCAGACCGGCAATACGTAGCAGCTCCTCGCGCTTCTCCCCAAAAGCGGGCTCCACCTCAAACTCGCCATTGAGGAAGGCCAAAGTTTTGTCGGAAATGTGAACGCGCCTGCGATAGAAAACTCTATTACATTCAAGGTGTCGACTATATGTGTGAGTGTGTGTGTGTGGAGACACCCATAAATTTGCATATTAAAGTGACAAGGAGAAATCATAACAACATGCGCGACTCCTTGACTTCATCAATTATGCATTAAGTTGGACCTGCGACTACTCACCCGGCTTTGCCGCTGGATTCCATTTTATTAGCCAGCTCGACGTCCTTGGAGTAAACGTCAAACTGCCATTGGCGCTGGCCAAGTATGCCAGCCAGGACAGCGCCCGTGTGTATGCCCACTCGCATATCAACAGGTGAGTTCGCCTTCTGTTGCACATATCTGAAAAAAAAAAAACACAAATATGTAAAAGTGGATAGAAAACTATGCCCTAGACTAAAAGTAGATAGGACGACAGGACGACAGGACGACAGGAGGACGCGTGGTTAAATGCAATTACATTTAATTGAACAAACGTTGATTTGACACCGCCTGTCACCGTGTCCTGTCGCCCGTCTCCCATGGGCCGCCGTTTGACTAACTAGTTGTCCTGGCACTCTACTCACTTAATGGCCTTCACCATGGAAAGTCCCATGTGAACGCAGAGCACGGCATGATCCGGCCGCTCGTCGGGCGCTCCGCTAATGCAATAATAGCAATCACCGAGAATTTTAATGCGTAGTTGTTGGTACTTCTGTTGGTCGTTACAAAGGTGTGTGTGTGTGTGTGTGTGTGTGAGTGTGAAAGAGAGAGGGAGTGAATGTTAGTTAAAATGCTTATAGCGAAGCGAGCTAATCGAACTCTAAGTGGGCTTTTTCTCCGCATACCGATTGGGTACGACGCGAAAGGTTAAATTAATTTAATTATGGCCCTTAAAATCAATAAAATAATAGATTATCAGGCAAAAGCGTGGAGTTAACAATAGAGTTCCAAATAATATAGCTGATCCAAACAACTCTTCAACATAAATGAATTTAATTTGTAAGAGAAACAATTTCAAAAGTTAAATCAAAAGAAAGACCCAGTTAAGTAATGGTCAATTAAAAGTAGATATATTTATATACCTATTAGGCATTCAGGTAAAAAACTTTTTCGCATCACTCCAACAAATCCAAAAGCAAACTTTAATCTTAGCTTTCTGCCCGAGCCCAAAACAAATGAACCGAAAACACGCTGCAAAACCAATAAAAATGAACTGAAAGAGAGGAAAATCACTCCACAACTCAACGCAAAGAAAAGTCTAAAAAAAATGCACCAAATTAACTGAACCCAAATTTAAAGGACCTTTTAGGCCAACCCAAAACACAAAAAAAAAAAAAAAAATCCGCATGAGAGCAAAAATCAACTCGACACATTTCACACGGATGACTGAGCGTAACTTTTGTTACCAGAAGTCCCGCCCTACAGACCCCTCTACCCCCCCCCCCTCTCATGCCTTTTCATCCATTAAAAAAAGTATGTAACGGAAAATGAAGATGAATAGAGCAAAAGTAAGAAGAAGAATTCAAATTAAAGTTCGAAATGCGCAAGTGAGGGAAATGAAAAAAAGAAGAACCAAAAAGAAAAACAAAATTCTCTGATGGTTATCTTAAACATCATCATCAACATTATTTTAAGAGATTATTATAAGACCGGGCAGGTGAACGAACAGCTGGAAAACACACACAAAACAAAGCAAAAGAAATAAAAAAAAAAAAAATAATAATAATAAGAAAAAGAAAAAACGACGAAGGAAAAAGAAAAACAAGCAGAACAAATGGAAAGTTGTTTCACTTTACCTCGGCGAGCCTATCGAAGCGTGCGAAGAGCTCGTTTAGCATTTTTACCAGATCTTGAGCGCTGTACGTCGAGGAGATGGCGGTAAACCCAACAATATCCGCATACAGTATGCTTTTGTAGGTGTGAAAAAGAATATAACGATTAGAATGCCTGCTTCGGGTCGGTTCGCTTTAATAAAATATTTGGCCGGCAGGTAATGAGCTTATAAAACAAACCTAGGATAACTTATGGCAGGAAATTTTCATCGGAACTGGCTAAAACGGGAGCTTATATTTACAAATTCCAAGAAATATCTTAATATTGTTACAATTATTAAGTGCGAATAGCAGTTGTAATACAATTCCATAAATGTGATAATATGTTGATTAGGAATGAGTTAAAATCAGCTATTAAAGGTATTAAGGTAGACAAATTTCTGGTAACAGAACGAATTATGCGATTAAGGATTAAGGACTTCTTTTAATTATAAAACTTTCACTAATTAATCGTAGATAAGAGCATAACTTTAATTTATTAATAATTAAGATGAATTTTTCGGTAGCTGTTTTTTGAACCTAACTATAAAAATAAAGAGATCTATTTAGCCCAGCAATAAATATAGTAATATACCTATTAGATAAAATCGAAGCTTTTCTAGAGATTTAAAAACTGTAGTCTATACTTTTAAAAAATAAAAAGATTATACATACACAGATTATGCAATCCAAAGTAGCATTTGAAATAATAGATTTTTGTTGACGACTTACCTCACATTCTCATGTCGACTCATGTATATCTTTTTAAAAGCCTCCGAACTGGATGAGCCCAAATCCTCACGCATCTTAATGGCCACATGCTTGGGCAGTACGGATAGTAATAGACGTTCCTTTAAGTGATGATTTATGATGAGTTAAAGAGCACACACCAAAGATATAAATAATATGCACCTGCTCTGCCGACTGCTCCTCGATGACCATCTTAACCTCCAGGCTCTTCTTGGCCTCCAAAAAGGCGCGCTTCTGCTTGGCCTCGCCCATAAAATAGTACAATAGACCAATTAACGCCGCGGTGGCTATTAAAACCGCATTAGCCGCCGCCTGATCTGAGATTAAAGGATCGGGCCGTGAGAAGCCAACGGGCAGACTCAGGCTGTTGAAGTACGTGCAGAAGCCAATGACTAAGCCCAGGAAAATCAGCGGCAATGGCAGCGTCACATATATCAGGAAGTTCAATAATATGGCCCAGCCCAGGACGTCTCTAAATATTGCAAGATTTATCAATTTAGAATATGCTAAACCTGACTACTGAGCATTATTTACCGCGGCGAGAAGCTGGTCTGCATCATCACATAGGCGGCGAAATGGAGCATCGATAATAGCCATAACGCCCGCGGCACAACCGTCAGCAATGACTGATGGAAGCGTCTCATGGAAGGCTGCTGCGAGCGGCGTCCAATGTGCAGCAGAGCAGTCAGCACCAAATAGGCCGTCATCATGCTACAGTTCACCACTAAGGACAGGAGTTTAGGAGGATTTATATTATTTATATATTCAAATTCAACCTTATCATAAGATCTACATACTCTTAGCTCAAAGTTCAATGCATACCGGTCTTAGTTTCATTTTTAATATAAATGATTTTTATATTTAATAACTAATACATTATAAGTATCTAGTATTATAAATACTAGACTTAAACTTGTTTAAGATATTTGGGTGTAAGATGAACTTTAATTAATAGCAAACCTAAAATTTATTTGAAAAGCTTTATAGATATAAGAAAATGCCTTCGAAAAGTTATTTAATCAGTTATAAATATTAGATATACCTTATTAAACTAAGTGTACTCTCGAACGGAACTTAAATAGTATCAGAATAATTATTAACATAGGACCGAAGAGCCCTACTCTAAATTGAAAGGTCCTTGCAGAATGAATTCATATATAACTAATAACTATCTTTAAAAAATGTCCTTGAAAACTTATTCAATATGTAACATATATTGGATACAGCCTGTCGAATTATACCTTCTATTCAAAATGCAGTCAGAACTTTAACAAAGAAAAGTTTCAATCAGAATTATTACACCCTATTAAAAAGTAACAAGTCCAATATAAACTAATAAACTTTGGTAAAGTTTTAAAAATTCGACTGTTTCATCATCCATTAAATTGTTAAGTGGCTGCACTCACCTCTTGACGGAAACGCCTGCTCCCAGGGTATGAAAATTGTCCAGAGATTGAAAAGTACGGCCGCAAAGAGGAACCACTTGAGGCCGCTGCGGCGCTGCTTGATGGAATAATTGTGATAGAGTTCGTTGAGTACATGCTGCGGCAGAATGACCACGCCCCCACCGGTGATGCCCACGCCCCCCGCAACGACGTCGCCCTCATTCGGAGGACGACGCCTTGTTGGGGTCCTTTGCCGCTTGGTTTTGCTCGGCGTGGATGCCGCCGTGGTTTGGCCATTCTCCAGATTAGATGCCTTCTCTTCCGGCATGTTGCGAGGTCTAGCTGCAGTTACAAACTTTTCGTTGATCGGCGCTTTTTGCTTTTATAATTGAAGTCGGCTCATTTCCGTTATCCGTCTTATCCTTACTTATTTATGAAACGAGCTCGATTGGGGATTGGTTGCGTTTACTGCGTGGCCAACGTCTGGAGCTGGGGAGACGCGTTGGCAAATAGAATAATATAAAACACAAACTCAAATACGAAACTTGTACACAAAACACAAACGTTAACGGTAAATTTGAGGCTTAACATTGTCGATTGCCTCGTGGCGTCCACTCTCTTCCTCACACTCTCTCTAAAAATATAAATGTGCGTGTGCATGTGTTTTTGTGAGAGCGCCAAGGCGGAAGCGTCCTTGTATGAGAGCCATGAGCGTGGCCCTGTGTGCGAGTACCGCTATTTGTGTAAGTGTGTGCCTGCCTTAACCAAAAAGCTCCTGATGGCTTCGTACAGTGGGCTAAAATCTATTTTCCGCAGCATCAACTAATTTTATTTTTTTATTTTTTTTTAAAACGTGTTGAAGTTAATAAAATAATGTTGCAAATATTTTAATTGGCTGTATAAAAAAACTACATAAATTAATACCATATTGTTGTTTTTTTTTTTTGAACCATGTGAAGGGTATATTTGAATCAAACAATTATTTAATACTTAACTTTTTATAATGTGTGGTTCACCTTACTATTTAAGATTTTTGTTTTATTCTAAACATAGGAAAGTTTATTTAGTCTTATCATAAGATAAGATAGAAAACTGAAATATTATTTAGGTACAGAGATATCAAAGTAGAATAATTTGGTGCTGTACTATATTCTTTTAAAAGAAGACCCTCATTGCATTCGAATTGTCAGTTGGGCACATTTAATATGTCTTAAAAACATTTTTTTAAGCCCGTAAAACTGACTTCAGGTTTCTTTTATTTTAGGCCGAATGTAAATTGAGCTATCAAATTTTCATGCATTGCGCTTAATAACCGTTTGCATAAATCATTATCATTCGTTTGGGCACATTTTACACACACACACCACAGTATTTTACATGGCCCGATTCCCTATCTCGTAGCCGAGCGCTCAGTGTGTCTCATTCTGTCCGACTGTCGCACCCTCTCTCTTTCTCTCTTTTTAGCTACCTGGCTGTTTCCTCTTCAGTTGGTTGGCGTATCCTTATTGCCGAATTCGTTGCTTCTTTTCTTGGCATACAAAAATCCTTTCCTTCTAGCTATGCTCATGGATATACATATACCTATATATCTATAACTGTATATATATAGATATATGTGTGTGTTTATCTATGTGTATTTAAGGCTGATTTGCTCAAGGTTCGTTTTAATGCGTTGTGATTTCGCTTGTGTGTGTGTGTTTGTTTTTGGGTTTGTATGTGTACACACTTTATGCATTTGCAGACAATTTCGCATATAATTTTAATTTAAATAACCAACGGCTCGCGCATAAAACTAGGCAGCACATTATACAGTTTTCATGCCTAAAAATCAGCACGGAGGCTGCGATAACTGTTTAGGATGTACAGAAAAATCTTCCTGCTGCACATTTTTACATTAACTTTTCACACTTTTCACTTAAATAGAATATAGCATAGCATACACTTTTGTGGAATTTATTAACCTTTTTAAATTGCTTCGATGTGGTTTTTTTCTATTTTTTTTTAAACTGCTGCGGCTGCGGCTGCTGCTTCTGCTGCTGCTGCTGCTGCTGCTCCTGCGGACTAATTTATATTGAAAGCGCCGCGCGAACGATTTTCAGCGAACTAAACTAAGACGCACGATAAACTTGACTGATTGTTAAGTGAAAATTTTTGACAGTCAACAGCTCTACAGCAGCACCAATAGCAGCAAGGACTTTTTATAAGTACCAACCGTTAACTATGTCTCTCCCTTGCTCTCTTACACGCTTGTTCTCTCGTTTCGAGCGAGCTTTTTGTTTGAAGCCGTGTGAGCGCATGTCAGCGAGAGCGCATTCAACTGATAACGGTACAGCTGTGCAGTTTGATAACGCAATGTGCAACTGCTGTTACTGCAAATATGAGTGTTGTGGCTGTGTGTGTGTGTGTGTGTGTGTGTAAAGGGACATCACACTCGCAATTTAGCTTGATTACATGAATTGTTTCAGGCTCATAAAATTAATTATTAAGAAAATTATTACCAAAATGGCTGTCAACTGTGACAGTAACAGCGACACCAGCGCCGACGCCGACGCCGACAACAAGAAAATCAGCACCTGGCCTTGGGAACCGAACAGGATGCAGCTGTGTCTGTGTGTGCGGGAATTGAAAATGTTATGCGTGTTAAATGTTGAATAGGATGTGGAAGATACTATTTACGAGTTGCCGGGTTTAAAATAAGGACCATATAAGAAAGCTATACAATTTACTTTGTTACTATGTTTTATAATGAAAAAGTGACAATAAAATGTTCTCGTTTTCGGGGAATTAAATGCACTGTACACACACACACCCACCCACATGCTTGCAACTGGCTATGTTCTGCTGTACATGCATGGCAAGTAATACATGCATTCTTATGCCAGTATCATGAAAAAGAATTTAAATAATATACAAATTGCTTTAATATTTATTCTTTATTCTGTAAGAGTAAGAAAGTCCAAATTACTCCAAATACAACTAAACAGTATATGTATATCTGTATATGTATGTATATTCATGTGTATGAAGTCACAATACCCACACCCTTCCAATTGAGTGCAGCTGGAAAACCCATGTAAAAACGCGCGCGCAACATCAACTGCGGTACCAGGTAATAAAACTGAACAAACAGCCGGCTGTCCTGCTTGGCTGTCGCCGTGAACAATAGCCGCCCAGGACATGTACAATGGCACGTGATGTCGCTTAATCCATCTGTCTCGGCTGTGCAATGTGAAGCCTCCGTTTACCTGCCTACTCCAGTCGAACTACTGCGCTAGTTCAGTTGCAGTTTCCGTTTGTTTCCAAAAACTCGAACTCAAGCAACAACACAAATAGGCTATTACTTTGATTGATTGTTTTGTATTTCCATTTGGATGAGCGATCTGTTGGCGGGACAAATATGAATGTGTGTGTGTTCGTATTTACTGACTGAACGGTACTGTTTATTGAAACTATCGATACATTTAACTTATCGCTGATCTATGTAATTAACATAACTTTCTGCGATTAGGGTAGTCAAACTTAAATTTTTATTAAATGACGGTAATATTGCGAGCAGAAGAATTATCTATTGTCACGAATGCACGTACAAAATGTAAATACGAAATTTAATTCCAATTCACAGCATACAAATGGTTAATATTTTCTTTTTTGAACTCCTTCAATGGTTTTCTTGGGCATCTTAAGTGCTCACGGCGGAAATGAATGGAAGCTGTATATATTAGTATATATTCTGTGTGTGTGAATATACATACACACATTTGACAGATGGATGAGAAAGGTCCTTGGCATAAGAGCAGATGTTTTCGTAATCAGATTGTGTGAAGGAAATGCTTTCATTGATGAAAACTAATGGATAATTTTAGTTTGAAATGCAACATTTATATATATGGTTATGAAGCATTCTAAGTTAACATAAATATATACCAAAAAGTTGCTAACACGTATATATATATTTATATATATATCTAAGTATATACTTACCTTAACATACAAACATTGACAAAAATAACATAAACTATGTTAATGACAGCAGAATTTTTATAAATGGAGAAGATCACGAGATCAAAGACCAATGACACAGCTGATATCTTAGTCATAATGTTCTTAAATATACTTTTGAATAGGCAGTTTTTTTTTATAATATTAAGTTGTTTCCAGTCATTATTTCAGTTAAGCCTTAACAAAATTTATGTATATATAGATGTGATCAATGAAATATTTTAAATAAAACGGTTGATTGAATACCTATTAAAATATACATCGTAACGTACTATGTCATCGATAGGAATATATTGCTGCTCTACTAAAAAATTCAAGTATTATTTCTCACTCTAACCTACAATATTCGTTAAGAAGCTGTTGCTTTCGCACTATTCACCACATTGTGGGGAGATGCCATTGTTCTATTTAACAGTGCCATTTTGAGTTTAACATAATACAAGAGCATTATACATAAGCCTCATCGCAATATATCGTTAAAATTATATTCGCTGTAAACAAGTAAAAGTGTGAAAATAATTAATTTTTCTGCAAAATTAGTATGCAAAAATGTTTATTTACTTCTTACCTACAGTTTAATACTTGTATGGCATGTCTAAATTAAGAAATTACAGATCAATTGGCATTATTTGAAAAATATTTTACAATAAATATATCGATAGTTTCGACATTGGTTCTGGAAACCATCGATCTCAGTGTCAATATTCGTAGTGTATATAAAGTTACCTCAGCTTCTGTCTCTGTCTCATTCGGCGTTTTTCTGCGTAACTGTGTGGACGTTATTCTGAACGGCAACTAAGAACTCAGCAAGCATTAACTTTGTAAGCAGAGATACCTGAAAAAAAAAGTGGTCAAGCAAGAGTAATTGCACTAAATCTATAAAATTTGCAAATCTTGTAAAACTACGTGTTTGGATTTTAATATTCAAAAGTCGTGTTTACGTACGCGTGCTAATTGCGAAATCTAAAGCTAAACACTTTTCGCGCTTCTCTTTGAAAAGAAATTCTTTAAAAGTTAAAATGGCTGATGTGGCTGAGAAAAAGAAGTGAGTAATTTTATTTGGATTTATGTGTAAATGTGAGTGCTTTAGCCTCTGTTGCATGTGTGCGTTGAATTTGTTTAAATAATATATATAGCGGCGATTGCGGCTAATTTCGCAAGTGGTGTACATTTTCTTCCAACGGTTTGGAAAAAAATTTCTTTTTGAATTTTGTGTCTATCTACGTAAAATACTTGAAAAATGTATAGATCTGTCTCGCTTTCGCCAAAGCTGCCTAAACGTGCGCGCAAAAAACGACGCCGTTGAATTTGGCGCGGCGTCATGACGCTTTCTCGCTCACACTCCGGCCGGCAAACTGCGACGACATCGGCAGCGACTTCGTCAGCATGCTTGTTGTTGGGCATGTTCACGGTGGCGGCTGGTGAAGGCAAAGAAGTAATATATTGAGCATTCGTGTGTGTGTGTGTGTGTTGTGCAAAGCGGAGTGCGCAAATAAGTATGCATGTATGTATGTACATTTGTACAAACGTGTGAGCACTGCATTTGTGTGTAGCATTCAAGTTGCCGCTCTTTTTATTTTTTATTCGTGCCGTTTGAGTTTCAGCTGTCGTTTTGTCTGTCTCGTCTGTTTGCTTTTGCCGCTGTTGTCTGGCCATTAATTTTTGTCAGTTTTGTCTTGCGCATTTTTCGTTTAAAGCTTAAAGCTTGGCATTATTGGCCGCTTCCCTTTTTCCGCTCTTGTCGCTCATTTTTGTGCTAATGAGCTGCTCAAATGAAATTCTTCTTTTCAGGTATTTTGTCATTGCCGAAAATAATCACGGCGTCGGTTGGTTGCTTTGTCTAAGTTTCGATGTCAGCGTTTTCTTTTAACTGCTCTTGCGTCGCAGTTAAAGATAACCGTTAGAAACTTATTGTCTGTTGTCTAAGGTTGTGTTAGTTGTTCGTCAGCGGGGGGAGCGGGTTTGCTGACGGATAGTGGGTGTTTGTGTGAGTGTATATGTGTATTTGTGACCGTTATTTTTGCCGCTTTGCCTGGCAATGCAATTCTTTAATCGCGCTCGCTCACACTATGTGCTGTTTCGCTTGTGTACGTGACGCGCGCGCATTGTAGTCCGCTAAAGGTGTGTGCGAGGGAGACGCATGTATTGTTGGAAACATAAAAACCAGTTTTTTTTTTGTCCGTACGTTGTATTTCAAACAAGTCGCGCTTTTTTTTTTTTTGCACGCTTTACATTTTATGCTATGTACACCTATTATCCGCTTGTGTTTAAAGGGAAAAAGCACAATTTTTAAATGGAAGCTCATGCCGCTCACCTTTTTTTCGTTTCTTTTTGCGTCGCAGTTTCCACGAGTTGTTGCTCCCATTTATCATTTGCGGCGGCAGATGCTTTTAACATGTATGTCTATGAGTGTGTGTATGTGTGTGTGTGTGTGTGTGTGTGTGTATGTGTGTGTGTGTGTGTGTGTGTATGTCTGCTTCTACTGGGGGTGGTTGTAACCAACACGGAAGCGCCGGCTGCGGTGTTCACTGCTTTTGCCGGTCTTTTGTATGCTTGCATTTTTTTTTTATTTCATACGTTTCATACAAATGTGAAATGTTGATTAGAAAAGGTCTCGAATTAAATTTGTAATAATAATGTTATTTGTTTTCTAACCCCAGCGAGACCCCCGTGGTTGAGAAAGTTGCCGCTGAGGAGGTTGATGCCGTAAAGAAGGATGCTGTGAAAAAGGATGCCGTTGCAGCCGATGAAGCAGCAGCTGAAACACCTACCACCACAGAAAACGGTGCCGGTGAGGAGGAATCGAGCAGCAGCGCCGATGGCGCTAAGGAAAATGGCGCTGAAGCCAGTGCTGAAGCTGCACCCGCTGCCGATGCCGTCGATGGAGAGAAGAAGACCGAAGCCGCAGCAGCAGAGGCCGCCGATGAGAAGATGGATGAGGATGCTGAGGAGAAGTCAACAACAGCTGAAGCCAAGCCAAGCAGCGAGGCAGCAGCTGTTGAGAACGGCGCCGATGATGCAGAGGCAGCCAATGGTGATTCAAAAGGTAAGTTTACACCCCTTACCTTTCCACATAACCTAACAATTTTACAGTTAACTAACTTTTGATTCTGTTTGAATCCTTGTAGATGCGCCCGCCGCTGAAGCCGTGAAGCGAAAGGTTGACGAGGCAGCCGCCAAAGCCGATGAGGTCGTTGCCACGCCAGAGAAGAAGGCGAAGTTGGACGACGCCAGCACAAAGGATGAAGTTCAAAACGGTGCCGAGGCCAGCGAGGTGGCTGCCTAAAGTCGTTGCTAGCCGCATCGTATCGCCCGCTCAGCAGCAGCACAGTAATACATATAAATTTACTAACACAAACAAATCACACAAAATGCGCTCACGCACATGCACACGCGCACACCCACACACATTGGAATTGTCTAGCGTGTGTGTTTATGCGAGTGTGTCGTCTGCTGGCGCTTCTCTAATAACAATCCTGTAAAGGGAGCGTAGTCTTAAAATGTACCGATTCTCTCTCTGACTTTACTAACAAAAAGCAACAAACACAAGAAAACAAAAAAAATCCATTATCATTTAAAATTTACTTAAACAAAAACAAAAACAAAAACTTAACTTTAAAGAAAAAAGTATATATATATAAATACAAAAAAGAAACAATTAAGATGCGTTTTAAGCAGACAAACGAAAAAAACAAAATAAAAACAAGTTGTACACAAGGAAAGCATCAAATTTAATAATTATATAATAAAAAAGAAAAAAAAGATACAAAACAACTTGCAAGTCTTGTAAAAGTAAACGAAAACAAATTTAACATTACGCATTTGTCATTTTTAAGATAATTTCTTTTTTAATTTTATGTATGATCCTATATTATATATGAATATTTATATTAAAAGAAAAAAGCTCTATATTTAAAACTCAAAAAGAAATCCTAAAAAACACGTAACAGAAAGCTGCCCTCTTCCAATGCCTCACTTGAAATACTTTAACATAGAATTGCGACAATTTCAAGAAATGCAAATATATACACATACATAGATATATGTATATAACTATATCATATTTTATATACAGCAATCAAGAACGTCGTTACGCCAAACATAAGAAAATGAAATTATATATTTAAACAATTTAAATGTACAACCACATTTTGCTTTTGTAATATTCCAAGTGAACCTATTTATACCTTAACTTGGCTAAGACTTCAAGTAGTTGTTTTTACTCCACACAATAATCTTTTCACTTGAGAGCTCAATTTTGTGTTAAGCGTTATGCGTGTATTGGCGGTTTGTCAGTTAAATAGGTTCCTCCACACTCCTATTATACTTATTATTCAGCTCTCTCCAACGGTCTTTTAAAGCCAGAGGCAACAGAAAAACAGAAACAGAAATTAGACCAAACCCTAGGCAATAACGCAGGCGAAATAAAAAAAAGGAGGCACAATACATAATTAAAATTAAAGCGTGTATGTAAAAGAAATGACAAAATTAAAAAAAAATTAAAGTTACCAGCGAGAGCAGCAGCAGCACATTCAGCCAATTAATAAGAAAATGGCTAACAATGCGTAGCTAGCAGAGAAAAAAAGTATAGAAAAAAAACAGAAACATTCGAGAACATTCAAAAATAAATGGAAGAAAAGAAATACAAAACAAACATCAAGTTTATTATTCTGTCTACTTTTTGGGGAATCTGCGCCTTTCTGGCAACTTCTAAAAGCTTACTAGAGACTGTTCTTATTGTGTGTGTTCCGTGTGAGCTGCGACTTGCGAATGTACAGTTTGTGCAGCAATAGACACGGCTTATCAGCAGCCACTTTTTCTCATTTTAATGCGACGCAGAAAGCTTTTCTGAGTAATTTGCATATTTATTTAAGTGAGTCATAGCTTTATTTATACAACTGCAAGTGTTTCAAAAGCAAATCCATGAAATTTGTAGCATACAAAAAACAATCGATAAAAATTATACCATGGAAATACCATGGAAATAAATATGATCACATCCGTGCAATGAGTCATATTTAAAGTACATTTATAAAGCGTTTGCAAAAGCTTGCCAACTAAAAGCTTTCTTAAGGTAAGCTAGCTTAGAAAACTTTGCGCATTGCATAGGCATGAATGCAAAAGCTTTTTAAAAGCTACCAGCTTGAGGAGCATTGTACCGACCATGAAGGCCGTAAGCTTTTATGCGAGTGGTTCTTCACAAGTTGTGATTATTTGAATACATTAAGTTGTGTACAGTTTGGTCCACCCTCGATTTACAAAATTTTTGGACTGCGCGCGTGCCAATTGGCATGAACTTAAGAAAACTCCCAACTAAGCTTTTGTAAACATATTTTTTTGAAACGCAATTGATTGTCTTTGACCCAGAAAACGAGACTCGGCAAATCGTAAACAAATCGAAACTGGTTCTAGTGTTAAATTATATAAAAAAAAACATTAAGAATCTATTTAAATTTCAATGTTAAAATTGATTGTTTTTAAATAAAGCGATGAGAAGCTTATGTAGCAGTCAGCCATATTCCGTCACTCAGATTAGAAATTTGCAAGAACAATAAGAAATTGATACGATCGCAAAAATTGTATTCGTAGCCTGTTTCTGCTCACTTGCAGAAGCTCGATTGTATAAGGCTATATAACTCAAGTGAAATCAGAATGCAAAAGCGAAAGCTAACGCGTATGGCCAACCTAAGTGATAAGATAAAGAGCAAACGAAAATCGCAATCGCTGTCCTCTTTAACACTCTCAACCTAAAGCTTCGATCACAGTATCAAGTGAAGCGTGAGCGCGAGTGGATGTTATAGCGGAAAGCAGTGCAAAGTAAAACCGTTAATCAAACAGAAACAGTGAACAACTCGTTTAATTATTTCTTTTATTATTGTGATTATATTAAGTTAAAAGTGACGTCGCAGTTTACATTATCTGTGGATAGTATTTATAATTATAGTTGTCAAGTGGAAGTGTGAATAGAAAAGGTGTAAAAAAGGAATTACACAAACACGTATACTCCCATACACACTGAAGCAGAGACATTCGCATACACATATTCTTACGTACCTTTTGGACATCGTGTCGTGGAAGACAGAAAGAGAAGGATTGTATGCAGCAACAAGATGTCCACCAATTTGCAAACGGTAAGAGAAATGCAGATTGTTTTTTACCCGTTTTATTGTTGTCTGCGTTTTTGGTAGCAAATTCTTCATTTTTCCCATTGCACGTCATTCGCGTACATTGACCGATACAACGTCCGTGTGTCATCGCAATCTTTCATGGGTTAAGGCCCGTTGTAAAGAGCGAGACAGAGTCTACTGATTTTTTTAACACGTTTGCCGGCTACAATTTGCGAAACAAAAAAGTTGTATTTTGTTGAGCTGTTTGTTGAAAAACGGTTCTTTATAATTTTATTTTTTGTAGAACTAAATTGCGGTTTGACATATGAAGCAGTGTTGCCAGATCGCAATAATTTTTTGTTGGTCCAGCTTAACTGTTTGTTTGGTTTTATTTGGTTGATATTATTTAAATTTGTGCTGCAATACTATTAAAAAAAATATAATTTTATTCTAATTAAATACTCTTTAAAGCGTTTTCATTTTTACTTCTTAAGTTAAAATTATAAATGTATTTATTTTTAATAAATGTGTGTGTGTAAAAATTTCAATTTCGACCGACATTATGTGAAATAGTTGCCATTGAGTTTACTGATTCACTAATCGAAAGTATATTGAAAATTGTTGTTTTATTTCCAAAGATTGTTGGAATGTCATTGGATCGCATTGTAAATAATCTTAATGAACTGATTAGCTGAAACAATAAAATAAAATTGTTTCTCTTATCTGTAAGGGTATACGAGCATCGACTTGGTCGCCAATCAAGGCTCTTCCGTTGTTTCTTTTGATTTAATTTTTTTTTATGGTGATTCTACGTTTTATACTGATTCCTTGCTGGGCTTATCGTACTGTTATACATTGTTGTTCTGTATTGTTGTTGTTTGCTCTCTTTTATAGTACAACTCGTTCCCTGCTCTTGATAAATTTGTTCTTGTTGTTGTTGATTTACTTTTATTGGTTTTTCTTATAATTATTGTTATTTTTTTTTTTGCCATTATTTTTTTTTAATTTGTTGGCTGAAGCTCGTGTCGCAGTCACTTGTCGTAATGGGCGCCGCGCAGGTTGTACTGCGAGGGGGTGCCTCGCGTTGTATTAGCAATAGACCAGCAAGCGTTTACCGTTACACGCACAATTCTAACTGTTGGTGGAGTTGCCAGAGTCTTCGCAACAGATCACGTGCGATCTCAGCCTCGTCGCAGTTGCGAACCGCGCTGCAGAGCCAGAGTAGTAGTCAGGTAAATTTATTACAATCTCGCGTTATAAATATGTATATTCACATATACATATGTATATAAAATGTGGTTTCCCCCGTGTTCTTGTTTGATTTAATTGTGCAATTTGCATTATTTTTTCCGATGAATAATTGACTAATGCATACAAAAAATGTGTTTAATTATCTTGTTTAGTAATTTTAACCCATTCGCGATACTCTACAATAATTATATAATCTAATATATGTTTTTTTTTGTTTTTTTTTTTTTTTTGTATATCTTAAATATTATATTCTGCTTTACTGCTGTGCGTAATATATTCTGTTTTAATTGTTGTACTTAGTAAAATGACGTTGCAAAAAAAAAAAAATGAAATAAAATATTGTATTGTAGTTTGAGTACCATAAATAGATATTTTGATTGGTTAAGCCAACTTAACTGATCTTAAAACGCCACAAATTATTATCCAATTTTGGTAAGTTGTGTGCTATAGTTTATCTATAATATTGATGAATAGATAGTCAGATTGATTAATAGATAGATAGAGAGTGAGTGACAGAAAAAGATGGAGTGACTGTGCGAGAGAGACAGAACCTTAACAAGTTAGATGATATATTGGTTGGAAAATTAATTTTATAGTATCAAAAGGCATATTTCTTTATTTACCATATATTGGATCAATAATTTACCAATATCTACATATGTATTTTTTTATCGGTTAAAATTCCACAATTTATTAATTGTGGCATTACAAAGAAAGGCCAATAATCTGATAATTTGTTAAATTTCAGATAAGGTTCCATTTATTAATTCATTTTGTTCACTAGAACAATCAATTTCGTTATCAAATTGGAATTTTCAATTACTTTTATTTTGCATACCCAGAGCTAAGCACTAATAAAATATTAAGTAATTCTGATTTGTTTAATAGTATTATTTATATAAATATGTATTAACTTATATACTGATATACCAGAAAAAAATTCATAAATAAAAAAAATTTACAGATATTGAGTAACAATATTTATTAGAGTTGTATTTCGTAGGTTTTCATATATTTTATAAGTGCTTGTATAACACGTGTTTTTTTTTTAATAAATGTTATCTTTAGTTTAACATTGTGCAACATTGTCGTTTAGCTTATCTTTTGCGAAAATATTGAGCATTTTTTTTTGGGGAGTTACCAATTAATACTGACCTACATATGATCAAGATGATTAAAAGGGTATACAAAATGTACAACTATAGTTGCAAATGCAAATTAAATAAATCATATTTATTTTAGTAAGAGTATATGTAAACTGAAGACTAAATATAAAAACCTTGTAGGCCATTATATGAATAATCAGAAAGGCTATTTTAGGAGAACAATGAAAATAAGTAGTACGTTAATTATGAGTTACTGGCTCAATAGCTTTACAGTGTAAGAGTCCCCAATAGCTGTTGCTATGACGAACAGAGTATTAGGCAGTCAGTTTCAATAATTCTCTATAACACTATCAGAAATAGGAAATCTGCAGCTGCGTACTTGAATAAATTTTTGAGAGAATTACAATCAAATAGTTTGCAAACACATATATTTGCAAATGGGCCCCATATAAAATAGTTGCTGATATGGTCGACAGAGTTGATAAGATCTGAAGCACACTAAGAAAGACCTTCCGGATGATAATGCATTATCGTATTTCTTATTAATATTAATATTAGTCGGATCAGAAGGACTACAGTAAAACACTACAAGAGACCCTTAAAGGGTTTATTATGTTCCGACAAAGATCTTTTAAATGTATTATTAGTTATTTCTCTATACACATTAATTTGCCTTTGTATTCTATTTCTCTTTGTTTACTCTTTATTAACATGACTGCATTTATTTGTCATTTACATTATTTGTCATAATTATTCATAATATTGTTGATAAGACTTCTGCTTTGTGCGTAAATGGAAGATTTTCTTGTTGCGTGGAAAATTCCACTCCGAATGCGTTTTGTGTGTATGTGTGTGTGTAAATTGGGTGAAAGTGTCTAAAATTGGCTGCATCTATGAATTAAACTAGTTTCATTGATAAAAACTCTACGAATATATATAAATCGTTATCGTACAGAGGTTTATTTTATATAATTATCTTGAACTTTCGAAGTAGATTATAAATATAATTAAATGTTACTTTCACAATATGAGTAAACAATTCCTTTTACGTTTTATATAGTGGTTATTTCTGAAACAATAATATATCAATATCAATAAAATTAAATAAAATATTTATATTTACAAATTGTAATAAAACTTTTATTTCCTACGTAATCTCTTATAATATGTATAAATATATAAATATTGCGAAAATAAAAACTACTTTAAAACGAAAGACAGACAAGAAAATATTTAAGACTATATTATAGTTATATACATATATACTACTATATAGATATTGTTAATATTTATGACCCCGTTTAATTGCAAAAATATTAAAGAACATAATGAAATATATTTTAAATATAAGTAACATTTTTTTTAACTAAGAGAAAGGATGTACAATTTTCTTTGATTGTCAGTTTAAAGAGAGGGTGGAAAAGTCAAAGAGAAATCGAAAGAGAGGAAATGAAAAAGAGAAAGAGAAATTTAAGCTAATTCTGAAGGGTTGCACCGGCTATTGCACCTTTAAACAAAAAAAAAATATATATATAAATAAAAAAATCTGGATACCTGCTGCATTTATTGGATTTAACTGGAAAATTAAGTACTTCAGCACAAATTTAAATATTTATGCTAATAAAACTAATTTCTTATAAAATAAATATTTGTGTATTAAATAAATATATAAATAGAATTTAAATATAAGAAAAAAGTGAAATTCAATAATATTATATAATAATAACTACAGATAATACAATTTTGTTAGTTACCTCTGTAACATTTATTATTTAATTTTATGAACAGGTGTGAATCTAAATAACAGGTCAATGATCTAAAAGTAAACTTTGTTGTCAAGGTCTTTAGTATAAATTGTATCAATATTTACAAACACTTACAACCACTATCTTATCTTTAATAGATGCTAGACTGCAATTTGATTGCTACTAAATCAATTAAATATAGTATAATTCCCAGTCCCAGACATTTTCAAACATCTGTCGAAAATCTCAGCACGCAAAATAATATTTCGACAAACCATTGACGTATTTCCGAGTTACGTAGTTCTTGGTACTGGGTTCTACGTAAACATATGCTTTGTATGAGCAACCCCAAAAGCAGGGCGGTGATGGTGATGGTGGTGGTAGTGCAGCAACCACCTAAGGAGAGGGAGAGTAAGAGACAGAGACAGACACAGAGAGCAAGAGCGAGAGCGAATGAGCGTCGATGAGTCAGATTTGTTGTAAGTTGTTTCAGTTTGTTATTGGACGCTCAGCTGTGAGGAACTGAAATAAAGTTGACTCGGAACAATATTAAAGACTTGCGTGCATACGAAATTGATAAATCTGTTTTTATATAATTAGATTTTTACATTCACACATACTATATTGTATATTTATACGTATATATTGAAATTTTTGTATTGAGATCGGTTTTTAAATTAAATACTCGTAGTATGAGACAACGTAAACGTAACAATAAACAAAAAACTCGTCGACAAAAGCAGCAACAGCAGCAGCAGCAGCAGACAATATTTCAAGAAATTGATCAAAATTGTTGTAAACGTCCACGTTGTAATTATGAACATATCTGGCAACATTTTCGACGCAATGTAAGCGAAATACTTAAATATATATTATATTCAATTTATGTATAAAAATTTTATTTTTATCCTGAACACATTTAAAATGGGTACAGATGACTATGTTTTTTGTGAAATTCTATGTAAAAGACAGAAAGAGGCGTGGCCGACATATATATTCTTATTCAGGATCAAGAGTCGAGTCTATTAAGCCCTTCCCGTTTGTCTGTCCGCCCGTCAGTTCGTATGCATGATCGCGTCGATCTCAGCATCCTAAAAAACTAGAAACTTGAAATTTGATATATAAGATCTTTTTTAGTAGGCGCAAGTAGAGTTTGTTTCGAAAACTCGATCACTTTCCGTTTGCCTGTTATCCATAACACGTTTTAGTTTTTCGAGCATATCTCATACATCTTAAGACTTAAAATCATAAAACCTACTATATATCTTCAGCTAAAGGAGACATACCTGTGGTGTATTTCGGAATACGCATATAGACAATATTTCAACATGTTTTATGAGCTCTTTCTACATTTGTTAATTTATAATCATGTTTTTTAGTGCGTTTAGTACAAATTAGTTGATGCAAGTAAATACAGCTGCAACCGCTAAATTTATAAAAACGAATGATATATAGCCAAGGTTTTTTCTTAAGCTAAAATGTTAAAGCTTTATTTTATAATGAATATTATAAATATATGTGTGTATAGTAAATCGACTTTAGGTACACGTCACACATAAAATAGCAATATTTTACATAAGTAATAAAATGTAAATTTTAGTACTAGCCAGTTAAACATCGCATTTTGTATTCTATTTAATGTACTTAGTAAATGTCAATTGCGTATCGAAATATTATTTAGTACACTCGCGGCCTTGCAGTTGTTCTAAAAATGAAAACGTTAAGTTATTTAGAACACAGACATTGATTGTTTTCTGGCCTAAGGTACATTTCATGCCATTTTGAACACATGCAAATAAATGTTCATTATACATTTAGTACACAACACCCTTCACACACCCAACCACCCACTCAAACCCCCAACCGGCACAAGTGTTAACATTTGTTTTGTCAATTCTCTCTCCTCACTCTCTCACTGTCTCTCTCCCGCTCTCTCACTCTCTAATGCACGCTCTTTCTCTCTTCTTTATTTGCATACGCTTGCGTTCGCTCTTTGGGACCTTTTGACGCTCTTGGCACGCTTCCAAATAGGCCACACTCGAGGAAATTCGCCAAGCGGCAGCTCGCATTTGCCGTGACTATCTAACCGGACGCTGGAAGGTGGTTACGCCGGAGCAGTTGGTGGTAAAGCGCATCAGGTGAGTGCTGTGGAAGCTTTTTTACATGTCATCAATGAGCAGAAATTTAATCTGTATTTGGTTTATTTTTGCGTCTTAGCGGCGGCCTCTCAAATTTCCTATATTACGTAAGTCTGCCCGACTTGGATGACTTCGATGAGCAGCAGCTATTGGAGGTGGAACAGCAGCAGCATCAGCATCAACCGCACGGAAATGTCAACGTCAGCGTTGGTAAACACGTCATAGCCGCCTCGACATTTGCTAAGAATACCACCAACCACAACAACAACAACAACAACAACATCAACAACAACAGCAACAACAATGTGGCGCCAGAAGTGAATAAAATTTTGGCACAGTCTGTTGCTGTGGGCGTTGCCCCTCCTAATACCAACGGCAACACCAACACCAATACCAACACCAATACAGACCCTTCCGCCCCCGCTGATGATGACGACGACGACGCGGTGCTGAGCGCCAAGCAGGCAAACAAAAGACGACGCTTCGATAGCGACAGCGGCGATTCAAGTTTGCTGCGACGACTGCACAGTCCCAAGCAGGAACCGCGTGAGGTAGGTCCATTTATCCAAAAATAAAATAAATATGCTAATATATATTTGAATTTATATTCGAATAGGTTCTGTTGCGCATCTATGGCCAAACTCATGGCGATCATGCCTTGGAGACCATGATAACGGAGTCTGTGGTCTTTGCCTTGCTCAGCGAGCGCAATTTTGGACCTAAACTTCATGGCATCTTTCCCGGTGGACGCATTGAGCAGTACATACCGGTAGGTTTGATAGGTGGCGTATTAATTCTCGACAATTTACGGACATAGGCAGATAAATTATATTTTGCATTTACCTAAGGGAAATTGTTTTCTATTTTTAAAATGAAAGACAAAAAAGGAAATTATAATTGTATAAATTTTTATATCGGTAGGGAGGCATAAGTATAGATAGGAGTCTGCTTTTTCATAAAAGCATATTATAATGCTATCTGAAGAGCTTTGTAAATAGTACGTATGATCTTTGCAAATAATTTAAATTTTTATAATTGTAAATACTCGTCGAAATGTTTTTTAATTTAAGCAGATATGCTAAAAAGCCCATAATAATAAATATTAAAAATAAAATGCTAAAATATATTTTTTATGCAGGCCCGTACTTTGGCAACAACAGAGCTTGGCGATGCTCGGATTTCGATGAAGATCGCTGAGAGAATGGGCGAAATACACAGCCTAAATATACCAATGTCCAAGGAACCGGATTGGATATGGAATTGCATGGATCGATGGCTGGATAGCTTAGAGAGCATTGTTAAGGGCAAGATCGAATCGAAGCCCAATTCGACAGTGCTGCACAAGCAACGAGAGCTAATGCGCACCATTAACTATGTACAGGAGATGTCCTGGCTGAGATCGGAGATTGATGCCGGCGACTATCCCGTTGTTTTCTGCCACAACGATCTGCAGGAGGGCAACATATTGATCAGGCAATCGAACAATGGACACGAGCGTACTCCAAGGGAATCAATAAGTATCTTAAGGTATACACTATAAACATATACATCGATTGTACATTGTATATGCTAACTTATGTTCTACTTATACTATAGATCCAATTTCGATGAAACCCTGGGCGACAGCTTGGATGGCAACAGCAATTTGGATGCAGATGACAAGTGAGTTCTATATAGTTCTTTAGATAAGCTTCCGTTGGCCGCTAACCCGTATTTATTTGCCAATTGCTAAATTAGTTATTAAGTTATATATATACATATGAATCTATATGCCAGCTCTTCGATATAAAACTACCTTAAATTTTAGATGGCCCCATTGCTGCGGTCGTGATATTGATTCAAAATCGGCCTAAGCAAAATTCCAAATACATACAGGTTATCCATGCCATTATTTTATATATTTGTCACAAACTGAACTAATCGATAAACATTTTTGTTACGTATATAGTAAATCGCATAGCGCCTCGCCTTGCGCTGAATTGGACACAACAGATGATTCCGCATTGGACTCGAGCTTTATGTCCGATCATGAGCCGGATCTCATTATCATTGACTTTGAGTATTGCGCCTACAATTATCGGGGATTCGATTTGGCCAATCATTTTATTGAATGGACATTCGACTATACCAATCCGCAGTACCCCTACTATTACCACTACAAAGAGCAGTATGCAACGGAGCAGCAGCGACGCGACTTCATTGTCAACTATCTAAAGAAATATCACGACGATGAGCATTACGAGCCCAGTTCCGAGGAACTAGATGCTGTCGATGCCGAAATACGACTATTTACCATGCTCTCGCATCTCTTCTGGAGTTTGTGGTCTGTGATAAATGCTACGTCAGCCATTGAGTTTGGTTATTGGGTAAGTTTCCTGTTATACATGGCTTTCTATTAAAGTTAGTAATTTCATGGAGATTTTATTAATTTGGTAGAATAGATTTTATGTATGAAATTATATTGCATCTCAGTTTGATAATTTGTGCCAGCAAGTATAATATTTAAACGAGCTGTAATGACGCTTTAAAATATACATCAATTTTATAAAAGAATGTGTAAAACTTTTTATCGCAATTAGCGTTTAGGAATTATTTATTTTTTATTTTATAATACTTTAGTAAGTAATACTTGCTATTATATTATAGACCAAATTATTTTTTAAATTGATTAAATAAGTATGAACCTGTTTCATTATAGACATACCTATATTACTTAGGTTAGGATAATTATAGTAAACTATCAGAGGATATGTTGATAAAAAATCTAGTTTCATAACAAAATATAATATTTTGTTGATTATAAATAACTGAATAACTTATTTTTTAAATAACTGAAAAACTTATTTCAGTTTATATATATGAAATAACATAATATAATATTTTGTTGATTATGAATAACTAAGTAACTTATATCTTATTTGCAGGAATATGGAATTGCGCGCATTCTGGAATATCAGCAGCTAAAAGCCGCCTATTTGGCAAAATGAATTTCTGGCACTTGAGGAAATATCACGAGATCATAAATACATACCGCACTTAATCGAATCGTAAAGTGTACTTAAGTGGCCTTAAACTTGAACTAAAAAAAAGAAAAACTAAAACAAAAACTAAAAAGTAAAAATAAATAACTAGAACTTTACACAGAAACAAGTTTAGTCGGGAAACAATAATTTTCCAGCTTAGTTATTGCAATTGTTCAAATCGTTGACAATATACTACTTTACTGACCACAGACCTTACTTGACCTTGATATTGATATACCCTGCATATATATACATATATATATATACATATTTGTGTGTATATATATTTTAAATATATATATATGATATGTGCTGTGCAGAACGTACATATATTTTTATGATTTAATGCTGAGAAGAAAAGTCAAAGTAACAATTGCAGCTGTGATTATTGCGTGAGTTAACAACAATAATAAATTAGCTAATAATGATATGTGGGCGTGGCATACGCCCTGCTCTACAATTTCGTTAAAGTATTAAGACAGCATATACTATCTAACACTACGAATAGATCGCACACACTTTTACTCGGCTCTAAAACTCCTTGCATTTTCTCATACCCACACTCTAACACACACACAGACTCACACTCATTTGTACCAATTTGTTCGAATTTATTTCTCGTACGAATTTGATTTCATTTATAGTTCAAAAAAATTCACTCTTGGTTTTTGTTTTTGAGTTGTTTTGTAAGATCTTACTCTGCATATATTTCTAATCGATTGTATTCTTTCACTCTGATTTCTTGTTTCAATTAAGGCAGAAATCAGCAAAAATCACCAACAAATTGTGTTTTTTAATGTACCTATCTATATATTCCGTAAATGAATTTAGTTATATATGTATACATATTGTAATAAGTATTTAATGTATTTGCGTCTATTTTTAATGCAATCAATAAATCAAATATTTAGTTAACAATTAAAGTACGCTTTTTTATTCTTAATATATATATAATATAAATATCGGTGTGTGTTTTGGCCCTCAACCTTTTCTTTTAAACAACATCTTAAATGATGTAAGGAAATTAAATTATAGGGTAAATATAAAATGTTTATATTATAAGATATTGGATAGCTGAACATTAAATTAAACATTATTCATTATTATATAAAACAGTATTATGTCAAAGCTCTTCAACAGCGTTTCGAATCTAGGTCATCGTTGTTTCGTGCCCTAATATTATTAACTTGATTATATTTTTATAAGCTATATTATTTTTTATTATTTGATATAGAACATATGTGAAAATAATTGCCAATTCGCATTATAATTGTAATTAGTAGTTTATTTATTAATATTCTTTTATAATTGTTAATAATACCATCTAAAACATTTTTAAATCATCAGTATTATTATTTCCATTGTTATAATTATCATTATTATCAAAGGAGTTGTGACTATCATTATCATTATCAATATTATTATTTTTAGCAGTATCATTATTATTATTTTATTATTATTATTATATAGTATAAGTACATCCATTATTAAGTCTAAACACATAAGGAACTTCCACTTGATTCATTGCTAATGATGCGACCCTCCCATTCTGTTAGCCCACAGTGGATCGGTGCTTCCTTTGAGACCCGCAAGTGTCAAACGTCAGGCCTGGCTGTTAATTTCCTTGCTAAGGACGGGGGCCCAATTGCGCAAATCCTTTGGCATTAATTCAAAACACAATAAGCTGACGCCAGGACTACAACGACAGCAATTCGGACAATTGCCAGGATGCGGAGCTAAACAATGCAGCGCATCTTTAATTAATGCAACAAACACAGGACAACAGAAGGACTATTTAAATGGCCGTCTGTCAGTCAGTCAGGCAGTGTGTGTCGCTTGCTGCACAATGATTATCTGCATGTCCTTGTCCATGTACCAAGTGCCGGGTCCTGTGTCTCGACTGCCGTGTCTCAATGTCCGGCCGGCCGTCCGAGCTGTCCGTGCTGTCGCCTTGTCTTGCCTTGCGGTTGTCGGACTGCACTTGAAACCATTTAGGCGAGAGGTTGATGGGGATGGGGAGGGAGGGTTGATTTGGGTGGTTCTTTGGGTGGTCCTGTTTGGCCTTTATTGTCGTCTAATGTAATGTACGCCTCGACGGGCAAAAGCAATCCAAAGCAATTGTCTGCGGCTGCTGCTCAACGAGTGTCCTGCCTGGGACAACTATTGTTTAAATAAGTACAGCTATAGCCCCATCCCATCCCCCCTATCCCCCTAGCCTCTCTGCTCTGGCAAGCCCCAATCTTCTGTTGACATACGGGAATACAAAATAGAAAATGGTTTTCGGATTGGACTGCGACAAGGCTTCAATATTTCGCCTACATCTGCGACGTGCTGCACTTTGATTTTGATGCTGATGATCATAATGATCATGATGATGATGATGATGCTGATGACGGTGATTGTGATGCTGATGATGAATTGTTATGCACTCTTGCATCCTGTCCAAAACCATGTCCTGACCATGTCCAACTGCACGCTCGCCTGCATTTTGACCAAAACTTAATTAGCATTGGGCCAGAGCACGAAATCGAATTAATTAGCAATACGAAGGCCCTTGCATTGCAGCTGATTGGACAGCATTTGTCTCTGTCATAAGTGAATTTGATAAGACGTGATAAGAGATTCGGGATTTCCCGGTTTGAGACTGTCCAATAAATGCCCTTTAAGGCACGCGGAATACCCTGCAAAGTAAGGTAATTTATTAGGCTTAAGCGATAAATAAGAATTTTGTTTTGAACAATTTTTTATGTAATGAATAATGTATAATGAATAATGAATAATTAATAATTAATAATAATTATTAATAAAAAAATAATAATTAATACTAAAGAATTAATAATGACTAATGAGTAATGAATAATAATAAGTAGTAATGACTAATAACTAATGATTCCTAATGAATAACTAATGATTCCTAATGAATAATTAATAATCAGTAGTAACTAATGAATAATGAGTAATGACTAATGACAAAAAACATATGACTAATAAATAATCGGTAATGAATAATGAACAACGAATAAAAAGCCATAAATAATAAATATAAAGTAAATTGTTGTATTAGAGTTATTTATCTAATAATACGTCTAATAATACAACTTATCCAATAAAGAGATTCCATATATTCCGATCCGCAGATATATACAGATACAGATGCAGATATAAATCTTGTATGAAGTCATCTAACCTAAACAATTAAATATTTATTTCTATGTTATACATATTCAATATTTATGTTATTCAATATTTTATAGCCCCAAATGAAACCCAAATCTGAACCAATTAAGCGCGTAATTATTTTGGAGTCCTTGTCGGATGCTATTACAACTAGGATACCACAAGTTGCCAAATATTTATTTTAGTTTCAATTTTAGAGTGTTACGCCCTATGGCACGCCCTCTTCCGCCCTATTTTACAATTGTTTTATTGTTGTTTTTCTGTTGTTTGTTTCTGCGGTCAGTTTTGTGTTAACTTTGCTGCCCGCTCTTCATATAAACTGCTTCTAAATTACTTTGGCCAAGTTCTGCGTCTCGCTTTCTATTGCCTTCTTCTTTTTTCTTCGCTTGGCCATCATCTCTGGCCGAGCAAACCAGCTCTTCCTCTAGCAAGATATGCACTTCCGCACTAAATAAAAAAGAAAATAGAAATGAAAAAAGAAAGTGGAAGGAAAATGGAAAACTTTGCCCGGCATTGTTCTTGTCTACGCCTGCAACATGCAACTGTCTGCGTCTATGTCAAGTTTGTGAGTCCCCCTCCATTGTCGAAATGCTCCAGGGTATACGCTTGGGGATCCCCACTTTTTCCCTCGACTCGTCCGTTGTCCAATTGCAGCTAAAGTTGATTTATTGTTTGCATTTTTACAACTTTTGTGTCAGTTTCTGTTTGGTTTTTCATTTCGTTTGACTTTGGCATCGCTTCTTCTTTCGTCCTTTATTGTCCCTGCGTATCTTGTGCTTGTTTCCTTTGTTTTTGTATTATTGCTGCACATATTGAAATTGTCAACTGGGGCCATTGGTCGAAGGTCCTTGACTGCAGCTCCAGGCAAAAACAAAAAAAAGAAGAGACAGCAAAGTTTTATGGCTTTAAAAATGGTTAAATGATTTATTTGTAAACTTTTTGGAATGTACTTAGAGAAGTTCTTTAGATCAAGACTTTGGATAATGGATGATAAAACATCTAATGCATATATAATATACAAATGTAAATAACTCGAATAAATGTAATTTAAAAATTATGTAAGTTAGTCGTTAGGCTCGTAGATAAAAATAAAAATTTTAATATTTTTAAATGAAATACAACATATTTTTTTATTTATATGAAATATAAATAAATCTAAATTTATATTTTAATTGATTAACTTGATTTTTAAAACAGTTTTTTAACATATATGAAAATATCCTGTGTAATTTATAGAAAATATTCTTATATCTTTTCATAAATAAAAGCCGAACATTGCAATAATTTCTTTATCCTTGTCAAATACTAGCTTGGATGTCCTTTAGTAGTATCACTATATGCACATATATATTAAATTATTCTCAACTTAAAACTAAAATATATCTACGGCTAAGAACTCGAAGAAAACTCTCTTAATAAATATCATTTCTAGTTATACGATGACTATTTGATATAGGAGCAGAGCGAGAGATATTTCTCTCATATATGTCAAATGGGTAGGGTATAAATTTTTGTCAGGCCATTTACGCATTGGGAAGCCAGTCGAATAACCATATTTCAGTTGCCTTCTTGACTTTTTGGCAAGCTAATTTTAGAGTCGAGAAGTCACAAAGCGCGGCCCTATCATCAGTCAAACGTGGGATGTGCAAAGTTGTAAGTGGAAAATGAGACGTGGGTGAGATTCGACCCCAACTTAAAGTCGCGTGTGCAAAATTTAAAATTATGTTTTTCTGTTGAGCGCCTTGCAACGTGCTCGAAATGTTGAGTACTCAAAATCATGAGTGAACTGCTTTTGCAGCTGAAAGGTAGGTCGGGAAATGTACAAATTAATTATTTAAGAGCGTCACGCGGCAAATGAAAAAAATCGTTGCCTACTTTTGAGCGTCATTAACTTTTGTGTGGAATAGAGGAGCAAAATGGCGTGAGTTTTGGGATAGTGTGTGTGTGAGTGTTTAGATAGAGAGAGAAAGAGAGAGATAATCGGGAGGGAAAGTAAATATGGTAAGATTAAAGTAGATAAAAATGGAGTTACAGAGAGTGTGGAGGAGGAAAAGATATGACAGAAGTATAGTGTGCGATTAAAAGAAAGACTGAGTGAGAGAAATAAAGAAAGGGAGATAAATACAAAGATAGAGAGAATGTGTGTGAGATAGAAGAGAAAGAGTAACAATAAAATATTGAGAGAAAATAAAAAGCTAGTAGAGATAAAAAATAAATAAATAAATTGTGAATGGGAATAAGTATATTTAAAATAAATACAAATAGCTTAAAAATGCAATGAATATTATTAATATTAATTTAAAATTAAGGCTTAGAGATGTAAATTCGTAATTTCCATAGTTTCAACTTACATTATTAAAACAAAAGCGATTTTTGCTTAATTTCTGGTTAGTTAAAAATATAAAAAAGATATATACATATGTATGTGTGTATACAAGATATTTAATAAACATGCATGTATATTATATTTGTACGGTTTATTTTTAGCTTTGGCATTGAAATGGAAATGTATTCACTATCTTTCGTTAAATATTGCTTCGGAAATAATTGTCTATAGCTTTTAACCTGCTCAGCAGTTACTCACAGAGCACAAATGCAATATAGAGAACAGCTTTTGGTCAGCCAGAGTAACCGAGACGTCAAGTTAAATGTACAAAATAATTTCTGAGTTGGCAGCCGAAATTAGGGAATGGGGAAGGGGGAAGGGGGGTTGAGCATCATCTTACTCAAGAGTGGGCGTAACGCCCACAAGTGGCAGCTCGAGGCGGGTCGAAAGCCACAACTAGCCACTAGTCCGGCCAACCCCACCACATAATGATAAACACGCACAGACAGAGGGTATCAAAGAGAGACAGAAGGAGGGAAGAGTGGAGGAGAAAGGGTGAGAGGGAGATGGCAAGCCAAGCATTTCAAGATATTTTCCTTTGGCAATTTCACGCACTATACGTGTCTGTGGCAGGCCATACATAATACAAATACAAATACAAATGTCATGAAATAAGAGAGAAAAAGAGAGAGAGAGAGTGTGTGTGTGAGTGTGAGTGTCGCTGTCTCTATCTATCGCAATCTTTGCGTGGCATTTTTACGATTTCGGTTCGCTGAGTGTAACTAAGCAAACAGCTCGAGGCGCAACAAATTATAATGTACATTATGGCAAAGCAGACACACACACACACTGACATAACTATAGTCTGAAGATATACAGAGATAAGCGGAGTGCGTGGCTGTAGGCCAAACAAAGAGGTTGGTGCGTTGACCATGTCGTATACTTGATATTTAATGGCAAACTTTGCATAATATTCTCCACATCTTCTGCATTTATTTCATTTTTTTTCCTTTTTTGCTCTTCTATGTTTTTTCTTTTACATTCTCTACTCCATTCAGCGCTACTTTCGCTTTGTGTTATCGCTGACAATTTAGCAGCGGAAAAAAAATGACGCCAAACGAAGTGTAATCTGATTGCATTTGGCAGCAGCACAAAGCGAGTGGGTGAATGAGTGGGTGGTTGGTTGGTTGGTTGGTGGAGCATATGGAAGGGTAGATGTATGTGTGCAGTAGGAGGTGCGAGCTGTCGGTGTCATGTCCTCGGCGTCTGCCAAAGGCGTTTTGCTTAATCAAACGCCGCTCTTTGTGTCAGCGCGATGTCAGCGAAGCTCTTTACACCTGTCTGTCGTCCATCTCACTCTAACTCTCACTGACTACCTCCCTAGCTCCCTTTCTGGCCGCTAGTCGCCTCGCCCTGTCATTCAGTCAGTCAGTCAGCGAGCGAGCGAGGCAATCGCTGAGATTGATTATGTCTGCTTTAATCTTGCAAATGTAATCAACATGTTTATGGCTTTCAAGAATCCCCTTTCCAAACTCAAACCCAAACCCAGACCCCCTTCTTAGCTTCGTTCCGCACGCCTCTGGCAAACACCTGCAGCGCTTTCTTTTACGTCTTTTTCTGTTTGCTGCCTTCATTTAGTTTGATTGAGCTCTAAATTTTAGTATAGAACCAACTGCTAACAACTAAAGGTTAGTTAAGGCTAAATTATATATTTTGATTTTAAGATATTTAAGAAAATACATAAATCAAATATAAACGATAAATGAAGAATATAAGCAAAATAATATAATTCATTTAGATTTAAAATTTTAATTTGATTTGATCAATCAAAACATAATAGTTCATAAGTTCTGTTTCTTATAGCCATTAAATATAGATAA
Organism: Drosophila pseudotalamancana; assembly: GCA_037075185.1. Taxonomy (NCBI): domain Eukaryota; kingdom Metazoa; phylum Arthropoda; class Insecta; order Diptera; family Drosophilidae; genus Drosophila; species Drosophila pseudotalamancana. The sequence continues at coordinate 387,229 of JBAMCK010000446.1, forward strand.
GCAGGGTGTGTACGAACGCGTCGATCTCGGAATGTACAAAAGCTAGAGACTTGACATTTTATATGTAGTTTCTCTTTTACTACTGCCAGATCGGGTTTGTTTCAAAAATGCGATAACTATTTCCGTTTGCTTGTTATCGATAAGTCATTTAAATTATTCGAGATTATATCTTAAGGCTTTAGAGCATAGATATATTTTACTGAAGCATGCACACACTTTGAACGGGCTTTTAAAATTCTTTCAGTTTTATTATTGGAGATGAACTTTTGATTATCTGGCATCAGATTTAAGCTATCTTCAACCATTTATACAAAAATATATGTAATATGGATAGAAATCTCTAGTAAGGCAAATATATAGAAAAAGTTTACAAGTAATATTTGGCACTTAAATAAGCAAAGAATTACTAGAATTCCAAAGCGTGACACGCAACTCGTTGCTAAGGAACTTTTTCCATAAGGACTTTCAAGATGTACCATTCTTAGCAGCAGCTCGTTTCGTCGAGGGCCGCTCTTCAAACTGAGCCCACTTGAAATGTGGATATGTGCACTTTGTTAACTGATTCTTAAAGAGAAACCATCTGGCAATTGTTGGGATAATTGACACCCGCTGAGTTGGCACCGCGGCAAACACATGGAGCACCAGGCAGGAATCCGAGTTCCCAATGACAAACAGAATTCGAATGGAGCGAGTGTAAAGTTTGCAATGAGTGAGATAGAGAGAGATATATATATATATATATATATATATGTATATATAGAGAGAAAGGGAGCGAGGGGGAAGTTTGAGAGTCCGTCAAAGTTTAATGATTGTGCGGTGGTGCATAAAGTGCATAAGCAAAGTACAACATTGAGTGCAGCGGGTGGTGCAGTGGGACAAACAATGGGAGCGTCGAGATTGCAGAGACTGCAGAGACTGCAGCAGAGAAAGTGAGAGGTGAGAAGTGAGCAAGTGTGGGAGAGAATGGGCATGACGGCTGACAAAGTTTTGGACGTCGGTTGTAGAACTTCACACGGTTTCGTGGACCCCGGCGAGGCAGAACTTGAACTTTTAATTTGTTCGCAAAGTAAATTTCGGGCTAAAAACTTGAAGTCATATTGGTAGTTGGCTGGCCACGACGAATTCAGCTGCAGTCTGTGTGCGACATATGTGGCATTAACTGGGAGCCAGAGATACGCTAAGGGGGTTGGCCAAGTGCTTGAGGGGTGGGAGTTGGGGGGTGGTATGTGGCATGCCTGTTTGCAGCTAAAACTGTTTCAATGGTTCTTGTGTTCTTTTTATAGTTTGCGCTGGCCACAATCGATGCCGCTTGCCGCTTGCCACATGCCACATGCCACGCCCACGCGCAAAAAAACAAAGTTTTTCAATTAAATTGATGTGCAAATAAAGTAAAATGTTGTATTTCGCCGTTGTTGTTATTATTGTTGTTGTTGTTGCTGGCGAGAAAAGCCACGAAATTCGTTGCACAAATTTAGCAACATTGACGAATTGTTCAATCGATGTAATTATTTATAGTTCGCAGTGGGATAATCGAGTGCAATTGGATGGAGTTTTGCTCCGCTTTCAATCTGGGAATTGCGATTGTTGCCAATTAGTGGCAACGTTTTGCATATGGCTTAAAGCAAAGCTAACTGTTCAGGACCCTTGTATAAAAACTTCGATCTAGAGATATTTAAAAGGCAGAGACTTGAAATTTAATATGTATGTTCTCCTAGAGTACGAATAGATTGAGTTTGTTTCCAAAATTCGATAACTCTTTGTAATTACTCGTTATCGATAACACGTTCAAGTTTTCGAGTATAACTTGTTAGTCTTAATAGCTGTGCTTACTAAACATAGGACGCATATATATGTATATATCACATTTTGAATAGCTCCCCACATAACCCCATTGGCTTGTATGTTTATACATAAGTTCTTCTGTAAGCATGTACAGATATAAGAAATATTTTTTAAGCAGCAACATTGCATGGAATTCAGGGTATCTCTTAGTCAATTATGTATTCCTTAAAGAGTAATATGATTAAACTATATTTTAATTTAATATCTATATTTTGGAGTTTCTCCCCTATGTGATTGCGAAGTTTTGTTTTTTAATAACGGAAATAAAATGTAGATTAATAAATGATAAATCTGTACTACAAATTGTAAACACAAATATAAGTGTCAAATTTCATTCGTTTTTGTCCCCAACCTTTACACAAGCTAAAATAACATTTTTAAAATATTATATTTAATATATTCTATTATAATAATAAAAAAAAACTTGTGGTTTGCTTACAAATCTGAAACCTTTTGGAACTTCTTGACAAACTTTTAAATAGCGATTAGCTTCCAGTTGTTATCTTGAATACATTTTATAACATTTTGAAGAAAAAGTTTAAATAAATATGCAAATTGTTCAGTTGGTATCACAAAAAACGTTTTGAGATTAGTGTAAAAGTTTTTTGTGCCACTGCAAAGGTCATCATTGTCATCATTATCAACAACATCGTCGTAATCATCATCATGATGATGATCATAAATGATAAATCGTCAATTCCCGCTGGCCATGTCCAAGTGGCTTGTTTTATTCCCTTTTTAGCTGTTCTTGTTGTTGTACATCAATAAAAGAAAAGCCAAGAAATAAACAAGTTTTCCTTTTGGGTTTTCATCTGGTTCTTTTTTTTTTTTTTTATTTTTTTGGCCAAGAGCAAAACTACAAGTCAAATGCCACGACGGGGGCGCTAAAGAGTGTGCGCGGCAAACAAAGCCAATGTAATAAAGGAAAACACAACAATCATATTTTTATGGGAAATGCAAATGCGAAAAGGGAAACAGGACAACAGAACCGAACCGAACCAAACCAAACCGAACAGGACCCCCAGACCAAGCGACTCACTTATGACCCTTCGCCTTGTCCTTGTCAACGGCCATTGTCGCCCCGACTAGCAGAAAAAATAACGCAAAAAAAAAAACGAAATATTAATAATCAAGAGAGTGCAAAGCAACGAATTCTAAATACACTAACTAATGAAAAAAGTAACAGAGGTAACTAATAAAAAAGTTACATTTATTTTAATTCAAGCACAAGTAGAGTTAAAATGGATGCAGTTCCAAATTCTTAATTCTAGAAATATTTTAACTTTGATTTAACGATTCAACAAAAATATTAAAATATACATTTTGCTTTATATAATACATTGAATAATAGTCACACATGATTCAGATGTTAGGGTATAGATAAAAAGGACAAGCGCACACAGACATTTACGTATTACCGACGGTAGGTGGCGCTGTTGTGACGGTGGCCGATAAAATGATTTGCGTACAAATTGGTTCGAGCAAAATTCGATTGAGCTGTGGGAATATTCAGCGCCCTTTTGTTAACCGGGTTAACGCGCAAAAGGCAAAGTGGAAAATATGGCCAAAAGAACAGCTACGAGCAGCAGCCAAAGAGCTGAGGAAACTGTCGGCCAACATTTTGCTAACTTCGTAAAGGGCTAAAAGCGATTTGGTCGTTGGCCCTGCCACAAGACACTCCAATACTCAAAAAAAAAAAAAGAAGAAGAAGAAGTTTCTACAACAGCAAGAAGAACAAGAAACCAGAAGAAAATAAGGAAAACTCGAAAAAGCTTTTGTGGTTATTGAATTTCTGAAGCGTTCGCCGTTCGCCTTTGTTGCGGCCACAATCTCTGATGCTGCCAAATATGCCGGAAAATTTTAATGATTTCCGCGCACTGGAGACAGAACCTAGACCTCGAGACCAGATGCGAATAGATTTCCAAAATAAATGAAAACAAATCGACGTCCAGCGAGTCAGCAAAAGTCGCGACCAGGCGCACTCATTAGACGGAGTTTTCCCCTTTTCCCCCCGCCTCCTTCTACCAATGAAAAGCGCTGACCAAGAGATAAACCAATCGATACGTCATCATTAGTTGTGGCCAACTCCAGTGAGACCGTCGAGAACGGGCCAAAACAGTTGAAAAGCAGCCGCTTTTTCCTTTGATGCCTCTGAATGCAATGAGAAATTTTATTTTTTATTACAATTTACAACTGGCTTTCAGCATTGCGGAAATTCTCATTATTTGGCGATTTTTTTAAATACATATATAAGGAATTTTTATAGTTCCCATTTACCTTTTCTTCATCTCTTTCTATTTATGAGAATTGGATACTATCAAGATAAATTTACAAATTACTTAGTTTATGTAAAAAAAAAAAAATAAGAAGAAAATTCAAAACATTATCGAGATTGTCCTGTTCTTCTATAATTCATTATCCACAACGTGTGTCTCCTTTAGCTTAATATATATAGAAATTTTGATGAACACGAAATATACTCCAAAAACTAGAACCGGTTATCGATAACAAGCAAACCGAAAGAAATATCGATTATTAAAAAATTATTATTAGCATTATATTGATTGAAATTAATAAAATTTAGTATTGAATTCTAGTTTTAAAAGTAAATAGAAACCATCATCGAGTTTTACCATTTAAATGTATATTTTTAATCAAATGCATGGCATACTTTTTGGCATGTCTGACACTGCTGCAATAGAAAGTTCCATAAAAAGTTCCATTAAGCTGTTTGGTCAAAAGTTGCGCTGATTTTCGAGTTCTTTATTTTGGACTCTGTTCCATTGCCAGATTTTGCGATGGCATCAGGAAAGGTTTTTCGTGCCTGACAATAAACCAATTTGCATATCTCTCAGTCACACACTCACTTTCTCCTCTATCTCTCTCCCTCTCTTTCTCTCTATCTCTCTTTTCTCTCTCTCTCTCTCTCTTTCTCTCTCTTCTCTCTCTTCTTTCTCCTCTCTCTCTTTTGTGCCACATTCGCTGTTGAATTTGGGAGGTCATATTTGGTTATTTTTGCCATTTTTGGGCACTCACAAGACAGAATTAATTACGATAATTGAAGAGGCTATTCCCATGCATGTGTGTGTGAATGTGTGCGCTTATCTGTGTGTGTCTGTGAGACAATTTGACATTTGGAAGCTTTTTAGCTGTTGCACTAGACGAAAGGCAAACGGGAAGTAAGTTTAATATTGTGAGAACATTTTTATAATTAAGGTTAAAAATCCAATAAATATACATTGGCCAATTTACAGTTTAAAAAAGTATCGAAAAAATAAAGTTTTCAAAATTAGCTTAGAATAGATTGTAATATTAGCTAGTCGAATACTATAATAATCAATTAATTATAAATATTTTTAAATACAAATATTGGTTGTATAAAAAAATTTTATTGACAACATTTTAATAGTCATTCCGCTGAATAGAGTAAAACTTGATATTCACGTTTTTTTGCATTGCAACTAATTAGTAATAAAATGCATAGTTAAGGCAGTAATTAAAGTTGTTAGGGAAATGTTTGTTGGGAAATGCAAACTATGCAGAAAGCAAATTGCATTTGAGGCATTTTTGTTATCTGTCTTCAATTACGGACAAAACTAACAGGAAAATGAAACTAATTTAAGGTATAATTAAATTATGCAAAACAAATGAACAGTGCGAGTCTGAAAGAGACAGCCAGATATAGTGAAAGAGAGACAGACAGACAGACAGGCAAACAGGAAGTCGAACTTTGAGAAAACTTTGTAAGCAAACTGCCAAAGTCGAGCGAAATGTCAGCTGCATGTGAGAGAGTAGAACTCTATTACAATATGCTAAAAAGAAGGAAATCTTAAGTCGAGGGTGCACGACTAGGAGATGTCCTGTGCATGAGAGGTACATATCTAAAAACCGAATCTGAATAAATACATAATAAGTTCTTAAGATACATATGTTCGATTCGAAAACTTAAATGTGTTATCGATAACAGGCAAAGGGAAAGAGTTATCGCTTTTTGGAAAGTACGTCGATCTGCGCGTAATATAGGAGAGTCTACATATAAACTTTCAAGATTCTAGCTCTTATACCGCCCGAGATCGATGCGTTCATACATACATGATCAAGAATACATGATCTGCCACGCCTTCTTCTGCCTGTTACATACAATATCAGAAAAACATCAAGTCCTATCCACGCATTTTTAACAGATTCATTGTATAAAAAGTGGAAAACCAGTGGAAGGCAAATCTAAGACCAAGTCCAAGTTCTAAATGTGAACAATGCAAATTCAATTGGAAAGGAAAACCCAAGCATTTGGCTCTGGAGTCATAATATTTATGCTCCAAAGCTGCGTTCGGCTGTCGTTTAAAATTTCGAATGCGATGGCGAGCGAGGGGTTGCGCTAAAAGAAGTTAAAACGAACGAAAAGTCGAGCAGCGAGTCCTTCCGGAAGTTGACACTTAAGTTTATAAATCCAATAAAAATCACATTAGCCTTGCGGCGGAAACTCGCGTGCAAACAATGAAGAACAAGAGCTGACACTGAACCGAGCTGCTCGACTGGAAGCTCAGCGGGGGGGGTTGGACAAATCCTCGCGACACATTTAGCTAAGCCACTTGAAGCAACACTCCCCCAACCCGTCGGCAACGCCTTCCCCTGGGGGGAAGCAAATATGCTAATGATAAGGCAGCCCGCTTTTAGACCAATGCAAAGCGTTTTAGCCAAAAGTTGAACAACAAAAAGAGTGTTTGCCTGGCTTTCAATAATTTAAAAGTGGGTCTAATGGATCGCCAGTCGTTTACCATATTGACTCGCCACCAATCGAGCGTTGCATAAGCCTTGAATTTAAAAATGGTTGCCAAACGGAACTGGAAGCTGCCTTCGACAAAGCTCTTCAAATACAATTTTGCACAAGTGTTGCGCATCCAATAAATGTTCGAGGTTAGTTTAGGCGAATTGTTTGATTATATAACTTAAGTTAGCTAACTGTAGATAGTCGATTAATGCTGATCGAAATATATATCGATATTTTATTGTTGCTCATATTGTTCCTTTTGCATAAATTTGTGAAAATTCAATGATTTGATCAACATAATAAGCAGAGCAAGCAGACAGTGCCCACATAGTGGACAGTGTGGATGCTAAGAGCGAGCAAACTGCAATCATTTACCAAGCGTGGGAATTGTGGATAGTAAGAGTGAACGCTTTTGATCCCGTTATGAGAGCAATAAAGCAAATTGCGAAATGTGTGCGTATTAATTTGTTCTGCAGTGGCGTAGCGTAAAAGGGGCGCCCGGGCCAGTCGCATTTTAAGAGACAACATTTTATAACGAATACTTAAGAAATTGGTCTCTAGAAGTAGTGTATTGTTTTCTATACGTTAAAATATCCTGAATAACAGTGTCGTCAGACCCGTTCAACCGACACCCGCTACGCCTCTGCTGTTGTGTATTCAAAGCTGTTCGTCAGCTTACGAATTACCAAGGAAACTAACTAAATTAACATTCAGTTGAATGGCGTTTTCATACAAAATGCAAAATGGTGCAGTGGGTGCAATGTCTGAGAATTTGAAATATCTTCAAGTGCGTGACATTAACAGTTGAATGCAATATTGAAAATTGCATGAATGAATAAAGTGCACAGAATATAGGGGAGGGGATAAGAAGAGAGAGAGAGAGAGAGAGAGAGAGAGAGAGTGAGTGAGAGAGCAAAAGAAAGAAGACACTCGTAATGCAAGTTCGTCTCGGCTTCAACTTATCATCAACGTCATTTCCAAAGTTCGCGGCAAAAGCGTTGAAATGCTGTACCCTGCTCCGATTGATTGATTGGGGTATATTATGAGTATGACTTGATTATGTAATAAATATGGGTTGTTATTTAAAAATGAAAAAACATACATGCATAAAAATAATATTATTTGTATATTGTTATTTAGCGGTAAATTAAAAGATCTGTACAGTAAAGTGTATAGCGGACTGTAGGGTATTACGCAGCCGACAAACCCTGATTTGATGACTTATGTTGGGTTTCTTGTTGCTGCCGTCGGCATCAACGACTGCAACAACAACAATACGGCAACAGCTTCAGTTACTTTTAGTGGCATGTCCATGCCCCACCCCCACCCGCCACCTGCTGTGTGGTAACGTCTCCAGCCTTGTCCTGTCGCGTCCTGCATAAGTGCCGAGTGCTTGCCGCAAATAAATTTGATTTGCATGTGCAAATGAACGTGGAATTGAATTTTCTTATGCATGAAATGTGCGCATAATTGGTCTATGGCACACTCATACACTCTCACACGCACACACACATACGCACTCACATGCATACACAAAAGCATTCTAACGGTAGATAGACCTAGATAGGAAGAGCCACTACCAACATCCTATTTAGCCATTTACCACTAGACAAGTGCCCCAGTTGTGGCATTACTCGTAATTGCGTTTGTATAAATTTCTATAAAAAAAATAATAATTTTTAAGTATACTTGGATTGCAGATTGGAAAAAAGGTTATAATACCTTACACACATTTACTATATTACATACATATAAACATATATATATACATATATATGGAAATCAGTGAGTGTTTGTTAACAAGTAAAAAAGTTTTTATTATACAAATTTTAGAATTTATATCAAATAACTATTATCTTTATTGATAAAAAAAAAAACAAGTTATACGACCAGTATAGTAATATGTTTACTGTTATTCTCCGACTAAATTTATTCTAGAATTAGAATAAATTTTAATTAGAATTTGTAGTTAAATTAAAGTTTTGTTTTATTTTTGACTGGAAATCTATTATAAATATGTTTTTTCCTTTGTCCCGTAAAATTGTTTTCAGCATTTTCATTGATTCGATGAATGAACCATAATTATTATCAAACACCTTACACATTTTGTACGATTCATCTAATAACGCCACATTTTTTCCTACCAAAATAAAAAAATTGTTAGAAATTGTTAGAAAACCGTTGTATTGCTCACTAAAAACTGTTAAGAGTGGGCTTTATGCCCATCGTAGCGCCACATTTGACGCAGTTATGCCCACTGTATGGGGTGGTGTGGGAGGCGAGGGCTTGCACTCGAGAACTTGAATAATTAAAAATACAATATTGAAGTGCAAACAGTTGAGCAAAACTAGAGCGTTCCTCTGCTCTCCTGCTTCGGCTGTTGGGCGCACGCCACTACCCCGGCTGCACTTAACCAAAGATATCCACTTACAGGACTCAACGGATGTACGAATGTACATGCAACCCAATGACAGTGGAAATCCTGACAAGCTGTGCAAACAATCGAAGCAAAGGCATGACAAAAATGCAGCCCGTACAGTGATTCCTCGGCAGGCAGACGTGCAGATGCGCTGCTGCAGATGCTCTCAGAGAGCATGCTTATAGGTCAACGCCAGAAATAAGACGTACATGGGGATGGGTAGACGGACGCACTTCAACTAGAGATGAGAGCGGAGTAAAATTTTAAGTAAATTGATGATTATTAGTTTTATTTAAAGATTTGAAGTCTGATATCTATTTGATTTCATCTTATCTTAAAATATATACATATTAATAATATATATGTATAATATAGTATATGTATATTAATAATATAAATTATATATATACATAATACCCTTATCTGCTCCATACACATTTTTGAAACGAGCTATTAAATTATTAGCGTGCTAATGCTATTTATTCTCTAATAATAAAACTTGAAATTTGATATCGCATGCTTCATTTATTTCAGTGCGAACTCCCATCACTAACTGAAGGGCATTTTCGTTGAAGCGGCAAAGTCGACATCGTCATTGTCAACGCTTTTTGGCTTTGTTTTGCTCTCTTTGCAGCTGACTGTTACGGTTACCGTTAGCATTATTATTCCCGTTACCGTTACCGTTGCTGTCCCCTTGCCGTGCTCGTTTGCTCCTGTTACTGTTTTATTTATTGTTTGCGCTCATTTGAGTCAATTACGACAAACGGAGATTGTTAATTGTTTTGCTGCTGCTGCTGCTGCTGCTGCAGCGGCCGCCGCTCAAGTCCAAGACAAACAAGTCACATCCTGTCCAGTGGGCAACGGACCGATGGAAGAGGAAGAGGCAGAGCAGGAGGGGGTGTATGTGTGTGTGTTGCGCACTCCATTTTGTTTTCTAGTATTTATTCGTTTGCCTCTTTTGCCTTTGTTTCGCTGCTGCTGCTGCTGGCTGCTGCGGCTGCTTCTCGGCTGCTGCTTATTGTTTGGCTTTTGGTCTCTGTTGGCTTTTGTTTGTTTGCTTTTGGCCAATAAACGGTGTCTCCCTTATGGCTGTGACCCCCCTTAACTGCCATACCTCTGATCTTCAGCGCGTTTAATGGCGCGTTGAACGTTACATTTGCTCATCGTCTATCCCCCCTTCCCATTCATCTGCTGCTCGACTTCTCTGTGTCTCTTGCGTAAACTTTAATTGGCTGTCAGTTCATTGAGGTAAGTTTTAATTAATTTTTTCGACCATGCTTAATGTGTGGGTGTATTTCTATGTGTGTGTGTGTGTGTGTGTGATGGCATCTTTATCCCAAATGTATGCTGCTACTACTATGACTAACTGTTTGCGCTTCTCGGCCTCTCGACGAGCTAAGTGGTGCGTAATGCTGGGCACTCAAATGCTCTGCTAATTGTTTTACCAACATTTTCTTCTCTCCAGGGTATTACTTAAATGTTGTCAATCTTTATTAAAAGTATGTCTATGAATTTGATTGGTTTTATTTCAAAACATAGTTATTAAATTTCTTTTACCCTGAACCCATTGAAATGGGGTAAACAGAGTATAATGTTATATTATTATACTTATACAAGTTATATATTCTTCATATGTATATTCTTGTTGAGCCTTGTCTGTTCGTTCGTCTATCCGTCCCTCCGTACATCTCCTACAGTTAGACTTTCTATATTTACTATTAAAGGAGACACATTTCGGATACTTTTTGGATCTTCTCATTCAAACTCATTATCTCATCAACATGATGTTTTTTTTTGTTACTCTCCTAAAGAGCTCTTAAAGACCATATTGTTAATACAGTTTTTATATATAAAAAAAAAATAAAACAAATAAATTAAGGGCTTGCTGTTAATGGAGTTAGTATAAACATATAAAAATATTTATTTTTGTATAAATTTCTGGTCATACTGAATTCTTTGCTGGCAAATCACTGGGTCATTGAATAATATACAGACGTCAGAAATCAAAGATTTCGAAATCTTTATCGCGTATATATATAAAATATTCCAGTTAGCTTACGTAAAGTATCGTCCAGTAATAGTATTCGCGCCACATCGACTTGTCCCTATTTTGAAATACAACAAATACGAGTCTTCCTTTTTTGATGGAATGTATTAAGCTGATCATTGCGAACTATAGTTCACATAGCTTTATGGTCACAGTTGAAGTTCAAAAATTTATTTACAAACATTGCTTATCAGAGATTTTGATTTTCTTCAAATTTGGAATTTCAATAGATTGCACGTAACTTGTCAGGGTTAGTTAGTCCAAGCGTGGAATTTGTCGGGAACCTACAATGATATTTATAATTTTTATTAAACAATATGTAAGAGTATCGCTACAGATAATGATTATCATTATTATATCTATGAATATTATATTAGTAATGTGTAACCTACCGATATGCCACATCTTAGAAACCCTTTCCCTCTCTTTGGATAAAAGTTCCCGATCGTTATATTCAAATGGCAACTTATTTTCATACACTTCGTTTTCTGGGGGCTTTACTATTTTGACAGCTTTGCGGCTACGTTTTGTTATTAGAGTGTTATCCAGTTCGTTATGCTGCAGCTCATCAGAATCCTTTAGCCTGCGTTTGGGTAGCTTCATGTGCCAGCGATTTACATAGCCAGAAACCTGAGGCTTATAGTCGATTAAAGTGCGTTTGGTTTCGGTACCATAAAACCGTCTTGGAAAATCATTTTTGTATGAATTTAGATTTGAGCTAGCATCCTTCGAGACCGTACTGTTGGACATTATGTCCTTTAGTTTTCTAGATAAAACGGGTATCTGTCGTTCGGCGCCATAAAGCAATTCCTCTTGCATCCGGCGCTTCTGCAGATAATGCTCTTTTAGTATCTCATTGCATTTGCGCACCTGCTCGGCAGCTAGTTGGTTTTCAAACCGCCTCTCAGCAATGGGATGCCGTTTCCTTGATCTTTCCTCTTTAATCAAACTAGTTGCAGAACTTTTGTTTAAGTATTTGGAGTAATTAGGCTCGTTTGATTTGTGTGCATGTCTTTTAAGTTGATTGCAAGATGTCACATTACGATGCGGAGCCCAGCCTAAAAAAATATCCAAAATATTGTATATTGTATATTGTAAAATCAATTTCCTTCATAACTATGCGTACTCACCCTTTGGGAACCTTTTGGTTAAACCAAAGAGATTCAAACTGTTAATTTTATTTATATTTTTGACGGCCATTGCTAATTCTAATAAATATTACGGGAATACTAGTTGCTAACAATTTGTTTGTTAAAATTTTACGTCTGACTGATTTGAAACCGGGCTTGAAACTTTTTAATAAAATTTTCTCCCATGGCCTACTTAAAATTTTAAATTAGTTGTATGCAAGCATGTACATATGTATATAGGGAATGGGATATACTTGAAATATTATCAACGCATTTCTTAAATAAAGCCGATAACATAAGATTTGCCTGTTTGACTTGACTTCTCACCGAGAAATGCTTTAAATTAGTTGATTCAATTTCTATGTAAAAATGCCCGAAGTTTTAAGAGTTTCGGTTGAATTCTCAGGTGTGTTTTAAATTCCTTTGGGATCCTACGACAAGCACTCAACAAATTACGTGTAACTTGAGCCTAACTAATGTCTTATAATGCACAACGATGCGGTTCATTAGCGAAATATCACGCCTAATGTCCATTAGGTAACATCTTCCAATTGAGCCCAAAAAAAAAAAAAAAAAAAAAAAAAATTGCGTTAAGTATTTTGTAATATTTAATGTTTAGCGAAAAGGTCGGTCAAAGTCAGCAGCGAAGACTTTAGCATGACTTAAATAATCCTTAACCGACCATCATAATGATGATGATGATCAGCAACATAATGTTGTTGCTGTTGCTGTTGTAGGAGGAGCATGTCCAGCAATCGCACCCGAAACGTGCTGCTCCTCCAGGTCTTACCGGAGCATCTCGTTTAGAAAAATTGCTCACGCACGGGTTCGTTTTGGCTAGGTGGGTGGGTAGGTGGGTAGATGGTTGAAAGGTTTGGGGTGGGGGTGAGGATTGCTGGTGAAGTTTTGTAGGTGGATTTTAAGTGCTGGCAGCTCTGCGGTTTTACTTGCTTCTGATTTTGTTTACCATTTACCGTTCAACATTTTTTTGCCTGTGTATCGTTCGTCGCCTAAGCGCATTAAAACTTTTCTTTTTCCTTTCCTTTATTTTTTTGTTTCTTTCGACAATTTTCTTTATTTCGTGCACTTTATTGAAAGCACATCACGTAGTGCACCTGATTTGCTGACAATCCTTGGACATTCTAAATAGGCAACCGGCACAGACTTAAGACTGGACTCAAAGTTTCGACACGGGCTGCATACGAAATTCGTGCAACGTTTTGTGGCATCGTTTTAATTAAGATTAATTGCTTTCAGTAGTTAATAAATTCATTCGCTTTGATGAGTACTTGAATTACGCTTAAAAGAGTCCCATTTAAGGACCTCAATGTTAAGCTTATGGAAATTTTAATACGAGCGAGTGAGTGACCAGGACAGTTTTTTATTTTTATTTTTGAAAGAAGATATAAAATAAATTTTTAAAGACCTTTACGCATTTAAATGGAGATAAATATAGTTAAGATTTTGATTTAGATTAAAGATTTTATTATACACATAAGTTAATAACATAAACAACAACACAGCATTATATTAGCAATGAGGATGAATTATTGAAGCATCGCATAACCATCTTTAGATTTGTTATTGTTCAGGGTTATACATACTGGGACACACACTCTTCAGCTTAACAGGCTATCCAACACTCTCACCCAACCACTCTCGACGGTTGTGTGTTTTGACCCGGCTTTGTAACATTTCAATCTGCTGGCCATGGAGCATCTCGTGTTTGGTCTAGCACCTGCTTTTTGGCCATTTGGTCGATCTGCTGGACTCGGCTTCAATGGCTTCATTAGCCAAGTGCATTTGCTGAACGTGTTGTTGTTTTTTGTTGTTGTTGCTGTTGTTGTTTTGTGGTCCGTAATTGCAAGCGAATCATTGCGGGCCACACGAACGTCAAACAAAACTGAGCATCATTTTGGGTAATTGGATTTCCATATCTTTGGACAGCTGTGCATGCAAATACAAATGTATATGTGTGTGTGTATGCTTGTGTAGGCTGTAAAAGTGTTTCCAGTTTCTCTAAGAGGTCAGTCACATTTATAGATGGAAAACAAATTTGAACTATTCTAATTATAAATAAGCATATAATTGGGGATTTGTATCCAACATTCGAAGTATCGAAAATGATATGCATCAAGCTTGATTACTCTTGCTATGAAGATTACGAGATATTCTCGAAATACTAAGCCTGTTAACGATAACAAGCAAATGGAAAGAGCTCTTGATTATTTAAAATAAACTCGATCTGCGCTTGCTATAGGAGAACCTACATAACAAATTTCAAGTCTTTAGCTATTATACCTTTTGACATCGACGCATTCATACAAAGGGACGGACGGATTGAGGGACGGCTATTAGACAGACATAGGGCTAAAATGATTCGGCTGTCTATTCTGATGAAGAATATACATATATATACTTAATGGGGTCCGCAACAAAATCTTTATACCCTATTTACTCACGTAAGAAATGTGGAGTATAGAAATATAATCAAACTAGAAACCGATACATTTTTTGACTTTATTAACTAACTTAATTTCAACAGCGATTTTAGTTGTTTGTCTGCATATTTACTTAAGCAGTGTTCCAGCCTTCAGTCATAATCGTGGGCGAGTACTTAAATTCCAATCTGAAGATAGTCCATGGCTCCGTGGGCCGCTCTTGGTGCAGTTAATGCCGCATTAGCGTGAATATCCTCAAGGATTACAGCACTATGAGCAGCATGTATGGCAGCACGGGGTACAGCAAAGACTGCAGCAGGGGCTGCAACACGGACTGCAACAAGACATATAGCAGGTGCAGCTGCAGGCGCTGCTGCAGGGGCTGCAACACGGACTGCAACACGGACTGCAACACGGACTGCAACACGGACTGCAGCAGGGACTGCAACAAGGAGAGCACATCGTGATTCAAAGACGGAAGCTACTGAAACATGGAAAGTTAATTCATCATTTGTAAAGTTAACACCATCAAATTATATTTAGGACCCACACTCAATGGTAACACTTCACAAATCTAGGTACTGCATATTTGCAAACGTATTGTGCGAGTAATGATTGAGCAAAAACGTGCTCTATAGTTCACACAAACGGTACAACAAATGTTTAATTACACCGAAGACTGGAACCTGTGATTGAATAAAATTAAAATTATTTATTTTATTTTAAACAACATAATTGTAAATACTTACACATTTGCAGACAGTCACATTCTCACATAAACATGAATATATGTTTATAGAGCAGGAGTCAAAAGAATTCTGATTACATATGTATGTGTAAAGGCATATTGGTAGAAAAACCTATATCAAGGCTTGCTTTTCGTATGTTTATACTTTATAAAATATCGAAGGTCCATCGCTTAAACTGCTATGACAGAGGAAATGAAAGAGCCATTACCACAAAGAACTATTTTAAAATTTTCTTCAGGTAAACGAAAGTTATACATTAAAAGTTCGTTAGCCTCAAACAAATTTTTTTTATCGAATACATTTACAAAACTAGATAATGAGCAAGAGAAACCTTGACATAGATAAAAGTATTCAAATTGCATACCATACAGATTGTAGTGCATTGACACTGAAATCAATTAGTACTAAGTACTTCATATGTGATTAACAGTTCGTATAAAAGAATGTAGGCTTAGCAAAATAGAAGCAGTGTCTCACAGTAGGTCGATATGGTAAGAAGTCAGAACCGAAATCTAACCTCCACATTCTAACAAAATGATTAGCCTTACAGGTGTTTCCTAATATTTGCAATATTGCAAACCTTTTCTGTTGCAATGGTCAAGTGCGGGCCGGATCTGCGGCGACAAATTCAACCTCGACAAATTATTACAACAGATTTTCCAGTCTTGACAACTTCGGAAATAGAAATCACTACGTTAAGTCTTTGTGATTTGTTTCCACATCTTTTACTCGACTGTAGTACAACAACTGTTATAACTCCGACGCCGACTATAGTAACAGCTCCTACAACAACTACGGCACTAGCAACTACAGTAACAACTCCGGCACCAACTACAGCAACAGAAATCACAACGAAGAGCCTATGTGAATTGTTTCCACATCTTTCACTCGACTGTAGTACAACCACAGTAACGACGACCACAGTAACAACTCCAACGGCAACAACACCAATAGAAAGCACTACGAAGAGTCTGTGTGAATTGTTTCCGCACCTTCCGATCTGTAGAACAACCACAGTGACAACTCCAGAAACAACTTCCGAACCTACAACCACTGTAACAACTCCGACGACAACTACAGGAACAATTCCGACGACAACAACAGTAACAACTCCGACGTCAACTACAGTAACAACTCCGACGACAACTCCAACGACAACAACAATAACAACTCCGACGACAACTACAGGAACAATTCCGACGACAACAACAGTAACAACTCCGACGACAACAACAGTAACAACTCCGACGACAACTACAGTAACAATTCCGACGACAACAACAATAACAACTCCGACGACAACAACAGTAACAACTCCGACGACAACTCCGACGACAACTCCGACGACAACAACAGTAACAACTCCGACGACAACTCCGACGACAACTCCGACGACAACTCCGACGACAACTCCGACGACAACTCCGACGACAACTCCGACGACAACTCCAACGACAACAACAATAACAACTCCGACGACAACAACAATAACAACCCCGACGACAACTCCGACGACAACTCCGACGACAACTACAGTAACAACTCCGACGACAACAACAATAACAACCCCGACGACAACTACAGTAACAACTCCGACGACAACTACAGTAACAACTCCGACGACGACTCCGACAACAACTACAGTAACAACCCCGACGACAACAACAATAACAACCCCGACGACAACAACAGTAACAACTCCGACGACGACTCCGACAACAACTACAGTAACAACCCCGACGACAACAACAATAACAACCCCGACGACAACAACAGTAACAACTCCGACGTCAACTACAGTAACAACTCCGACGACAACTCCAACGACAACAACAATAACAACTCCGACAACAACTACAGTAACAACTCCGACGACAACTACAGTAACAACTCCGACGACAACTACAGTAACAACTCCGACGACAACTACAGTAACAACTCCGACGACAACAACAATAACAACTCCGACGACAACTACAGTAACAACTCCGACGACAACAACTACAGTCACAACTCCGACGACAACTACAGTTACAACTCCGACGACAACTACAGTAACAACTCCGACGACGACTCCGACAACAACTACAGTAACAACTCCGACGACAACTACAGTAACAACTCCGACGACAACTGCAATTACATCAGAGCCAAGCACACCATCACACAACAACGAACACCACAAGCACCACCACATGCATCATTATCATTTACATGCCAAGCCTTTGCCTATTCGTCTTCCTCCCAACCTGCCTCCTCCTTTAGTGCTGGATGGAAATGTACTACTACCGCCACCGGGAGTGCCATTGCCTGCTATTCTACCTCCCAGAAAACCGCCTGTGCCTGTTCTTTTCATTCCACCAATACAACAACTACCGCAGACTCCAGCGCCTCATCTGATTCATTTGCCCGGACTTCGACCCCCACCACCTCCTCCTAATCCTTTTGGATATCATTGGAAGAGCTATAATAAATTTACACCTACAACATAATTTGGTGTGATTGTGTAAAAACAAAATATTATAAAAATATCATATCATGCACTTAAACAAATTTTCATGTTGGTTATTTATTCAGAGCTCTAAGATATTTAGTAGAAACAAGATACATATTTTAAACATGATACGATAATTGTTATAAAAAATAAATATGTACTCTAAACATATTATGTAAACTTAAACATTGCACAATATACATTGATAAGAATTAGTAATCGAATTGATAATATTGACTTCGTTTGAATCGGTAATCTCGGAACTTGTGCGAATTAAGAATTTTCTTCTAAAAAATTTACATGAAGGACTGCTTCTATTACGCGAATATTTTTTTCGAATTATTGAAAATGTGTACGTTTTATATTTATTAGAATTGATATAAAATTGATTGATATATAAACAGATCGCAAAACGTGTGCAAATGAAAATAAATTTCTGCCATAAACCTTTTTTTTTTTTATTGGTTATTAAAGAAGCTGAGGTCGACTTGGATTGAAAAGTTTTTATCGCTCATATTAATGTATTTGTACTTACTAAAGTTACATTGAAATCAGTTTACTGATTATGTTTACTGTGTATGATATATTGGCATATTGTCTATGTGCGTACTTATATTTACACAAATTGAAAATTTGTAACTTATAAAAGTAAGTGACTTATGTAATCATTAAAACAAAATGATTCTTCAAATACATGATCTTATTAATGAATGTTTAAAGACTCATAGGAAAGCAATATTCGTTTCAATGCTATTAGGCTTAGACTTTGTTTTGTTGAATACATTCACAAAATTAGAAAATGAAGAGGAAAAACATTTACACTTAGGAATTTGGGTACCCGAAAAAGATAAAAATAGTCAAATTGCTTACCGTACATTACTAAAGACAAGCTACATATACATACATATATATATATACATTACTACCCTTGTTTAGAGATTGTAGTCCATTGACACCGAAAACAATTAGACGTTAAGTACTTCACATCTGATTATGAGTTGAACAGTTCCTATAAAAGAATGTAAACATAGCAAAATAGAAGCAGTGTCTCACAGTAGGTCGATATGGTAAGAAGTCCAAACCAAAATCACTCTTCAACACATCCTAACAAAATGATTAGCCTTACAGGTGTTTCCTAATATTTGCAATATTGCACACCGTTTCTGTTGCAATGGTCAAATGCGGGCCGGATCTTCGGCGACAAATTCAGCCTCGCCAAATTACTACAACCGTATCTACCACCATTGAGCCAACTCCAACCCCAACTACAGTTACAACTCCAACTACTGAACTTACAACCACTGAGACAAGTCCAACGCCAACTACAGTAACAACTCCGGCACCAACTACAGAAACAGAAAGCACAACAAAGAGCCTATGTGAATTGTTTCCACATCTTTCACTCGACTGTAATACAACAACTGTGACAACTCCAACGACAACGACAGTAACTACAACCACTGAGACAACTCCAACGCCCACCACAGTGACAACTCCAACTACTGTACCTACGAGCACTGAGACAACTCCAACCCCAACTACAGTGACAACCCCAACTACTGTACCTACAAGCACTGAGACAACGTCGACAACGGTGACAACCCCAACTACTGTACCTACAACCACTGAGACAACATCCACTACAGTGACAACTCCAACTACTGTACCTACAACCACTGAGACAACTCCAACCCCAACTACAGTAACAACTCCAACTACTGTACCTACAACCACTGAGACAACTCCAACCCCAACTACAGTAACAACTCCAACTACTGTACCTACAAGCACTGAAACAACGTCCACAACGGTGACAACTCCAACTACTGTACCTACAACCACTGAGACAACGTCCACAACGGTGACAACTCCAACTACTGTACCTACAACCACTGAGACAACTCCAACGCCCACTACAGTGACAACTCCAAATACGGAACCTACAAGCACTGAGACAACGTCCACAACGGTGACAACTCCAACTACTGTACCTAAAACCACTGAGACAACTCAAACGACCACTACAGTGACAACCCCAACTACTGTACCTACAACCACTGAGACAACGTCCACAACGGTGACAACTCCAACTACTGTACCTACAACCACTGAGACAACTCCAACGCCCACTACAGTGACAACCCCAACTACTGTACCTACAAGCACTGAGACAACGTCCACAACGGTGACAACTCCAACTACTGTACCTACAACCACTGAGACAACTCCAACGCCCACTACAGTGACAACTCCAACTACTGTACCTACAACCACTGAGACAACTCCAACTACTGTACCTACAACCACTGAGACAACTCCAACGCCCACTACAGTGACAACTCTAACTACTGTACCTACAACTACTGAGACAACTCCAGCCCCAACCACAGTGACAACTCCAACTAATGTACCTACAACCACTGAGACAACTCCAACGCCCACTACAGTGACAACTCCAACTACTGTACCTACAACCACTGAGACAACGTCCACAACGGTGACAACTCTAACTACGGTACCTACAACCACTGAGACAACGTCCACAACGGTGACAACTCCAACTACTGTACCTACAACCACCGAGACAACGTCCACAACGGTGACAACTCCAACTACTATACCTGCAACCACTGAGACAACTCCAACGCCCACTACAGTGACAACTCCAACTACTGTACCTACAACCACTGAGACAACTCCAACGCCCACTACAGTGACAACTCAAAATACGGAACCTACAACCACCGAGACAACGTCCACAACGGAGACAACTCCAACTACGGTACCTACAACCACTGAGACAACTCCAACCCCAACTACAGTAACAACTCCAACTACTGTACCTACAACCACTGAGACAACTCCAACCCCAACTACAGTAACAACTCCAACTACTGTACCTACAACCACTGAGACAACTCCAACGCCCACTACAGTGACAACTCCAACTACTGTACCTACAACCACTGAGACAACTCCAACGCCCACTACAGTGACAACTCCAACTACTGTACCTACAACCACTGAGACAACTCCAACGCCCACTACAGTGACAACTCCAACTACGGTACCTACAACCACTGAGACAACTCCAACCCCAACTACAGTAACAACTCCAACTACTGTACCTACAACCACTGAGACAACTCCAACGCCCACTACAGTGACAACTCCAACTACTGTACCTACAACCACTGAGACAACTCCAACCCCAACTACAGTAACAACTCCAACTACTGTACCTACAACCACTGAGACAACTCCAACCCCAACTACAGTAACAACTCCAACTACGGTACCTACAACCACTGAGACAACTCCAACGCCCACTACAGTGACAACTCCAACTACTGTACCTACAACCACTGAGACAACTCCAACGCCCACTACAGTGACAACTCCAACTACTGTACCTACAACCACTGAGACAACTCCAACGCCCACTACAGTGACAAATCCAACTACTGTACCTACAACCACTGAGACAACTCCAACCCCAACTACAGTAACAACTCCAACTACGGTACCTACAACCACTGAGACAACGTCCACAACGGTGACAACTCCAACTACTGTACCTACTACCACTGAGACAACGTCCGCAACGGTGACAACTCCAACTACTGTACCTACAACCACTGAGACAACTCCTACTCCCACTACAGTGACAACTCCAACTACGGTACCTTCAACCACTGAGACAACTACAACGCCCACAACAGTGACAACTCCAACTACTGTACCTACAACCACTGAGACAACTCCTGCGCCCACTACAGTGACAACTCCAACTACTGTACCTACAACCACTGAGACAACTCCTACGCCCACTACAGTGAAAACTCCAACTACTGTACCTACAACCACTGAGACAACTCCTACGCCCACTACAGTGACAACGCCAACTACTGTACCTACAACCACTGAGACAACTCGAACGCCCACTACAGTAACAACCCCCACTACTGTACCTACAAGCACTGAGACAACGTACACAACGGTGACAACTCCAACTACGGTACCTACAACCACTGTGACAACTCCAACAACTGTACCTACAACCACTGAGACAACTTCAACACCAACTACAGTGACAACTCCAACTACGGTACCTACAACCACTGAGACAACGTCCACAACGGTGACAACTCCAACTACTGTACCTACAACCACTGAGACAACGTCCACAACGGTGACAACTCCAACTACTGTACCTACAACCACTGAGACAACTCCAACGCCCACTACAATGACAACTCCAACTACTGTACCTACAACTACTGAGACAACGTCCACTACAGTGACTACTCCAACTACTGTACCTACAACCACTGAGACAACTCCAACCCCAACTACAGTAACAACTCCAACTACGGTACCTACAACCACTGAGACAACTCCAACCACAACTACAGTAACAACTCCAACAACTGTACCTACAACCACTGAGACAACTCCAACCCCAACTACAGTAACAACTCCAACTACTGTACCTACAACCACTGAGACAACGTTCACTACAGTGACAACTCCAATTACTGTACCTACAACCACTGAGACAACTCCAACACCAACCACAGTGACAAGTCCAACTACTGTACCTACAACCACTGAGACAACGTCCACAACGGTGACAACTCCAACTACTGTACCTACAACCACTGAGACAACTCCAACGCCCACTACAGTGACAACTCCAAGTACTGTACCTACAACTACTGAGACAACGTCCACTACAGTGACTACTCCAACTACTGTACCTACAACCACTGAGACAACTCCAACCCCAACTACAGTAACAACTCCAACTACTGTACCTACAACCACTGAGACAACTCCAACCCCAACTACAGTAACAACTCCAACTACTGTACCTACAACCACTGAGACAACGTTCACTACAGTGACAACTCCAACTACTGTACCTACAACTACTGAGACAACGTCCACAACGGTGACAGTTCCAACTACTGTACCTACAACTACTGAGACAACTTCATCTCCAACCACAGTCACAACTCCAACTACTGTACCTACAACCACTGAGACAACTCAAACGACCACTACAGTGACAACTCCAACTACTGTACCTACAACCACTGAGACAACTCCAACACCAACCACAGTGACAAGTCCAACTACTGTACCTTCAACCACTGAGACAACGTCCACAACGGTGACAACTCCAACTACTGTACCTACAACTACTGAGACAACTTCATCTCCAACCACAGTCACAACTCCAACTACTGTACCTACAACCACTGAGACAACGTCCACTACAGTGACAACTCCAACTACTGTACCTACAACCACTGAGACAACTCCAACACCAACCACAGTGACAACTCCAACTACTGTACCCACAACCACTGAGACAACTCCAACGCCCACTACAGTGACAACTCCAACTACGGTACCTACAACCACTGAGACAACTCCAACACCCACTACAGTGACAACTCCAACTACTGTACCTACAACTACTGAGACAACTTCATCTCTAACCACAGTCACAACTCCAACTACTGTACCTACAACCACTACAGTGACAACTCCAATTACTGTACCTACAACCACTGAGACAACTCCAACACCAACCACAGTGACAAGTCCAACTACTGTACCTACAACCACTGAGACAAGTCCAACGCCCACTACAGTGACAACTCCAACTACTGTACCTACAACTACTGAGACAACGTCCACAACGGTGACAACTCCAACTACGCTACCTACAACCACTGAGACAACTCAAACGACCACTACAGTGACAACTCCAACAACTGTACCTACAACCACTGAGACAACTCCAACACCAACCACAGTGACAACTCCAACTACTGTACCCACAACCACTGAGACAACTCCAACGCCCACTACAGTGACAACTCCAACTACGGTACCTACAACCACTGAGACAACTCCAACACCCACTACAGTGACAACTCCAACTACGGTACCTACAACCACTGAGACAACTCCAACACCCACTACAGTGACAACTCCAACTACTGTACCTACAACTACTGAGACAACTTCATCTCTAACCACAGTCACAACTCCAACTACTGTACCTACAACCACTACAGTGACAACTCCAATTACTGTACCTACAACCACTGAGACAACTCCAACACCAACCACAGTGACAAGTCCAACTACTGTACCTACAACCACTGAGACAAGTCCAACGCCCACTACAGTGACAACTCCAACTACGGTACCTACAACCACTGAGACAACTCCAACACCCACTACAGTGACAACTCCAACTACTGTACCTACAACTACTGAGACAACTTCATCTCTAACCACAGTCACAACTCCAACTACTGTACCTACAACCACTACAGTGACAACTCCAACTACGGTACCTACAACCACTGAGACAACTCCAACACCCACTACAGTGACAACTCCAACTACTGTACCTACAACTACTGAGACAACTTCATCTCTAACCACAGTCACAACTCCAACTACTGTACCTACAACCACTACAGTGACAACTCCAATTACTGTACCTACAACCACTGAGACAACTCCAACACCAACCACAGTGACAAGTCCAACTACTGTACCTACAACCACTGAGACAAGTCCAACGCCCACTACAGTGACAACTCCAACTACTGTACCTACAACTACTGAGACAACGTCCACAACGGTGACAACTCCAACTACGCTACCTACAACCACTGAGACAACTCAAACGACCACTACAGTGACAACTCCAACTACTGTACCTACAACTACTGAGACAACGTCCACAACGGTGACAACTCCAACTACGCTACCTACAACCACTGAGACAACTCAAACGACCACTACAGTGACAACTCCAACTACTGTACCTACAACCACTGAGACAACTCCAACCCCATCTACAGTAACAACTCCAACTACGGTACCTACAACCACTGAGACAACTCCAACCCCAACTACAGTGACAACTCCAACTACTGTACCTACAACCACTGAGACAACTCCAACGGCCACTACAGTGACAACTCCAAATACAGAACCTACAAGCACTGAGACAACGTCCACAACGGTGACAACTCCAACTACTGTACCTACAACCACTGAGACAACTCAAACGACCACTACAGTGACAACCCCATCTACTGTACCTACAAGCACTGAGACAACGTCCACAACGGTGACAACTCCAACTACTGTACCTACAACCACTGAGACAACTCAAACGACCACTACAGTGACAACCCCATCTACTGTACCTACAAGCACTGAGACAACGTCCACAACGGTGACAACTCCTACTACTGTACCTACAACCACTGAGAGAACGTCCACAACGGTGACAACTCCAACTACTGTACCTACAACCACTGAGACAACTCAAACGACCATTACAGTGACAACTCCAACAACTGTACCTACAACCACTGAGACAACTCCAACGCCCACCACTGTGACAACTCCAACTACTGTACCTACAACCACTGAGACAACTCCAACCCCAACTACAGTAACAACTCCAACTACGGTACCTACAACCACTGAGACAACTCAAACGACCACTACAGTGACAACCCCATCTACTGTACCTACAAGCACTGAGACAACGTCCACAACGGTGACAACTCCAACTACTGTACCTACAACCACTGAGACAACTCAAACGACCACTACAGTGACAACCCCATCTACTGTACCTACAAGCACTGAAACAACGTCCACAACGGTGACAACTCCAACTACTGTACCTACAACCACTGAGACAACGTCCACAACGGTGACAACTCCAACTACTGTACCTACAACCACTGAGACAACTCCAACACCCACTACAGTGACAACTCCAACTACTGTACCTACAACTACTGAGACAACTTCATCTCTAACCACAGTCACAACTCCAACTACTGTACCTACAACCACTACAGTGACAACTCCAATTACTGTACCTACAACCACTGAGACAACTCCAACACCAACCACAGTGACAAGTCCAACTACTGTACCTACAACCACTGAGACAAGTCCAACGCCCACTACAGTGACAACTCCAACTACTGTACCTACAACTACTGAGACAACGTCCACAACGGTGACAACTCCAACTACGCTACCTACAACCACTGAGACAACTCAAACGACCACTACAGTGACAACTCCAACTACTGTACCTACAACTACTGAGACAACGTCCACAACGGTGACAACTCCAACTACGCTACCTACAACCACTGAGACAACTCAAACGACCACTACAGTGACAACTCCAACTACTGTACCTACAACCACTGAGACAACTCCAACCCCATCTACAGTAACAACTCCAACTACGGTACCTACAACCACTGAGACAACTCCAACCCCAACTACAGTGACAACTCCAACTACTGTACCTACAACCACTGAGACAACTCCAACGGCCACTACAGTGACAACTCCAAATACGGAACCTACAAGCACTGAGACAACGTCCACAACGGTGACAACTCCAACTACTGTACCTACAACCACTGAGACAACTCAAACGACCACTACAGTGACAACCCCAACTACTGTACCTACAACCACTGAGACAACGTCCACAACGGTGACAACTCCAACTACTGTACCTACAACCACTGAGACAACTCCAACGCCCACTACAGTGACAACCCCAACTACTGTACCTACAAGCACTGAGACAACGTCCACAACGGTGACAACTCCAACTACTGTACCTACAACCACTGAGACAACTCAAACGACCACTACAGTGACAACCCCAACTACTGTACCTACAACCACTGAGACAACGTCCACAACGGTGACAACTCCAACTACTGTACCTACAACCACTGAGACAACTCCAACGCCCACTACAGTGACAACCCCAACTACTGTACCTACAAGCACTGAGACAACGTCCACAACGGTGACAACTCCAACTACTGTACCTACAACCACTGAGACAACTCCAACGCCCACTACAGTGACAACTCTAACTACTGTACCTTCAACAACTGAGACAACTCCAGTCCCAGCCACAGTGACAACTTCAACCACAGTGCCTACAACTACTGAGACAACTCCAGCCCCAACCACAGTGACAACTCCAACTAATGTACCTACAACCACTGAGACAACTCCAACGCCCACTACAGTGACAGCTCCAACTACTGTACCTACAACCACTGAGACAACAACTGTATTTACAACCACTGGGACAACGCCAACAACTTCTACGTCTACAACCGTGCCTGCACCACATCACAAGGAACACCATAAGCACCACCACTTTCATAGCCATCATTTACATCCGCTACCACTTCCTCTCCCTTTACCTCCCAAGCTGCCTTCTATGTCAGAGCTTGGGGCACCACTTATAATAACGCCATTAGGTATTATAAGACCAGCTCCACCTCCTCTTTTACCGTTACCTGTTATTCCACCACCTAGTATTCCACCACCTCGTATACCACTACCTGGGATTCCACCACATCGCATTCCAGCACCAGCTATTCCACTCCCCGGTATTCCACCACCTCGTATTCCACCACATCGTATTCCTGCACCTGCTATTCCACCACCTCGTATTCCACCACTTGGTGTTCCACCTCCTCTACCTCTTCCTCTGCCTAGTATTCCACCTCCACGACAACCGTCTCTTTCAGTTATTGGCATTCCACCGCTAAATAAAGTACCGCTTCCTCCAGCTCCTCCCTTAATACCGTTGCCCGGACTGCCACCCCCAGCGCCACTTCCTAATCCCTTTGGTTTTAAATGGAGGTCTCTTTATAAAACAACGTCCTAAATTAAATAAAAGCATTAATCCAAAATATACATTGTAAAAAAAGATAATAAAAATATTACTTGAAATTTTAAAAATATCTTTTTAATGGGGTGTTCAATAAAGATCACATGTGCGGGAAGAAAGAAAATGTACAATAAATTTATTATGAACATTATTTATTTCGAGGCTATATATCTATGTCCACGACGCACATGAATAAATGCCAATTCCAATACCTTGAAAGAATTCGCGAAGCTATAGATTTGTTAATTATGTTGCTTTCTATCTGACTTAAATGAAATTAGAATATTTTTATACTACTTTAAAATGCACATTTTTAATATAGTATACAAAAAAATGTCCTTGAAAAACAAAAATATGTTATAGATAACAACGACGTGTGTAAGTTATTGTTATCGCCTGTTTTAGAGTATTATACTTAAATATTATGTAATACTCGTCTGTTTGCTTTTAGAGCTGGAGACATAAAATGTAGATAAAAAATTAACATTTTATATATTAACCTCTTGGCAGCATGGAAAATTGGGAAATAATTTGTCAATAAAAGCTTTGGTTTAAAGAAGTTAGGGACTTAAAATTAAAATAAATGTTTTTATAAAGTATATATATTTTTGTCAGGATCAACAGACGAGTCGATAATGCCTTTTACGACAACCTGTCCGTCGATCACTGCGACTACAAAAGTTAGACACTTGAATTTAACATTAGGGTTCTACTATAGCACGCACATATCGAGTTTGTTTTCGATTGCCGATAAATCTTTTCGTTTTCTTGTTATCGATAATACGTTTTAGTGTTTTTTTTTAGTGTGAGCATATCTCCTACATTTTAAGAGATATAGGTATCAAACTTACTAAAAATGTACTTCGGATTATATATACCTACCCCGTTTCTGAGTTATTGGGGAGCAAATCATGTTTTCATTTTTTGAGATAGAAAGTTGCGCTTCGACAGGTATACGCAAAAATGTGTCATTAAAGTATAAAAAAGGTTCATTACGATCGGATAAGAAACAAAAAAGTTATAGGCGCGCGCATTTTAAATGTTCGAAGCGACAGCGCAGCGTCGATATCACCAGGGGCCTGCGCTTGGCGCTGTCGTCAATAGCGGCGCGCATTCGCATATGTGTGTGTATGTATGCGAGTGTGCGATAGTTTAACGCTAAGGTTCAATTAGTTCAAGCATGTATGTGTATGCTTAAGTTCTTCTGTAAGCATGTAGCAAAATTAAATATATGAGTGTATAACAGTACTGCACTGTGCTAAGGGCATTTCTTAGTTGAGCACACTCGTGTTTTCTTACTTGCTATACCATAAATAGACTGAAATATTTTTGTGAAAATGTATGTAAGATCCAGATGGAGTTTGTTTTGAAAAAAACGATTACTTTTTTCGTTTGCTTGTTATCACTAACACGTATTGCTATTTAAAACTTACTATATATCTATGTATTCATTCAAAGGAGGCACACATTTTGGAGACTTCGGATTTTGGATACCTCCACCCATTAGAAAGATGCGTTTTCAAAGAAGACACTATTTTCTTGTAATGTTTGTACTTACTAACTGTAAGATTGTATTTACTGTGTACGATTTTTTATCATATTGTACATCTAAGTGTTCCTTGTACTTAAACAAAAATGATATATTTTAACATATAAGAGCAAGTAAGTTATGTAGTCTGTTACCTACCGAAAACTATTCCATAAAACAAACTTTAAAATTTTAAAAAAATATTTATTGACTCACATGGAAGCAATATTCGTATCTATGCGATTAGGCATAAACCTTGTTTCGTCGAATACATTCACAAAATTAGATAATAAAGAGGAATAACATTTACTTTTAGGAATTTAACTATCCGAAAAAGATAAAAATAGTCAAATTACTTCCTATGCATTACTGAAGACAAGCTACATATAATATTTATACACTGCTTTCCTTGTTTGGAGATTGTAGTCCATTGACACCGAAAACAATTAGACGTTAAGTACTTCACATCTGATTATGAGTTGAACAGTTCCTATAAAAGAATGTAAGCATAGCAAAATAGAAGCAGTGTCTCACAGTAGGTCGATATGGTAAGAAGTCCAAACCAAAATCACTCTTCAACACATCCTAACAAAATGATTAGCCTTACAGGTGTTTCCTAATATTTGCAATATTGCACACCGTTTCTGTTGCAATGGTCAAATGCGGGCCGGATCTTCGGCGACAAATTCAGCCTCGCCAAATTACTACAACAGATTCTCCAGTCTCGACAACAACACCAATAGAAAGCACTACGAAGAGTCAGTGTGAATTATTTCCACACCTTCCGATCTGTAGAACCACAGTGACAACTCCAGCAACAACTACCGTATCTACCACCATTGAGCCAACTCCAACCCCAACTACAGTTACAACTCCAACTACTGAACTTACAACCACTGAGACAAGTCCAACGCCAACTACAGTAACAACTCCGGCACCAACTACAGCAACAGAAAGCACAACAAAGAGCCTATGTGAATTGTTTCCACATCTTTCACTCGACTGTAATACAACAACTGTGACAACTCCAACGGCAACGACAGTAACTACAACCACAGTGACAACCCCAACTACTGTATCTACAACCACTGAGACAACTCCACCGCCCACCACAGTGAAAACTCCAACTACTGTACCTACAACCACTGAGATAACTCCAACCCCAACTACAGTGACAACTCCAACTACTGTACCTACAACCACTGAGACAACTCAAACCCCAACTACAGTAACAACTCCATCGACAATAACTGTACCTACGACCACAGTGACAACACAAATGCCCACTACAGTGACAACTCCAACAACTGTACCTACAACAACTGAGACAACTGCAACGACAACAACTATACCAACTACAACAGTCACAACTCCGAAAACTACGGTACCCACAACTACAGTCACAACTCCGACGACTACAGTATCCACAACTTCAGTTGAAACTCCGATAACTACAGTTCCTACTACGACGGTACCCACAACTACAGTCACAACTCCGACGACTACAGTACCCACAACTACAGTTACAACTCCGACAACTACAGTTCCTACTACGACGGAGAACACAACTACAGTCACAACTCCGACAGCTACGGTACCCACAACTACAGTCACAACTCCGACGACTACAGTACCCACAACTACAGTCACAACTCCGACTACCACGGAACCCACAACTACAGTTACAACTCCAACAACTACGGTACCCACAACTACAGTTACAACTCCGACAACTGCGGTACCCACAACTACAGTCACAACTCCGACAACTACGGTACCCACAACTACAGTTACAACTCCGACAACTACAGTTCCTACTACGACGGAGCCCACAACTACAGTGACAACTCCGACAACTACGGTACCCACAACTACAGTCACAACTCCGACAACTACGGTACCCACAACTACAGTTACAACTCCGACAACTACAGTTCCTACTACGACGGAGCCCACAACTACAGTCACAACTCCGACAGCTACGGTACCCACAACTACAGTTTCTACTACGACGGAGCCCACAACTACAGTTTCTACTACGACGGAGCCCACAACTACAGTCACAACTCCAACAACTACGGTACCCACAACTACAGTGACAACATCGACAACTACAATACCCACAACTACAGTTACAACTCCGACAACTACAGTTCCTACTACGACGGAGCCCACAACTACAGTGACAACTCCGACAACTACGGTACCCACAACTACAGTCACAACTCCGACAACTACGGTACCCACAACTACAGTTACAACTCCGACAACTACAGTTCCTACTACGACGGAGCCCACAACTACAGTCACAACTCCGACAGCTACGGTACCCACAACTACAGTGACAACTCCGACAACTACAATACCCACAACTACAGTTACAACTCCGACAACTACAGTTCCTACTACGACGGAGCCCACAACTACAGTGACAACTCCGACAACTACGGTACCCACAACTACAGTCACAACTCCGACAACTACGGTACCCACAACTACAGTTACAACTCCGACAACTACAGTTCCTACTACGACGGAGCCCACAACTACAGTCACAACTCCAACAACTACGGTACCCACAACTACAGTGACAACTCCGACAACTACAATACCCACAACTACAGTTACAACTCCGACAACTACAGTTCCTACTACGACGGAGCCCACAACTACAGTGACAACTCCGACAACTACGGTACCCACAACTACAGTCACAACTCCGACAACTACGGTACCTACAGTTACACCTCCGACAACTACAGTTCCTACTACGACGGAGTCCACAACTACAGTGACATTTCCGACAACTACGGTACCCACAACTACAGTCACAACTCCGACAACTACGGTACCCACAACTACAGTAACCTCCGACAACTACAGTTCCTACTACACGGACCCACAACTACAGTCACAACTCCGACAACTACGGTACCACACATCACTCCGAAGTCCCACAACTACAGTCACAACTCCGACAACTACGGTACCCACAACTACAGTCACAACCCGACAACTACAGTACCCACAACTACAGTTACACCTCCGACAACTACAGTTCCTACTACGACGGAGTCCACAACTACAGTCACAACTCCGACAACTACGGTACCCACAACTACAGTCACAACTCCGACAACTACGGTACCCACAACTACAGTTACAACTCCGACAACTACAGTTCCTACTACGACGGAGCCCACAACTACAGTCACAACTCCGACAACTACGGTACCCACAACTACAGTTACAACTCCGACAACTACGTACCCACAACTACAGTGACAACTCCGACAATGTATCCCACAACTACAGTCACAACTCCGACTACTACGGAACCCACAACTACAGTCACAACTCCGACAACTACGGTACCCACAACTACAGTGACAACTCCGACAACTCAATACCCACAACTACAGTCACAACTCCGACTACTACGGTACCCACAACTACAGTCACAACTCCGACAACTACGGTACCCACAACTACAGTGACAACTCCGACAACTACAGTACCCACAACTACAGTTACAACTCCGACAACTACAGTTCCTACTACGACGGAGCCCACAACTACATTGACAACTCCGACAACTACGGTACCCACAACTACAGTCACAACTCCGACAACTACGGTACCCACACTACAGTTACACCTCCGACAACTACAGTTCCTACTACGACGGAGTCCACAACTACAGTGACAACTCCGACAACTACGGTACCCACAACTACAGTCACAACTCCGACAACTACGGTACCCACAACTACAGTCACAACTCCGACAACTACAGTACCGACAACTACAGTTCCTACTACGACGGAGCCCACAACTACAGTCACAACTCCGACGACTACAGTACCCACAACTACAGTCACAACTCCGACAACTACGGTACCCACAACTACAGTGACAACTACCGACAACTACAATACCCACAACTACAGTCACAACTCCGACAACTACGGTACCCACAACTACAGTCACAACTCCGACAACTACAGTACCCACAACTACAGTCACAACTCCGACAACTACAGTCACAACTCCGACAACTACGGTACCCACAACTACAGTTACAACTCCGACAACTACAGTTCCTACTACGACGGAGCCCACAACTACAGTCACAACTCCGACAACTACGGTACCCACAACTACAGTCACAACTCCGACAACTACAGTACCCACAACTACAGTCACAACTCCGACAACTACGGTACCCACAACTACAGTTACAACTCCGACAACTACAGTACCCACAACTGCAGTTACAACTCCGACGACTACAGTACCCACAACTACAGTCACAACTCCGACAACTACGGTACCCACAACTACAGTCACAACTCCGACAACTACGGTACCCACAACTACAGTTACAACTCCGACAACTACAGTTCCTACTACGACGGAGCCCACAACTACAGTGACAACTCCGACAACTACGGTACCCACAACTACAGTCACAACTCCGACGACTACGGTACCCACAACTACAGTCACAACTCCGACGACTACAGTTCCTACTACGACGGAGCCCACAACTACAGTCACAACTCCGACGACTACAGTACCCACAACTACAGTCACAACTCCAACAACTACAACTACGAGTACCCACAACTACAGTGACAACACCGACAACTATAATACCCACAACTACAGTCACAACTCCGACAACTACGGTACCCACAACTACAGTCACAACTCCGACAACTACAGTACCCACAACTACAGTCACAACTCCGACAACTACGGTACCCACAACTACAGTTACAACTCCGACGACTACAGTACCCACAACTACAGTCACAACTCCGACAACTACGGTACCCACAACTACAGTCACAACTCCGACAACTACGGTACCCACAACTACAGTTACAACTCCGACAACTACAGTTCCTACTACGACGGAGCCCACAACTACAGTCACAACTCCGACAACTACGGTACCCACAACTACAGTAACAACTCCGACAACTATAATACCCACAACTACAGTCACAACTCCGACAACTACGGTACCAACAACTACAGTCACAACTCCGACAACTACGGTACCCACAACTACAGTAACAACTCCGACGACTACAGTACCCACAACTACAGTCACAACTCCGACTACTACGGTACCCACAACTACAGTTACAACTCCAACAACTATAATATCCACAACTACAGTAACAACTCCGACGACTACAGTACCCACAACTACAGTGACAACTCCGACAACTACGGTACCCACAACTACAGTGACAACTCCGACAACTGTAATACCCACAACTACAGTCACAACTCCGACAACTACGGTACCCACAACTACAGTGACAACTCCGACAACTGTAATACCCACAACTACAGTCACAACTCCGACAACTACGGTACCCACAACTACAGTGACAACTCCGACAACTAAGTACCCACAACTACAGTCACAACTCCGACAACTACAGTACCCACAACTACAGTGACAACTCCGACAATGTATCCCACAACTACAGTACAACTCCGACTACTACGGAACCCACAACTACAGTCACAACGTCGACAACTACAGTACCCACAACTACAGTGACAACTCCGACAACTGTAATACCCACAACTACAGTCACAACTCCGACAACTACGGTACCAACAACTACAGTCACAACTCCGACAACTATAATACCCACAACTACAGTCACAACTCCGACGACTACGGTACCCACAACTACAGTTACAACTCCGACAACTACAGTTCCTACTACGACGGAGCCCACAACTACAGTCACAACTCCGACAACTACGGTACCCACAACTACAGTTACAACTCCGACAACTACGGTACCCACAACTACAGTGACAACTCCGACAACTGTAATACCCACAACTACAGTCACAACTCCGACTACTACGGAACCCACAACTACAGTCACAACGTCGACAACTACAGTACCCACAACTACAGTGACAACTCCGACAACTGTAATACCCACAACTACAGTCACAACTCCGACTACTACGGAACCCACAACTACAGTCACAACGTCGACAACTACAGTACCCACAACTACAGTGACAACTCCGACAACTGTAATACCCACAACTACAGTCACAACTCCGACAACTACGGTACCAACAACTACAGTCACAACTCCGACAACTATAATACCCACAACTACAGTCACAACTCCGACGACTACGGTACCCACAACTACAGTTACAACTCCGACAACTACAGTTCCTACTACGACGGAGCCCACAACTACAGTCACAACTCCGACAACTACGGTACCCACAACTACAGTTACAACTCCGACAACTACGGTACCCACAACTACAGTGACAACTCCGACAACTATAATACCCACAACTACAGTCACAACCCCGACAACTACGGTACCAACAACTACAGTCACAACTCCGACAACTACGGTTCCCCCAACTACAGTCACAACTCCGACAACTACGGTACCAACAACTACAGTTACAACTCCGACGACTACAGTACCCACAACTACAGTCACAACTCCGACTACTACGGAACCCACAACTACAGTTACAACTCCAACAACTACGGTACCCACAACTACAGTTACAACTCCGACAACTACGGTACCCACAACTACAGTCACAACTCCGACAACTACGGTACCCACAACTACAGTTACAACTCCGACAACTACAGTTCCTACTACGACGGAGCCCACAACTACAGTCACAACTCCGACAACTACGGTACCCACAACTACAGTGACAACTCCGACAACTATAATACCCACAACTACAGTCACAACTCCGACAACTACGGTACCAACAACTACAGTCACAACTCCGACAACTACGGTACCCACAACTACAGTAACAACTCCGACGACTACAGTACCCACAACTACAGTCACAACTCCGACTACTACGGTACCCACAACTACAGTTACAACTCCAACAACTATAATATCCACAACTACAGTAACAACTCCGACGACTACAGTACCCACAACTACAGTGACAACTCCGACAACTACGGTACCCACAACTACAGTGACAACTCCGACAACTGTAATACCCACAACTACAGTCACAACTCCGACAACTACGGTACCCACAACTACAGTGACAACTCCGACAACTGTAATACCCACAACTACAGTCACAACTCCGACAACTACGGTACCCACAACTACAGTGACAACTCCGACAACTATAATACCCACAACTACAGTCACAACTCCGACAACTACAGTACCCACAACTACAGTGACAACTCCGACAACTGTAATACCCACAACTACAGTCACAACTCCGACTACTACGGAACCCACAACTACAGTCACAACGTCGACAACTACAGTACCCACAACTACAGTGACAACTCCGACAACTGTAATACCCACAACTACAGTCACAACTCCGACAACTACGGTACCAACAACTACAGTCACAACTCCGACAACTATAATACCCACAACTACAGTCACAACTCCGACGACTACGGTACCCACAACTACAGTTACAACTCCGACAACTACAGTTCCTACTACGACGGAGCCCACAACTACAGTCACAACGCCGACAACTACAGTACCCACAACTACAGTTACAACTCCGACAACTACGGTACCCACAACTACAGTGACAACTTCGACAACTGTAATACCCACAACTACAGTCACAACTCCGACTACTACGGAACCCACAACTACAGTCACAACGTCGACAACTACAGTACCCACAACTACAGTTACAACTCCGACAACTGTAATGCCCACAACTACAGTCACGACTCCGACAACTACGGTACCAACAACTACAGTCACAACTCCGACAACTATAATACCCACAACTACAGTCACAACTCCGACGACTACGGTACCCACAACTACAGTTACAACTCCGACAACTACAGTTCCTACTACGACGGAGCCCACAAGTACAGTCACAACGCCGACAACTACAGTACCTACAACTACAGTGACAACTCCGACAACTGTAATACCCACAACTACAGTCACAACTCCGACAACTACGGTACCCACAACTACAGTGACAACTCCGACAACTGTAATACCCACAACTACAGTCACAACTCCGACAACTACAGTTCCTACTACGACGGCGCCCACAACTACAGTCACAACGCCGACAACTACAGTGACAACTCCGACAACTGTAATACCCACAACTACAGTCACAACTCCGACAACTACGGTACCAACAACTACAGTCACAACTCCGACGACTACAGTACCCACAACTACAGTCACAACTCCGACAACTCCGACAACTACGGTACCCACAACTACAGTGACAACTCCGACAACTACGATACCCACAACTACGGTTACAACTCCGACAACTACGATACCCACAACTACAGTGACAGCTCCGACAACTACGGTACCCACAAGTACAGTTACAACTCCGACAACTCCGACAACTACGGTACCAACAACTACAGTCACAACTCCGACAACTACAGTACCCACAACTACAGTTACAACTCCGACAACTACGGTACCAACAACTACAGTCACGACTCCGACTACTACGGTACCCACAACTACAGTCACAACTCCGACGACTACAGTACCCACAACTACAGTCACAACTCCGACAACTTCTACGGTAACTGCAGTAACAACTTCAACGCCAACAGTATCCACGACTACAGTATCAATTCCAACAACAACTACAGTACCCACAGCTACAGTGTCAACAGTTTCAACTCCTCTTCCACACCATGACGGGCAACACCACATTCATCACCATCATTTGCATTTACCATCTCTTCCCTTGCCTCTCCTTCCCAAACTGCCTCCTCTACCAGCGCTTGGTTCTCCTCTACCGCTTCCACCTTTACCTCTTCCTTCTCTAGCTCTTCCTCCTTTACCTCATCCTCCTCTACCTATTCCTCCTTTACCTCTTCCTTCTCTACCGCTTCCGCCTTTACCACTTCCTTCTTTACCTCTTCCTCATTTACCTCTTCCTCTTGTACCCTTTCCATCTCTACCTTTTCCTTCACTCCCTCTTCCTCAAACACTAACAACAGTACCCACAACAATATCAACAACTCAGACACAAACTACTGTACCCACCACCACAGTTACAAGTACGTCAACAAAAAAGCTACCCATAACCACTGTGACAGCTCCGAAGCCAAGCAGAGTAGCCCTAACAACAGTTACAACTCCAGTACCACATTTCAACGATCACAACAAACACCACCATACTCATCACCATAATTTGCGTCCACCAGCTCTTCATCTTCCGCTCCTTCCAAAACTACCTCCAATGCCTTTACCGGGTATTTCTCTATCGAGTATTTTAAAACCTCCTTCACCACTTCCGCTGCCTACTATTTCACCTCTGAGACCGTCTCTGCCACCCCTAAGCATTCCACCACTAGATAAAATACCATTTCCCCCAGCTCCTCCGTTAATACCATTGCCCGGACTGCCACCCCCACCGTCACTTCCTAATCCCTTTGGTTTTAAATGGAAGTCCCTTTATCAAAAGCCGCCTAAGATCGAATAAACGCATTACTTACAAATATAGAAACGTAACAATACATTGAAGTAAAAGTTTTACATGTAATTTTAAATATAGTTTTCCAACACAGATGCTACAAAAAGATCACATGTGTGGCAATACGAAAAATAAGGGAAAAATGAAAAAAAAAAAAGAATAAATACTACAATTTGCAATTCGATTTGTATAAGTTTCATTATTAAACTATTCTTCCAGCACCACCTACATGTCTATTAGTCAGCATTCATCTTAAGACTTCAATTCATTTTTGGCTTTTCAAACTTCCATAATATACAATGTATAGAAAACTGTCGATTTTCGTTAGTCACTTAAGACTTTCTATCACTGAATGAAACTAATTGTAAACTGTATAAAATTTAGGTATAATTATCATCTATTATAATTCATTTAGTTGCTTTGTAAGGATACTAGATTTCGTTCTGAAGATATTAACAGGAAGGTCCACAGCTGCCACAGCAAGATCCACAAGGCGCATAGCATGGAGCACAGCCACAAGGTCCACAGGGGCCGCACGGTCCACAGCATGCGCCAAAGCTGGGACCGCAGCACGGCTCACAGCATGGTCTCCGGATTGGGATAAGAGTGGATCCACCTCCGCAGCACATTGTAGTATTGATTGTTTCTGCAGTTGAAGTAATTATTTTAATGGCAGATCTTTCGTGTAACCAGAAAGTAGCTACCGCTTCGTTTAAAATCTTCACGGAAATAGGCCTTACTAAGCACTCAAAAAACTTGTGGACAACAACTTAAGCCTGTTCTTAAGTTCGAAATGCCCACAAAACTAACAATTTATTGGTTGATAACAAAATTGAAATTTTTTCTGCAATCTATTGTTGAAGTTTAGTCGTTACTTCCATGGCTAAAAACAGTTACAATGATATTACAAAAAGCCGAGATGTTGTTTGTATAAACATCTAAATACGAATGATAAATATAATTTAAGTTCCACCGGGCTTTGAATAACTTTTTATATAGGCCTACTATGCTTGACTTTGTGAGCTTTGGAATTTTAATTATAATTAATTTTTTACCTGAATAAACGACTTTATTTGAATCACAAAAAAAAACCTTGTTTTGCACGTTTGAACGAGCTGAATTATTATTTACCTTATCCGAATATATTTATTATTCCAGATTCTTAATGTTTCTTTATTTTTGTTTTTGAACATGAAGTCTCTATGCATATTGAATTATCAGACAATGTTTATAATTTCCATTTAATCTTCAATATTCGTAATTCATATTTTAGGTTAAGGTGTTGGAAGAATTTTAGAAATGTTTAATTTTTGGTCAAAAACATTGACCGAATCAGTATCCATCAATCAGTCTGAATACACAGATTTAATTAAAGAAAACAAGAAGGCACAGAATTAAATTAACATTTATTAACTATCCGAAGTAATCCAATTTGAAAACCATCATACCATCATCACCATTAAATAACAACTTGATGCCAACTTATTGAAAACCATGCAAATCTGTAAAAAACAAAAAATTTATGTATTTCAATTGGCATGCATTTAAGTGTGATAACATACCCAACTTAATAAAAATACCAGTACCAGCGATAACATCCAGTAGATATCACTAATGTGGGTGCATTGTGCTCTGTATCCATTGTGTCGAGACTAACCTATCCTAATTCCAACATATGGCTAATATCATAAAACAAAAACAAGAAAATCTGTTACAGAACTAAATGTAAGTATAACAATATATTTTAAAATATAAAATCGAACACTTACCAAATTGATCGACATCTGAAACGTTGTCGAGAATGTAAAATTTTTGTATTAATGCCACACAGTTGGAGAAAAACAAATAGTGTTTCAAATAATATTACAAGGAGTGCAATGAAGAACGTGACTTGTAGTATGGATCACATATGGAGCTGTGGATAACGCTTCGATTCAAGAATTAAGTTTTTAAGCTTTTTAAGAGTAATTTAACATACTTTTAGCCATTTTTTGGAATTAAGATTTACAGATGAATTTCGAAAACATTCTCAATTTGAATTTATTTCCAAAAACTAGATGTGGACCTAACAAATGTTCTTTGAAGACTGAGAATTATACGCAATTTGGTCCTAGGGTTAGTTATAAACGAAACATGAAAGTCAATGCTAGTGTGTTTCATTAAGAATGATAGTATTCTTTGTACTACACATAAATAAGTGGCTTATTTACTAAGCTGTACAGCGGAGAATAGGTTAATAACCTTATGTCTATATGTATATATGTATATATATATATATATGACAGAGGCACTAGAGTGAACTACTAGAATTAACTTTCTATTACTTTTAAAATACTTTATATAAAAACCTATTCATCTATGGATTATATATGTTTATATAATAAGATATTTGTAGTTATTTAAGGTATTTTATATTTGATTTGAGCATTTACAATTATCTTGAACGCTGTTTTCTGTGGACATAAATAATTTTGAGAGCTACACATATAAGTAGCTGTAAGCTAGCCTCTTCCTAGAATTCTTCTGCAACCGAGATCTCATCACCGCCTCATCTAAAGTTCAATGCTAGTTCTTTCAGTGTCCTTCTATAAATACCAATTAGCAATTATTATACAATGAGACATTTATCGAAACAAACCAAGACGTTAAGTAAAAACGCGTAGCATTTCTAACACATTCTTCCGGTCCAGAAACCGGGTCCGCTTGGACCGCCCCAGCTATTGAATGCTCCCTGATATGATCCAAAGCAGGGATCACAAAAACCACAAGGCCCAGAACTTCCGCAGATTCCAATGCAGGCACCAGGATAGCACGTATATCCAAACATGATGATTAGGTATGAGCTGCAATTAAGAGTTGCTTTAAGTTCCGATTTCTCAAAACAATAAATGAAATATTTTTACATTGCTCGAGCTACACGAAAATAGGAAAAAATGCTAAGTTTTCAAAAATATTTATTTCGAGAACTGAGTACCGAATGGGTCCAGTGTCGGTGTTATACTGAATAAAAATCTGTAAGGCAAAAGTCATATTAGAGTTGAACTAAGAGGGGAAAGTCAATGCCTACTAAATAAAACATTTAAACGGTTCAATTACATTTAGAATGTTCTCTGGTTCTGGCTTCTGTCAAATGTCAAATTACGTAATGATCTCTAATTATCTAACCTGTGTTATTCACCAATTAAATCTTATTTCAGGTGACTATTAAATATAAAAAATGCCCATGCAAAATATAAATAAGAAAGATTTCAATTTTAGCTCAGATCTTAATTTCATATTTATTTAAATGTACAGTTTTAATAATACAATAGTTGTTCCTATAAAATCATGTTTAGTACCAGATTTCCTTCTGAAGTTGATGTTTAATAGTCTAATAGCATGATCTACAGAACCCGGGACTACAATTGGGTTCGAGGCCATGACGTTTAGGGCAAGGACCGCAAGGACCGCAGGGACCGCAGGGGCCACAAGGACCGCAGGGACCACAGGGACCACAGGGACCACAAGGACCACAAGGACCACAGCTAGGACCGCAACATGGGGAACAGGAGGATCCGCAACAAGAATAGCATGGATTACACATCTTGATAGGGTGGCGAGTGCTGTGGACCAGACTATATATTAGGTGTATTTATGATATAAGAAATACAAACCCACATTCAAGTTGCCTTCTTCACGGAAACAGGTACTATTGGGTAAGCAAATGACTATTGATTTCAGAAATACTGTGATTATTCTCAGATTCCCAGTCTTCAGACAGGCGATATACCTAATGTCAATGTCTTATTATGTTAAAGACTGGCAACTTTTTGATACAGAAATAAATATTGGAATTATGTAATATTAATTTTTTAATTTCAATATATACTCTGTTCTTTACTTACATGCCTAAAAACTATCACAGAAATTTCGTAATTGTATTTAGAGCTCTTTTCTGTATTAAATTCCAAAAATTAATGATCAGCATCATACTCAGTTGTTTACAGCTCTTCAAATTTCCATTTCAAAGCCTTCTTTCTGTGCTTTATTTAGTTGAAAGATAAATGAATAATTTCTTTTAAACGGGGTATTAATTATTAATGAAAGTCTAGAAATAAATTTATTGTTATTATTTATTTATTATCTTATCTTAATAATGGCTGCAATAAAGTTATATATTCTCAAATTACAGCTGATATCATTTAATACGAAGCGTATAAAATTCGGGTCGGGTGTACCTGAGTAGGAGATACCATGAAGCTCCTTGCCTTACTGTTCTTGTAACTTTCCTAAATGTAAAGAGTCGCACATACACACACATGTATGTAAAATACGAACATGAGATAAGTCTCATGCAATTACATGCTTTTCAATCTATGGAAGATCTAAAGGATCATGCGTTGTCAAAAAATCATTATACCCCGAGCCTTCAGTTAACTTGTGAGTGGCATATTATTAAGAAATATATTTAAGAAATAATTGATTTCTCCAATTACCATTCCAAAGTAAAGATTAAATATTACTATGAATACAAAAAAATTGTAATATTTGTGAGATATAAAATTTAGTAATTTATTTAAATGAACATGATTAATGATACAACGGGTATTTCAATAAAATTGCTTTCGTACAGTACTTTCATACCTTTGTTTGGGTCAGAAGTCAAATATAGTTAATAGCACAGTCTGTTGTAGCCACGACCAGCACAGCAAATGGGCTCCAGACCATGGCGCTTTCCACAGCAAGGACCGTTGGG
Source organism: Drosophila pseudotalamancana (assembly GCA_037075185.1). Classification (NCBI taxonomy): domain Eukaryota; kingdom Metazoa; phylum Arthropoda; class Insecta; order Diptera; family Drosophilidae; genus Drosophila; species Drosophila pseudotalamancana. The sequence continues at coordinate 430,676 of JBAMCK010000446.1, forward strand.
GCCACAGCATCTGTTAGGGCTACAAGGACCACATGGACCACAAGGACCACAGAAGCCACCACACGGGCCACAACGAGGACCGCAACAGGGGCTACGGCATGGGGAGCAGCAGGGACTGCAACAGGAGAAGCATGGGCTACACATCTTGATAGGCCACTTAACTGTATAATCAGAATCATATCAAATTGCATAAGACTAATAAAAGACTAGTGATTAGACAGAAATATCCAACCTTAAATTGACTATCTTAACGGGAATAGGATTACTGCTTAGTATGCAAACTATTGATTTAGAAATTCTGTGATTATTTTCAGCTTTCCAGTCTTCAGACAGCCGATACACCTATGACAATGTATTACACGAGAGACTGGCCCCTTTGTATTGTATAAGGAAAATATTAATTATATTTCTAATTTAAATGCATTTTTTTCTTACTCACATGCACAAAAACAGTCACAAAAATTTCAGTGTTGTGTATAGAGTAAAATTTTGTACAAGATTCCAAAAATAAATGAAATATATTTTACTCAGCTTTTGGTATCTGTAGAAAATTCCATTCCAAAGCCTGCTTTGGTTTTTACTTTTCCCCTTAAAGTACATAGTTTTCTTTGCAGCAGAATTCCTATTTAATATCCTAGCAATAATTTAAATACTCAAGGCAAATTGTATTTAAGTCAAAGTATGGTTTTATTTCCTTGATGTCTGTTAACATAAGCCTTATGTAGTGTAAAATGTGGTGAAATAGCGTCTGAAATACGTAACGCCCATTGTTTTTTTTTTATAAATAATTTTGAAACGCTTGGTTTCCTAGAATTTCTCCTGGATTTCTTCTGTAAGCCAAATCTCGATAACCGCCTCAACCATGCAATAAGTCAGCTCTTCTGCCTATGTGAAGATTTTATAGGCATATTAATTTATTATGATGTATGCTCACCTGGTCGAACATGGGAGATACAAGAAGTCATTTGAACATTTATTCACCAACAGCTGCCCCAACAGCCACAGCATGAACCACCCAATCCTTGACAGGCTCCAGCCATGGAGCCAAAGCTGGCATCGTAGAAGCCGCTCGGAGCGCAACCGCCGCAGGATCCAATGCAGGCAGCAGGATAGCACGGCCAACTACACATGGTGAGTGCTGTTAAGAATTATAAATGGAATAGTTAAGAACTTTGTTTATAGAGTTGGCAAAATTAGATTTACATTAATCGGGCTACACGAAAATAGGAAAAATTTCTAAGTTTTCAAAACTTATTTATTTTGAGAACTCTATTACGAAAGGTTAGAATGTTGATGTTAAACTGAATAAAATACAGTTTATAGGGCTTGACTAGTTGCCATAATGAGTGAAAATTCAGACACTGCTTTGTTCTCTCCCTCACCCTCACATAGAGAAAAGTGAAATTGACTTAAAAACCAAAATTTCTCACTCAATTTTAATTAAATTTTCACTTGGTTGTGTCACACCTCAGTTTATGGCCCTCTAAGGCCAAGTTCTTGATGAGAACAAGAAAATACAAAAAAAAAAAAAAAGGATGGAAAAAATCTCTGCTTAAGTGCCAATAATTAAGTTAAGAACCACATGAATTAAAATGTGCTCGAGCTGAAGTGAAAATATGCCAAGGAGTGTGTCAAAGACAAAGCGGAAATTAATATCACGCATGCTGTGCTCCAGAGTTGAATAAATTAAATGATATTAGTCGCTACTTTGTAGATGTACGTATATGCATAAATATATATACATATGCATACATATATGCTTGTGGTTGATTTTGTTGTTGTCGTTGCGCATACGGCGCGTGTGACAGCAAAGTCGAGCGACTTGTCAATGCTGTCAGACCAACAACTCAATCGTTGTCTCTCGCTCTAAAATTAAGTGCGAAAATGTGCAAATTAGATTTTGTGGTTGACGGAAAGACTCTAACACACAGGCATAGCCAACAACAACAACAACAACAACACAAATAATAATAGCAACAACAACAACAACAACAACAGGAACAACAACAATTCACCTTTAATTACAGCCAGCCTATGCGGCGTATACGCAACGCGGCATCTAGTGAGCAACACAAGCAACAACAACTTTTTGACACCGCGCATATGAATTAATTAGCAATTGCCAGCCCGGCCTGACATGCCTGCTATTTACAAGCAGCCCTCTTCTGACAACTAATATACATACATACATGGAACATATGAGCGAGAGTATTATATAAGGAGAGGCTGTCGCATATGAAATACTCTTGAAAACAAATAATATGGATATATATGTTAGCTAATATCAGATTGTTCACTGAAATCTTATAAAGTAATAATAACAAAACAAAAAATATTGAGCTTAGAACAATGAACCATCTATCATTTATACAGCCTCAAGCCGTCTGTAAAATGCGAAAACAAATCCTTTTCACATAAGTTAATATACCCTTAATTAAAGGGTATATCTAGGTACTTTATGAAACGGCGTATAATTATAATATTATAAATGTGGTTAAGCGTGTGGTTTAAGGGCTCTTAGTGTGAATATTCGAGAGAGTTGAGAGGAGATATTCCTAGTGATTGCTGCCAAGAAATGCTTCTAGCCGATTGAAACTTGGCTTTGAAAGTGCTCGACAAAAAGTGAAGCGGCATTAACAATGGTTAAATCTAGTACTTAGGACTCTCAGTTCTGTTTACAATGTCCTTGATAGCACTTGCATACAATTATAAAGCCATTAATGTCAAACGGAATGACACAGGACACATTGAATACGCAGTGTCCACCCACACACACTCACACACACACACACACACACACAGACACACAAAGTTGTGAAGCATTGTAATTGATTACACTTGGGACCAGCTTCACTTTGACATGACCCCAAAGACAAGCCCCAAAAACCGTGCATTTAAAAACTATGCTTCGGTTTATAGTCCACAGTTCAGGAAGGGGTAAATAATGAGTGTCCCTTTGTGTGCGTGTGTGTGCGGGTGTGTGTGCGGGTGTGTGTGCTGCAACTGTCAATTTAAAATGTCACAAGCAATAATAAACATGACCCATACTCAGGCACATTTACACACACATTTATTTGACACATGAAATTCAGAAATCAATGTTAATTGTTCACTGAAATCAATTGTTCGAATTGTCGAGCAATTTTTTAAGTGTTTCATGAATTGTATTTATTTTTTTTTATTCGCTGCCTGCTGCCAATACGTTGCATTGTTTTATAAGGCGTCTGGAAACGAAGTGTGGCAAGTAGTGAAAGGCAGCAAGTGTTTAACATAAGCACTTCATTCTGTCAAGTATTTGGATAATACATTTTAAATTATATGCAAAAATGTTGTAGTTATTAAAAAATAATGGCAGTCAAGTACAAACAAAAAATGTTAAGCCTTGAGAGAAAAGAATTTCTCTTAATATTTATCTGAAGTAAAATCTAATTACATTAAATTTAAAAAATTAAAACAAGCATTTAATACTAAGTTTAATTTTAGATTTAATTATATCTAGCTACTACTCATAGTATATATATATGTTTCCATATATATTATATATTGTATTATAACCTGGATTCTAGCAAAATTGTTGAAGAGATTTATTCACTACTCTAATTATGACATACTCGTATGTAAGACTTATGTTTTCATACTTAGCCTTAAAGTGATTTTATTGAATAGGGTATCTTTCAGTGATACTTAATAGCCTGTTCTCTTTAATAAAATACCATACGATTTTTTGCCATAATTCAGTTGGGCTTCACTTATTTACACATTTCCATCATAATTTCAGCGGTTGCATAAATAATTCAATGCAGGGCTGATATCGAGAGCTGTCTGTTAGCCCACTTGGGTGTTGACTTTATGGCCATAATTGCAATTGGTAATTGGCAGCGAGGCGCAAGCCAAGTTAATGCCAAACAATTTGTCAACCAAATGTATTATCAGATTTTTGATTGAAATTCTTCTTTTTTTGTTTTTTTTTTTTATTATTTTTGCTGTTCAGTTATTTCTGTACTACTTGCAGTTGAGCGCTGAGTGAAGATTGATTTGCTAGAGTGAGAGGCAAGAAGGATAGTAGAAACAAAGAGTTTGTAGCACAGTGTGCAGCTGAAGATGAAAATGATTGATTTGCCATAATGCCTCAGTCAGAAGAGAAATGGGGAAGAAGGAGAATTGTGTATGGCTTGGCATTCACTCAGAGTTTGTATTTGAGTTGAGTTCTCTAAGTTGTTGTTTTAAAGTGAAACGTTTGCCTTTGGTAGCTGGTCTAATCATCAATCAATCAATCATATGCCCTGCAATTGCGGCTGCCATGCATAAAACAAAAGCCAAGCGCTTTAAGCTTTTGCACCCTGAAAAGTATGCAACGCTTTTTGTTTCAGCTTCAAATTATTTGTGTGTGTGTTTACTTTGCTGTTGCTTGAGAACTTAACGGATCGGAAGCAGCCGCAGCCACAGTCGCTTTTCGCCTTTATCTCTCAGTTGCTGAATTTAATTTCAGCTGTCAATCAGCGTTCATTACGAGCTCGTTGTTGGCTTTAAAACCGCATTTGAAGGCTTGCTAGAGAAAATTGCGCATACGCCGCGTACAACACAGCACAGGTAAACACAAGGCCAGCTACAACACACACACACACACAGACAGACACACTTAAGAGCAGCCACCAAATTGATTGTAATTGACACTTATTGGACAGCAGACGCTGACAGAGTTTCGCCGTGTGGATTGCGAACCTTTGTCCTTATTTTTATTTTTATTTTTTTTTTTTGTGTTGGACTTTTCTGAGGCTGTGCAAAAATATGTTGCACATAAATCAATATACACCCGAGTCTATGTGACTTCAGAAGGCCAACAAAAATAAAAAATCAGTTATGGGCAAGAATATTCTATAGGACAAGCTATAAAATACTCGATACTGTAAATATAGGCATACATATATATGGAATATATATTTCACAAAAGAATCTGAAATAAAAGCGAATAAGTGTGCTTTATTGAAAGTTTTTAACTTAGAGATGCCGTAATCTATTCTTACTTAGAGATACCGTAATCTGTTCTTCGAGATTCCTTAAAAATAAATAAATTAAACGTTGAATTTCTTCATTAAAATTTGATTCATATTATTATTATATTTAATTTAATTACGCTTTCAAACATCTTACTTGGCTTCTATATTAATATTTATCGACATTCTTATATATATGTTATTATATTATTTATAATTTATTTTCAAAATATTTGATAGAAATTTCTGTAAAATTTGAATTTATATTTATTATTTTAAATTTATATTTTTTAGTTGTAGTAACAAACCATATTCTATGCACAATATTTGTATTATGCACTACACAAGGATAGAATAAAATAAAAAATTTTACTTATACGGGAATAAAGTTATTGTATTTGTAATTGAAGTAAAGTTATTGTATTTGTATTTGTAATTGAATATTTTCATTATCTTTATTGTGTTTTGTCATTTCAAAGACAATTTTCAAGCTTTATGAAGTCAGACACAGACTCAAATATAAGCAAAAAATATATAGAAAACAAAATAACAGACAAAACGATTTAGCAATTTGGATTTTTGTTTGTGGGCAAAAACGTGTCTGGCATATTTTTTATGTTTTGTTGTTGTAGCTTTTGTTAATGAAAGAGTCTTCAAAAAAGGGATTGGCAGTCGAATTGATTTCTCAGCAGTTTTGTTGTTGGGGCCGGCAAATTGTTTTAAATTTCTAACAACAAGTTGAGCAGCCTCCCTCACACACACACACACACACACACACACATACACATACGCACACACATGATTCATATAAAGAAAAGTTTTGTTGAATTAAGGGTCGACTTACTAGTGGATTCCATAGAACTCGGTTACGCCTTCTTCGTTGGCCAACGAAGCATTCGATTTTAGCTGAGCTCTGGAGCATTGCAAAGTGCAGTTATTCAACCCATCAGCCCCCCTGCCTGCCCTTTGTGCGTCAACCAACAGCCGTTAGCTGTATTTAAAGTTGCGGCAAAGTTTTTCATTTAAATTGTGAGAAATTCTGCTGCTGCAGCTGAAGTCAAGTCAAGCCGAACTTGTTTTCAGTTTGATTGACGTATTGAATGATTGCCAACGTATTTTTCCCATCCAAATTCCCATTTCCCACAGTTCCGTTCCGTTCCGTTCCGTTACATTCCGTTCCGTTACATTCCGTACCTTAACTGTTTACATGACATTAAAACTTTAATGCGGGCGTAAATTTATATGCCTGCCACCTGCTTCTGTCACCTGAGACAATAAATCCATTCCCTTTTTTTTCGAAATTGCTTAATCAATGACGTCATGGATTTCACTTAATACAGTGTTGAACAACTGCCCATTGAATTGGATTGATGGGAAGTTAAGTTGTGTTTCAATTGACTCTTATTCATGTTTTTATTGGTGTGTATGATTGTTAATTAACGATTTGATTGACTGACTGATTGATTGATGTTCAAAGCAAAGCTAAAAGCTGAAATTCGATTGATTTCCGATCAACGCATGTTTGTTAATTAACGATTAGATTGATTGACTGATTGATTGATGATCAAAGCACAGCTTAAAATGTAAGAGCTTTAAGTTGAAATGTGGAAACCACAACTAAAGGTATTCTTTCTAGTTGATTGACTGGGTGACTCATAATTCTTGCAGAACGATTTGATTGAATGACTGAATGACTAAAGCACAGCGTATATATACAGTAAGAGTTTTTATAATTATTGTTGGACTGATGACCGAGTCATGGAATAAATATTAACATAAGTTAAATATTTAATTTAAAGACAGATCCCGTCTATTATAGTAGTGAAAATATTGATATACAATCATATTTTTCATTAATGAATAAGAAATCTATTTTGTAAATAAGTCAAAGACCTTTAAAAATTATGCTTTGCATGCAAATTGAAGAAAAAGATATCAAATTCAATGATAAAACCTTTACGTAAGTCAAATTTTTTTGTAACATTTTTAGAATCATTTTGATACATTGTCTTTTTTTAACTTTTCTCTAGTTACACAAATTATGCGCAGATTCAGCGGCGATGGTAAAGATTTAACATTAAATTGTGGCAATTGGTGTTCGGCTTTTGGGGCACCAAATAAAAAAATAAATAAATAAATAAGAGCAACAATCAACAGTCAAGCGAACAAAAAGGCCACAAAAAATTATAGAAATATATACGTACATATATATGTATATAGATATATATTGTGTGTAGTATGTACGAAATGCTCATCATATTTTTATAACCACGTAGACATAAAGATTCGTATCGTTACACTTATAAAGGACAACGTGAACCGGAAACCGGGAACCGAGAACTGGGAACAAATTTGTTGCTTCGTTGTTCTTGTAATCTTTTTTTTCGCTTTTTTCCTTCTTTTTTTTTGTGTTATGTGACCAATAAAGTAGGCGGCAGTTGGCCCGCAGGCCAGCCAAAAAAATAAATATATACACATACACATATATACAGATATGTATGTGCAGGACACTGGCTAGCGGGCGAGGGGGCGTGTCCCGTTCCGGAGGCGTGCAAAATTGGTACGTAAACCCGACATAAGCCAAATGTGCAATAAAAGGATTTGTGTGAGAAATTGCATGAGCACGCATTTTAAATCCACATTAAGTATGTATGGAGCCAAAGTGGGCGGTGGGCGGTGTGGATGGTGTGGGCGGTGTGGGTGGTGTGGGAGGTGTGGGTGTTGGGTGGTGTTCTTCGATGGGGAGTGGAGTTTTAGGTCAGGACTAGCTCGCCTTTTCGGCCAGGGGAATAAACGCATATAAATAAACATGAAATAAAAACGTAATGAAAAGCATAACAAACAAAAAAAAAAAAAACATGTAAAGAAGACGAAAGTGAGGGGAAAGAGAAGCGTAGCAAATTGTTGAGCTGTTGCGGCAACATGATTGAGAAATGATTTGTGCAGGGGACAGGAAATATTATATAGGCAGGAAATATAATATATATATAAATACAGCAGTTGGCATAAATAGTGATTGGAGTGATAAAAGCAACGTCAAACAATTCAAATTGGTTGCGCTTCAACTTAGGTTTGGGTATTTGAAATGCTTTAAGAGTTCATTATTTAATTTCCCATTCGCTTTAATTTCCAGAGAGTGCAAATAAGGTGAAAAATAATCAAATCTATGAGAACTATTTTTATTTACTTATAAATATAAAATTATTGCATTAAAAATTGTTTTCTTATTGTCCAAATTTACTTATTAATATTTCAAACTTATATCTACAAATAATTTATAATTATATATAAAATTTATCTATATTTTATGCTATAGTAAGTATTCTTAATATAATAAATCGTCAATTATATTTTCATGCACTAACACTCATATTTTAGGGTATTTACACTTCGTTAGCTGTTAAATTTATTTGTACATTCACAGCGATTCATAAATTAAACATTGTTAAAGGCTATGATTAAATGTAATTCGTATAATCTGAAAAGTAGAAATCGTTACAAGCCGCGCAGTTAACAAAGATCTCAATAACAAAATCGACTCGGCTCATCGGCAATTATCATCATTTGGCCAGAGGCCAATTTTACAACTCCCGCAACAGAGTTCAAAGTGGACAGAGTTGGGGCTTCGCGTTGCAAGTTGCAGACGCAGTGCCACCAATAGTTGCTGCAACGTGTGGGGCAGGCTGGCAGATAAATCAAGTTTTGTGGCACAGCCGTTGACGCCTTTTGGCGTCTGTGTTTGTGTCTGTGTCTGTGCCTTAAAGTCGTTGAGTTAAGACGATCTCTCGAACTGCTTTCGGGCCTGGGATCTCGGTTCTGGACTCTGGGCGTTTCTCTTTGAGCTTTGTGTAAAGCATATAAATTGATTAGGGATCAAAGGGTTATTCTGATTTATCAGGCATGTTCCTCACTGACTTATGCAAAAGATGTGTGGGCCCAAGTTTTGACTAAGAATAATATCATTCAAGCCAGGCACACACATACATAAATATATGTATATCTATATCATTTGTTTTGTTTAGGTTGCGTCTTAAATTAAATAAACTTTTTTATAAAACAATTAAGCGAATGGCAGGGAAACATGCTCCCAAGTCCCACACTAAAAAAAAAACATTCACAAATACTATGAAAACTTGTTAAACAACTAGAAAACTTTTTGCAAACAGCGCTAAAACATCAACAACAGCCACACACATACACACACACACACACACACACACACACACAAACACACACTCATACACATTCGGGCTATTCTATCTCTCTACTTGGTCTCGTGCAACAAGGCAGCAAATGCCTCCAAAGCGCTGCCTCATGTTTGTTTACTTTCCACTTACAATAACAACCAGAACAAAAACAACAACAACTGCAAGAACAACACCGAAACACAAAGTTTGAAGTGAGCGTTTGGCATTTTACCTAATTTCATTTCCCGCCTCAAGTATGTTAGCCACATAAATAAAATCTGTCTTAGGAAATCATCTCAAATGGCAGTTTTGCAGATTGGCGTCTGTTATTGCCAGCTATGTTATACATAACAGTAGACATAGAAATAGTAGTAAAAGTAAAAGTAGTAGCAGTTATAGTCATGGGAAGTCTAGGAATTGTATTGGATGCGGAAGTAGTAGCTGTAAATGAAGTTACAGAAATAGAAGCCTTACTATTAAATTACATCGTAGCAGTTGCTGTAACAATATTACGGGGTATTAAAAAAATATTTAGTTGAATATGAATCGGGAAAGTAGCGTTGGAAATAGTAGTAGCAGTTGTAACTGTGGTAGGTATTAAAATAGAAGAGTAGAAATAATAGTAGTAGACAACGTAGCCATAGTAGTAGAAGACGTAGTATTAGTAGTAGAAGTAGTACTAGTACTACTTGAAGAAGTTAAAGTAGGAGCAGTAGTAGTAGTAGTAAAAATAGTGGTAGGTTGTACAAATAGTAGAAATAGTAGAATAATAAAATTAGTGGTAGGTAGTAGTAATAGTAGTAGTAATAATAGTAAAAGTAGTCAAATAATAAAAGTAGTGGTAGGTAGTAGTAATAGTAGTAGAAGTACTTGTAGGTAGAAGTAATAGTAGTGGTAGGTAAAACTACTACTACTACTACTACTACTACTACTAATTGAAGAAGTCAAAGTAGTAGCAGTAGTAGTACTAAAAGTAGTGATAGGTTGTACGAGGTGTAGGAGTAGAAGTGTGATAGAAGTATTAGTAGGTAGTATAAATAGTAGTAGAAATACTGACAGGTAGTAATAATAGTAGTAGAAGTATTGGTAGGTAGTAATACTACTAGTAGTTGAAATAGTAAAAGAAGTTATAGTACTTACAGTTAGGAGTAAATAAGTATTAGTAGGGTTAATCATAAAATATTGTAAGAACTACTACTTTTTTAATAGAAATTAGTAGCTTTCGCATCCCAACAGAAGAGTCGAGAAACTCGTAAGCTATTTGGTATGCATAGGCAATGTTTTGAGAATAACCTACATATCCAATAAGTATTAATGCCAAGAAGTACTCGCAATCATGACCAATGCATATTCCCAATTGCCGGATCCACAACCACAGCCGTGGACACAGCCACATCCAAATCCGAAATCAATGGCCGCAAATCTCGTTGGAGCTCAACTCATTGCCTAATCAATTAAGTATTCCGATTTGGTAAGAAGGGCCGCGTATGCCTTTTCAATGCCTTTTCGACATGGCCAACAAAGGCGCAACGAGGCGACGCTTAGTTAAGATTCATTCGGCTCTGGGCTCCAAGTTTTTTGGGTCTCCCTTTGTGATTGCGTAATTACGTCTAATGAATTCAGCAAAACGAAATTGAAAGAAAGCTGCGCGTCCTTCCCAAGGAAATTCTTTTGCTCCACCTTTTCAACTGTTTTTATTTGCCGCTGCAGCTCAGGATTTGTTCTTGTCTCTTTTCATTTATAGACACGATGGAATAATACAAATTTAAGGCTCCGAAATCTGCCAGAAGGCCCTTTGAAAAGGTTTTCTTTTCCCCCCCTTCCTCTTGCTGGCAGAGCCAATTAAACATTTCGGGCAATCGATTTTGCCTATGGAAAACCCCTTTGCCCGAGAAGAAGTTACCAGAAGCTGCCTCTGGCTCGACGACTTAGCCCGTTTGCCAATGGTTGTTGTTGCTGTTGTTGTTTCTGCAGTGTTTTTGTGTGTTTTTAAGGACATTTTGGGTAATTGACATTTTGACATCAATTACCGCACTTGCAGGGCGTAAAACTTGTGCTAAGCCCCCATCCACTTCTTCCATTTGTTGTTGTTTACCAAAGCGAACTCCAAGTGCCACCTGAGGGCCAACTGCTAATGATTGAAGTGCTTTCCAAATGCGAAACAAAACCAAAGAGCGCACTTTGGATGAGAGAGCGACGAAAGGAGCAGCAAACCGAATAAGAACTTATATATATGTATATATACTATATACTTATAGAGATAATAAGCGAGTGACTAAAGACTTTAAGTGTTTCATTTCCACTGACTAAATGATTGATGGTTAAATTGACTGCATTAATAATTGATTGCTAGACTGATCAGCTGGTTGAGTGATTGAATGATAAATTGACTGATTGATCAACTGGTTGGCTGACTGACCTACTAAATCATCTAGTGGTTCACTGATTGATTGACTGACCGAAAAACTAATATACTGGTACACTGATTGACTGGTAAACTGATTGACTGATTGATCGAAACGTTGTATGACTATGAATGATAGTCTGAATTATTGAGTGACTGGCAAGCTAATAGAATAACTGATTGATGAACAGGTTGACCCGTTACGGGTTGACGGACTGAATGATATACTGATTGATAAGCTGGTTGAGTTCTGATCAACTGGGAATAAGTTTTTGAATGAATGATAAGGTGAACTATTGTTGATTGATTATACAAATTATTAACAACCTGACTGATTGCGAAGTTGGATAATTGAATATATAATTTATGAAGTGATTGGATGATTGATTAATGAACTAAGTGATTGACAGAGCCTGACTGATAGCTTGATGGGTATTTCTTGCTAGAAGCAATATAGACAACACTTCCATTCAATTAACTTTAAGCTAGCTTTCCGTTTTTAAATGCAATTTAAAGTTCTTTCTTAAAAATCTCAAAATAATCCATCGAATTTATATATTAAGCTTAGTTTGAACAATATTTGTAGTACTTGCTTGAATCTTGCTGGTTTATCGATACTAGTAAAAATTGCATATCGTATTTCAAACTTTTTTTGAGCTCAATGCAAGGAACTCCCTTGGCCCGCATTTGGCTCAGCATTTGGCGTCCAAGTGGCGTCTCCTTTTGGGGCAGCAGCAGAAACAATCCGAACTGTCAGTGGGAACTCAATGCGCAAGGGCCAGACTGTCAGGCTGCCAAAAGCGGGTCAAGCAACCAAAGCTACATACATATTGAAATCGCAACAGTGGCCAAAAAGGAGGCAACAACTGGTTTGAGTGCGGTAGCATGAGCGGGTACGACTGTTGGATGCCCTGTAAAAGGAGAAATTTAACTTCATAATGGAAACGATCTACATAAAAGTTATATATATTTAGCTTATGAGATTACAGTGGAGAAAACTCAACTAAAAGATACTCTATAGGATGTACATTTCATAAATCAGTTCTGAGTTCAAATAAAAATTTTAGAGTAATGGTAGTACTTAATGCATTTTACACATTTATTGAGCTGCTTTTCAAATTTTTGTTTTAAACTGTAAGTTGGGTTGCAAAATGTGAACATTTGATGCAGATCAAGTATAAATCTTCAAGCAACATTTAAAGACAACTACTTCAGCCAACTCCGTTTAATTGATGAATTTACAGGGTATATTATAAGCAACAACAAAAGGAAATGTCATTGAATTTATACACGAAAGCAATGCAACAGCAGCTATAAAAAAAAACATGGTACGAGGAAAATTTGAACGCTGTTTCCTCCACTTGTTCTCCTTTGGGCTGCTAACATTTTGAAGTCATTTTCGTAATGGAATGACTTTTGAATATTTGAAGAGCTGTTACACAACATTGAAAACTTGACTGGCTGCTACACATGCTGCTGCTGCTGCTGCTGTTGTGAAATCTTGGAAAATGCCTCGGGAAACGGGAAACTGGGTGTCAGTCCAGGACCGATTTGGCACCCCCTTCCACCTTTTTATCTATCGTCGCATTGAAATTTTCATGAACTACTGCTCCAACTCTCTCTCTCTCTCTCTCACGCTCTATATTACTCTCTCTTTCTAGCTGCCTTTGCAAGTTTCTTTTTAATTTTTAAGCAACTCTTTTCGCACAGTTTTCAATTTGTTCGGCATGCATCTGTCTATCTGTCTAACCTAAGCATGTATCCATTTCTACAGCTCCGCAGAGACAGATGGAGTGAGTGAGAGACAGAGAGAGAGAGAGAGAGAGAGAGAGGGAGAGGGAGAGAGAGAGCATGTAGTTGCATCAATTCCTCAAGTCAAGTGCCAAACTTTGCAACATAATCGATGATTGGCAACAAGAGCGAAGGGGTTGGGGTTGTGTGAGAGGGGATGGGGGGAAAGGGGGAGGAGTTGGAACTCAGTCTGCATGTGAATTAATGCCAAATGCTACAAAAGTTCGAATGTGCAAATGTTTGCATATTTGAAGTAGTGATTTTTTTGTTTGGCTGCAGCCAAAAGAGTTCAAAGTGCACGAAAGAAACACAAAGCCTTTTGTCATCTATTTTTTCAGGCTTAGAATTTCATTTTTAAGACTTCTTAAGTTAAGCTCCAAGTTTTATATTTGATTAAATAAATATATATATATATATATATATATGTATATACGTATTGTATTTATATGCGATGCATTTAAAAAGTGTTGCAAATTTATTATATATATTTTTTAATTGTGGATAGCTGACAGCTTATGTAATGAATACTTCTTTGTTTTGATTTTGATATGAATTTTGCTTCATTTGTTCTTCTTCTTCTCTTCATCAAGTTAAATCAAACTTTCGACCATTGGCTGCACTTGGTAAACGCTTTTATATATTGAATTTATCTTTATGCTTTAGGGGATATTATAATATTGTTTTAAAATGAGAAGAACTCTTAAGGCTTAAGGTCTATATACTTAATTACTCGAATATAATAATATACTTTGTGCATTCATTTAAATTATGGTATAAAATCATTATTTATCAATTTTTCTAATTTTTTTTATTTATTTATAGTTATTATTTAACAAAATTCAATTAGTAAAGAAAACCCTGATTAAAAATTCACAATTATAACATATATAAAATTATTAAATAATTAATTATTTTAGCTTCTCTTAAGAACTTATATCATATAATAGAACTATATATTATAGATCATAATGCTAATTAAAAGAAATTGTTTTCTAGTAAATATTTTATTTTAAAGGACTACTTTTTTTTTTTTTTTGTATACTGATCTTAATTAGTTTTAATATATAATATTAATGTCTAATTTATGGTATTTTTTAATTACAATTCTATGTAAATTATTTACTTCATTTCTCCTTTAAGTTTTGTTTATTTAAAATAAATCTTCAATTTACTTGCCCTACCTTACAATATTTATCGTAATTCCCAAAAGCGATTCCACAATCTTAATGAAAATTGTTAAAATAACTAAACTACTTTATTATATAATTTATCTTTACACTACTTTATGACTCGATAGCCAAATCGAGATTTGAACTCTCTGCGCCATAGCAAACATATTAATAAACAAGTGTTGACTTTATCTTTGGCCACGGGCCATGAAAATTGGCCACATATCAACAAAGGGCGCAGTCCATAAATAATTTGATGGAACAGGCGAAATTTTTATGGCACCCACATTGCGAACTATGGTCGAGAGTTCGACTTAGAGAGTAGAGCTAATCTTTTTTTTTCGCTTTTGGTTTTCGGTTTTGGGGTTGGCTACTCAAAGGATATGTTCACATATTTATGATCACTCAATTAGGGTGTGAGGCACAGGGGGCGTGGCAGCAGCAAAGCCAAACAAATCGAAATGTGTGTGTGAGTGTGCGAGCGTGTCAGTGTGTGAGTATGTGTGTGCATATCCATTAGCATTCCATTTCATTTTCATTTATGTGGTCGTATTATTTATGCGTGTTGTTGTTGTTGCTGCTGTTGCTGTTGCTTTGCCTAAATTGGCATCAATATGCCCAACACACACACAAACCAAGAGACACACTGACAGACACACTGGAATCGAAGCTGCCACGCCCACAGGCAGGGGACCGCCCACTGTTGACTTTTTGCGCGGCGCTCGTGTGAGGCATTAATGTTAATAATGCACGACTATAAGGGCCAAAATGTCGGCCAATGTACTCGTAAATAGTTAAAAATTATATTTGATTACAGCGGCCAATGGCCCAAAATGTTGTCCGAAAAGCAACTTGGCTCAAGGCGAAGAAAAAAGGGAGAGAGATAGAGAGAGAGAGAGAGGGGGGGGGGGCAGACTGATGGAGAGTGTGAGAGAAGGGGCTTTGTTTTTGTGCTGGACAGTTTTTGGAATTGATTTTAGCCGAAGCACTCGCTGCAAATGTTCTTTCACCAAAATTGAGATGAATTGTTAAGTAGGCAATTTGTTTAAGTGTGGCAAATCGTGCCTTCTGGGGTCTGGGCCGGCACTCAAATGGAACTTAAAAGTGTTTCTTATGTTCCTTGGCCATAAATGTGCGTAAACAAATCTTTGCTTATCCCAACATCGTCTTCTTCTTCTATTGCTTCTGCTTCTGCTTCTTCCTGCTCAGCCTTGCTGCTTACGAGCATTTTATGTGACTGTAACTAACCGAGTAAAGCACTTAATATTGTGGGCTGCGAAAGTGTGTGTGGGTTGCGAATGGATGCGAATGGGTATTAATATCGAAAAGTTTACAAAACAAACAAAGACTGTAATCGAAAAGTTATTGGGAACAAGTTCCTTCTCCTTGCGGGATTGAGCTTTGGCATTATAATTATTATTCGCTATACTTTGAGTATCTAATAATAGATGAGCTGAAAATGTGCCATAGATGTGCAGATATAAATATAGATACATACATGGATACACATGCAGATACGGATACAAAAACAGATACAAATACGGATACAGATACAGATACAGATACAGATACGGATACAGATACAGATACAGATACAGATACAGATACAGATACAGATACAGATACAGATACAGATAGACATCGTTACAGATACAGATACAGATACAGATTCAGGTACAGATACATATACATATACAGATACAGATACAGATACAGGTACAGATACAGATACAGATTCAGATACAGATTCAGGTACAGATACAGATACAGATACAGATACAGATACAGATACAGATACAGATACAGATACAGATACAGATACAAATACGGATACAGATACAGAGACAGATACAGATACAGATACAGATACAGATACAAATACAGCTTCAGATACAGATAGACATAGTTACAGATACAGATACAGATTCAGGTACAGATACATATACATATACAGATACAGATACAGATACAGATACAGATACAGGTACAGATACAGATACAGATTCAGGTACAGATACAGATACAGATAAAGATACAGATACAGATACAGATACAGATACAGATACAGATACAGATACAGATACAGATACAGATACAGATGCAGATACAAATACAGCTTCAGATACAGATAGACATAGTTACAGATACAGATACAGATACAGATACAGATACAGATACAGATTCAAGTACAGATACATATACATATACAGATACAGATACAGATACAGGTACAGATACAGATACAGATTCAGATAAGGATTCAGATACAGATACAGATACAGATACAGATACAGATTCAGAAACAGATACAGACGCAGATATAGGCCCAGACAGAGTTACAGATACGGATACAGATACAATTACAGTTATAGATACAGATACACTTATAGATACAGACATATTTACAGATACAGATGCAGAAACATTCAGAGTTAGATACCAGTATATCTTCATATTTATTAACAATTACAGGTGGAGATACATTTAAATAAGATAATAATAATAAGAGATTAAGATAAAGAAGCAGAGTAACTAAATTCAAGATACATTTTCAAACAGAGATGCAGATGAACTTCAAATATGCAAATAAATAAAAAAGAAAACTAAGTTACAGATAAACTTGCAGATACAGTTGAACGCACAAAATAAGATACAAATGAATATGGAGATACACAAATGAATAGATCCAAAGATACAAAGCTAACAATTGCTTGTGTGTGAGATACATATTTAAGAGGTAAGGATTATAATTTAGTTAATTCCGAACTAGTTTGCCCTTTGGCCTAATGATACCCTATAAAAGTGGAGCAAACTTTATGTTTCTATTTGAAGAACAGAAGCGAGATAAGATTAGGAGAATGACATGCAAAGCCTCTCCACCTGACTGACCGAAATGTATTTTCCTTGGCAGTTGTCACTAGTTGAGTGAAAATGCATTTCCATGAATTTTCAATTAACAACAATCACTAAACAAGGCCACAGGCCGGAAGGCAGCTTCAAATTTGTTTAACTGCCCGCTACAAATTAACATTCTACACTGATAGATGTGGTATAAATAAATATATATATATATACATATATATATATATATATGTATGTGGTATATATATCGTATATAAAGGGCCAGTCCATCTCCGTTTGCTTCGGCTAATGCAGTTTTCTTGTTAGCTGGTTGCATTTAAATGCAGGTCGCAAGTTTTTTCTGGCCAGCAACTGACACGAAAAACTTAGCAGATTTCCATGGCTGAACATTTCGGGCCAATTAGTCAAATTTTGTACGTGTGTGTGCGTGTGTTTGAGCCCTAAAATATGCACGACTGCAAGCCTGTCGCTGCTTCCATTTATTTTTCAAATTTATTTTGATATCGAATCCCATGCGAACCGGTTTTCAACCGCCGTCTGACCCTCTGCTTGACCTTTCGACACCCTTCGGTGTATCTGAATCTTAATTGCTTGAACCCGGCAGACAAAACAGAGAATCAAACGAAGTGATGTGAAGTGCAGGATAATTTCTAACAAATACCTGTCTGCAGGTGATAAAAGCAATATGTTTTCATCTATCAAGGGTTCGTTCCACTAATTGAAAGGCCTCCAAGTCGGAGCCGGAATCGTTGTGCGGTCTTCGAGCCAACTCCTTCAGCTGTTGGCCTTAAGTGTTGGCCATATCCATTGGCATTAAATGCTCTGCGGTCAGGTAGAAAATTTTAATTGGTCATGCTCGGATTTCAATCAAAGGAAAGGTGGAAGGGGCGAGGGAAACTCGCGCAATGTGTGGTTCATTTTCCATATGGAAACAATGTGTGCATAATAAAATATTCAATAGCGAGTTACATAATGAAAAGTTATGTTATCATTTCTGGCTACTCATCATTATTGATATTCAGCCGGTATACCCTGTTTGTATTACCAAACTTTGTTTGAGAATGGAAAAGGAACTTAAGGATTTATAGTCCATAATATATCACTCATAGCTTAGTAGAAGTCTACCCGTATATCATTTTTAATTAAATCTAAACGATTTGCGGATAATATAGAAATATTATATAATCTGAATTATCAGCTTTTATATAATTTACCCATTTAAGATTAAATGATAATTCTTACAATATTGTCTTCATTATAAAATAATACTGTTTAATTTATAATGTTTTTTATTTTAAGGATATATCAAGAATTTGTTAAATCTTTAATTCTCATGTAGTTTTTTAATTTATAAATTTCAAAGCTATGCTCATTTATAAAGCAATTGAAATATATTTAAGCATTTCCTTAGGGTATTTCGAAGTCGATCATCCACCACTCTCCATTTAGCTTCTTTTTGGGGGTGTAGCGCATTTTGATTACTTTGCAGGTATTTTGTTTACCTTTGTTGCCCAACTCCATGTTAAAAGGGTTCTCGGTTATTATTTTAATGCGCTTGGATGGCCGATTATTAGATTTATGGGAATACCCTTTAAAATAAAAGATTTCTCAATTTGGTAGCGACTTAGAGAAAGATATATTAAAGATTTTAAAATTAAGAATTCTATAATGAATAACTTTATTGCAGCTAATCAAATTGTAAGACAATAATGACTCGTTTTTTTTGAAGTGATGGACTAGAAGATACCCTAATCCCTAATCTATTACTTTAAATCTGCAGTATTTGAAGTATACTTTACTTAGGTCTAATGAAGTTTTTTATAGCTCTTACAGTTTTTGAGTTAAACCTAAAAAAAAACCGCGTCAATATTGATTGATAGAAAATGTGAGGAAATATCAAAGAGAAAAGATGAGTTTAAGTAGATTATATCTAAAAAATCAAAATATAATCAAAAGAGAAAAAACGGAAAAGCGAAAGAAAAAAAGTGATGGAAGGTCGAAATCTTAAATATTTAAATTTGTATTTTTGTAGTATAAAAGAAAAAGTTCATGCATCTTAAATATTTAAATGAAAATCTAGAGCATCTGAGATATATATTCCTATATAAATTATCTCATCTATTTGGAGTTGAATTTAAATCTAAAGTAAATTATTAAAATTCACCGTCAACTCTTCCAAAAATCACTAACTTACACCTATAGCCAGCCTTAATCCAGCTTTATCCAGATAAATCGGTACAAACAACAATTCAGTTAAACAACAACAGCAACAAAAACAAATGGAGAATCTGTAAAAATCGAATTACATAATCATGCTGAGCAGTCAACCGAATGCGTCGGTCGATAGGCAGACAAACCTTTGCACTCGCACAGCTTTATAGAGTATGCCAAATGTTAATGGCCATAAAAATGCTCTATTGAGTGAAAGAGAGAGAGAGAGAGAGAGAGAGAGGGAGAGTTGCAGCTATCTCGCTCGGTATTTGGTCTGCTGCTCGACGTGGCATCAACTTTAAAATGCAATTGCCACACATTTGTAAAATGCCTCGCTGCGAATAGCAGTTGTTGCACTTGCTGTTGTTCTTGCTGTTGTTGTTGTTGTTGTTGTTCTCCATATCCTGGCCATATTAACAATTATGTGTTTGCACTGCAGCAGCAGCAGCAGCAGCAGTCGTCGATTTCGATGGGCTGTAAAAGTGCATTCGATCGAAAAGTTTTCATTATGTTCAGACGCCGGACTCGGATTCAGAATCTGATTCGGAATCGGATTCGGAGCAGAGGGGGGTGGTAAGGCGAGGGCGTAAGGGAAGGGGTGAGGGTAGCAGCAGAGGGGGAGGGGGTGCGCAACTAGCCAGGAACTATCTACGCTTCAGTTCATTTATTTGCAGAGTGCACAAGCCTCGAGTGTATGTGTGTATGAGTGTATATATGTGTGTGTGTGCGTGTGTGTGTGTGTCTGGCTGTGTGTATAATTCAGTCAACTATTTAGCACTTGCACAGTGCAACGAAATGGCCTACGCACAGAGCCATGAAATTGAATCGCAACTGTGAAAAGAAGAGCATTAAAAAAATGCGCAAATAACAAATTGCTTGCCACAAGTCGCACCTTTAAATACACTGCACGTCAGGTTAAAGAGAATTGAGAATTGCTTAAGAAAAGTGAAAAACAAAATAATAAAAGATCTTTATGATTGTATCATTTTTATTATATATGTATCTCTTCAAAAATCATTCATCCATAAAGATCTTTTATCATTAGCTTAAAATGAAAATCAAATGCTTAACAGTATAAAAATTATGTGAAAATCTATTTCTATATAAAATAAAAATAAATTAAATAAAAAGCTTATGGCTCAGCATTTTTTTTTTTTTTTTATATAATATAGGTTTTAAATAATTGTTTGGATATTCTACTCATTTAATTTATAAGAAATGTTTAGAATCCAAATTAAAGTTAAAGATCTTTAACTTGGTCCAAGTTTGATTAGAATTATCTAAAAAGTCGTCACTTCTTATATATTATCAGATCATACTGAGTAAATAATTAAATTATACCAACTTTATTATTTTCTTCCGTATTTAGAGACGAGTTGAAATTTGGAAGGTATCTATAAGAAATATCTTCTAAATAAAATGAAAATAAATTAAATAAAAAGCTTATGGCTTAGCATTTTTTTTTCAAATAATATAGGTTTTAAATAATTGTTTGGATATTCTACTCATTTAATTTATAAAAAAAGGTTTACAATCCAAATTAAAGTTAAAGATCTTTAACTTGGTCCAAGTTTGATTAGAATTATCTAAAAAGTCGTCACTTCTTATATATTATCAGATCATACTGAGTAAATAATTAAACTATACCAACTTTATTATATTCTTCCGTATTTAGAGACGAGTTGAAATTTGGAAGGTATCTATAAGAAATATCTTTAAGTCTGGAATATCTTTGCATAATTTATTAGACATTTTCATATAAATACTGTATACATATATGTATGTGTAGCACTTATAATAAAAACTTGCTTAAAGGGTATTTAATCTTCTACATCTTCAATTAAAATAAACTCCATTTCATTTTTGCTTTAAGAACTTCTTGACCAAGTTGCTTAACAGAGTAAAAAGCGTTAAATGAACTTTGAGCAGCAATCAATCAGACTGCCAGTCAGTCAGTCAGTCTGTCAATCAGTCAGTCAGTTTGTCAATCGCGCTCAAACCGCTTGTTGCCAACTTCTTGACCAAGTTGTTTGACCCTTTGGCCAAAGAGAGAGTACAAACTTTAAATTGTTGTCGTTCTCAGCTATTAGGCGCGTCATTTGTAAGCCGCTTAAACAACAACAGCAACAACACAGCTCGCCCCCTCCCCCAACCACTCCCCCTACCCCTCCTCCGCCTCCTGCACACATTTATATGATAATTATTGTAATTATTTACGGAGCGTCAATTTTAGTGGCATATGCGAAATTTTTGGCTCCGTTGGAAAATCAACACAAGCCACGCCTCGTTTAATTTATGCCGCCCACTTTTCCCATGAGTGCGTGTGCGTGTGCGTGTGTGGGTGTGTGTTTGTGTTTGTGTGTGAGGCCAACAATGACGTTTTAATTATGTGCAGCGATTGCAGCTTTCAATTGCACTCGTTCAACATTTTGTCTAATTTTTTTTTCATATTTATTAATTACGCAATTGAATTTAATTGATAAATAATATTTATAAATTATTCATAATTTATTATACTAAAGCAGTGTGTGGCATGTGAGAGATATTTGTTTTTGATCTCTATTGAACACAAATTTTATCATTTTTACTATAGCGAACAATATTAAGAGATTTAATAAACTTTATAGATATTTTAGATATATTAAACTGCCGAACTTAGAAATTGAGAACTTTGATTAATATTTTATTTGCTACCAAATAATTTTTTTACTCATCTGTAAAGTATATTTAAATAGGTTTTATCGTTTGTATACTAATAATTAACAGATAAATAAATATAGCTTTTTAAATTTGTATTTATTTATATTTAATTTATAATTCTTACAAACTTTCGATACTATTTATTTTTTGCTAAATCAAATAAATTTTAAATTCAAATAAATAAATATTGTATATTATATTATAGCATAAATTATTTTACTAAACATTTTAGATATAAACAAAGTTTTTTTTAATATGATTCACTTAACGTTATTTTTGTATTTGTTTTAGATATTTTTTCTTTTTTACATTCATCATGAAATCAAAAGTTAATTCTTAAGTATAATAAAGAAAATATAACTGCAAAATGTAGCCGCAAATTTTCCGGTGGGAAATGCTTGTGCTTAATGCTTATACTCAGCTCTGAGGTTCTTAACGTTTCCCCCTTTGAGATTGTGTTGGCGTTTTAATAGGATTAACCAAAGAAACGTCTCAAATGGGCTGCCAAAAATATGTTAAGATATTGATTTTAATGTGCCACCGAAAAGAAAGCGTTGACAAAATATGTTTTCCGAGTCGAAGACCTCCCAAATGTTGCACGACTCTTGTTTCCCATTTCGTTTTTATGCCAACGAACTTCAAAAAAATGTTAAGATCTTAAGCGCATTAAAAAAGTTGAGAAAAAACCCTCGCTGGGTCGTAAAAAAGCGCATTTGTCAACGTGTTGCGTTCGATGGCTGTTCGAACTTTGAAGCGGGGCTTCAAACCCACTCAATAACGGTCTAAGCTAAAATGTTGCCAGCAATATGTATGGCCAAAGCGAAATTCACCACGCAGTACACATCAAACTGTGTTACAGCAGTTCCTCTCAAACACTTCAGCCTCGCTTGAGCTGCAACATGTTGTAAGCATTGCACTCAAACGCCGCTTGGCTAGTGTTGCTGCAACATGCACGTACCGCAACAATGTTGCCAGAACATTCGTTACGCTTCGTGTGCGCTGCGCACACAAAAACACGAAGTCAAACCCGAAGCCAAAGCCGAAGCTCGCGACGAACTTGAGTCAAGTTCTAAGCAGAAGGCGTAATGTGGAACACATTGTGTCTGCAACATGAAAAACGTTTTCCAAACACATTTTTGAGAAGGGTTTCTCTTCATCAAGAACTCAATTTTCATTTCTTTTATTAATATGTTTTAAAAATTAAGTCATATAGAAAGGTAAAACAGTTCTTAAAATTAAATAAAATATGTTTAGCTAGAAATAAAGAAAACCTAGTCTAAATATAATGCTGTAATACTATTTGCTATCTAAATATGTTTAAATTATAAGATAAAAGTATGTTTTTGTTGCTTTCAATTTCTATTATCTCTAAGAGGATATAAATCCTAACTATTTTATATAGCAAGTATTATATATTAAATAAATATTTTATTGTATAATTTTGTATAACATGTTTTTAAATTTTCATATTTTTTACAATTTGAAGCAAAGGTAAATAAATAATAAAGCTGGAATTTGGTGACCTTCGCAAGAAAAAAAATTAACATAAAGTTAAATTAACTTAAAGTTAAATTAACTTAAAGTTAAATTAACTTAAAGTTAAATTAACTTAAAGTTAAATTAACTTAAAGTTAACTGTCACGCCCACTTAGAGGCGGCTTAATTTAACAGAAAACAAATTTTTTCCTGATAAAATAAAAATGCTAAATTACAATTTATTTATTTTTCATTTAACTAAACTTTAAATTTAGTTTTGAAAAATATTAAAAAAATGTTGTTTGGTTTATACTTCGGGAAATTCGATTCTCAAACGCTCATGAGTCAAAGAAAACTTTAACAGCCTTGAGATTTTACACCTGAGACGTTGACGAATGTCAGGTGTCTTGTAATGCTCGGCAGGTGGAGGCGGGCAGGTGGAAAAGATGGAAAAGCTGTTAATTAGTCGCATTTGTTTTGGGCACGCGTCGTCGCGTTCACCTTTTTAATTAGTTATTCATACGAAATTTGAGTCGAACAAGAGGAAGAAGCGGAACATGAACAAGAACAAGAGGAAGAAACCAGCCAATTTTTTAGCTTATTTATTTATTTCTGGTTTCTGTTATTTACTTATTTTTCATTTTCATTTGTTGTGGCACGTTTATCTCTGGACTTCTTCATGCTGAGCTTCCATTTTTTTTTGCCGTGGGTCGAAAAAATGGAGAATAAGAAAAAAATAAGGAATAAATAAATTTGGGTTATGCGTCGTTCGAGAAAAGTGAAATTAGCATAAAGTTTTCCTCCTGCTGATGCTTCTTCTTCTTTTTTTATTTTCATGTTTCTTTTTTTTTTGGTTGTTTTTGTTTTTGTTTCGCTTTTGCTTTCGCTTCGTATTTTTCACTCGCAACTTTTTGCGGCTCTGTTTTTTTTTTATTTTTATTTTTATTTTTATTATTTTGTATGTAATTTCTTAGCTGTTGTTTTCCTGCGTCCTGTTGGCTCCTTGTTGGTCCTGTCCCCAAATTGTTCGGCCATCAACTTTATGGCGCAAAACTGTTTAAGGAATTAGTCATAATTTATTCTCATTTCTGTTTTGACTTTTGACGAAGCGTTTTCTAATTTCTCAGTCTTGACTTTTACTCTTCTTTTATAGCCTTTCCACTGGTGAGGGATTTATTTATAACAAATTGTATTTATTTATAATGTATATTATTACATCATAATTAAAATAAAAATCAACACTTTGCTTATTTTATTCTTTAAAGATTATATATATTTTTTTATTGAGATCAACAATGCATGACAGTAAGAAACAATATATTATTAAAAATAAAGACAAAGAAAATCAACTCTTAGGCTATTTATTTTTTAAAGATTTTTTAATATTTTTTTTATTGAGATCAACTAAATTAAATTAAAAAAATTAATTAAAAATAAAGACAACTATTTTACTTAAAATACAATTTTAATTTAATTGTATTTAATTTAAAAAGAATTTAATAATGTCCTAACATTTTATTATATGTTAAATACATTTTTTATTTTTAATTTTATTAATAATACAA
Organism: Drosophila pseudotalamancana; assembly: GCA_037075185.1. Classification (NCBI taxonomy): domain Eukaryota; kingdom Metazoa; phylum Arthropoda; class Insecta; order Diptera; family Drosophilidae; genus Drosophila; species Drosophila pseudotalamancana. The sequence continues at coordinate 456,035 of JBAMCK010000446.1, forward strand.
AAATCAAACAATCTTAGTTTATTTTAATAAGTAAATAAATTATTTTTAAAATAAATTTGATATATTTGAAAAATCTGCGAAAGAATTCATTTTAATTTCTTAATTGCTTAAAAAAAAATGCTGTTATGCCTATTAATTACACTATGGCTAATTAGCATTAAGTTATTTAGTAATTATATATTAATTTGTGCAATATGGCAACAGCTTTGAAATCAGAGCATATACCCTTTAATATATATATTAATATAAATGCGATATGTAGATATGTAGATGCAACACAAAGGGAATTGTTAATGACACAGACGGCGTTTCGAAAAGAGGTTCGATTTACATCTGGTTTACTATAATGTAGATAATTTATTAATGCAGAGAGTGCAGCACAAATTACAGAAGCAGCCCAATAAAGAGGCCTTAATGCAAGCCCCAAACCCATCGATAAAAATAATAATTAAATAAAGTCGACATCATGAACTGGATAAATGGGTCGAATCAATTGCTGGAATGGGCGATTGCAACAACACGAGTGTTAACATGTCTGCCAGCTATATATGTCCATATATACTCATGTCTGGCTGCACTCAGAGAAAAAACGATTACCTACATTGTCTGCAAAAGAGTGCAAAATTACTTGATTTGTAAACAAGAAAATGAATATGTTTATTATTATTTTATTATTGTTGTTATTTATTGTATATTTAAGACAACAAGTTTATGTTCCAATAAAATATTTAACAAAATTAAAATTAAATTAACACAAAAAATTAAATGAATAAAATGTATATTAATGATTTCCAGACTGTAAGACAAATAAAAAGTTCCTCTGAAATAATACAAAATATTTTATATTAGAAATAAAATAAAGCTAAAATCTAAATTATTTATTTCTCAAATAGAAACTTAGGCTTAAGTCAATTGCAGCTTAAATTAAGATAATACACTTAAGATTTATATGATAAATATAAAATTTAAGAATAATTAATTATTAAATTTATTTTGATACACTAAAGATTTATATAATATATCTAGAACTTAAGAAAAATTAAGATATTTAATTTCCAATGCAAAAAAACTTATTTTATCAAAAATTCCTAAATTAATTCCTACAAAATTTTGTTAGAACATTTTTGTCTATAATAATTTCAATAAAAAATGTCATATCAAATTAAAAATAAATTATAGTCTTGCTAATAAATGATTCTCATTTCAACAAATTTTAAGTACTTATATTTAAGATAATATTTAAGAATATTTCAATGATTAAAACTACTTGACTTTAAATTAAAGCAGGTTTTTTTATATCCTAAGTATCTGTCCTATATGTCACTAACTTATTTCTCTAAGTGTATGTTTGGCGTAGTCTGGCAGCATATTGGGCGACTAATTAAAAGTGTGAACAGTGGAAGAAGAAGCTCAAACAGAAAGAGGAGACAAACATTTAAACATGCAAACAACTGTGTGGACAGCAAGTTGATTTCTGAATGAACAATGAGTCAAAAAAGGGTAAAAAGGGTGAAAAGGGGGGAAAAAGGGTAAATTGGGAAACTGAGAAAACAAGTACAGCCTGAATATGCAAAGCGTTAGCAGAGTTGGACAAAAGCAGAGCGGAGCAGGCAGTACACAATAATCTATGTAGGGCATACAAAAGAACATGATATATACAACAATTAAACATTGACATACGCATATCTATTCCACTCACGTACTGCACCACATACATTAGCATATGCACACACACACGCACACTCACACACACACACACACGTGAGCATCTACAAAGGACTCATAATTCTTCCAATTTTAATTGCATCTCCTACAACAGGTGGCACATGCAATAATTACTGAGTATTTGTGTTTAAATAGGAAGAAGCAGAAGAGATGTCTTCAATATGCATTGCATATTAATTAAATGATACCCTGTAAAGATTTACTCTGAGATGTAACTGATCATTTCTATAAAGGTGGTGATGATGATAATGATAATGATAATGATAATGATAATGATAATGATAATGGTAATGACAATGATAATGATAATGATAATGATAATGCTAATGATAATGATAATGATAATGATAATGATAATGATAATGATAATGATAATGATAATGATAATGATAATGATAATGATAATGATAATGATAATGATAATGATAATGATAATGATAATGATAATGATAATGATAATGATAATGATAATGATAATGATAATGATAATGATAATGATAATGATAATGATAATGATAATGATAATGATAACGATAATGATAATGATAATGATAATGATAATGATTATTATGATGATAATGATGATGGTAATGATAATCATAATGATAATAATAATGATAATTATAATGATAATGATAATGGTAATGGTAAGGATAATGATAATGATAATGATAATGATAATGATAATGATAACGATAATGATAATGATAATGATAATGATTATTATGATGATAATGATGATGGTAATGATAATCATAATGATAATAATAATGATAATTATAATGATAATGATAATGATAAGGGTTTAACAATAGTATTGATGATTACTATAATCAATTGATAATCACCTATGTATCATGGATTTGCTTTTTCCTTTTCTGTTTTGCCTCATACCCATTGCTGGCAACTGAAGGCAGGGTATAATAAGCTATTTGTAACTCAGGGGAATGTCAACTGCTGCAACAAACGGTGGCATTGCATTTACAGTTAACTGAACTTTTACTCCGCTTTGAGGAGCTTTGCAGAAGGTAAGGCAAGGGATGGTGAAGAGAAGGAAGGGGGTGGGGAGGGGGAAGGCGGGGTTGAGGGCAATTGGCGAGAGTCAAGTTTAATTCTAAACAAATTTAATTGAAAAACTTTTTGGACACTCCACTGATGCCAATGGTCAGATTTGGGCAAGGCAGAAGAAGTGCGAGGAGGAGGAGATGGAGGAAATGAAGGAGCAGAAGGAGCGGGAGCGGAGCTGAAGAAGAAGCTGAAGCGGGAGCACTTTCCGATTGCTCGAGCCACAAAAGGATACAAATGCATATGAAATTGTTGCAAAGTTGCAGTTGCAGTTGCAATTCCAATTGCCAGTTGCAGTTGCAGCAGCACTTGCAGCAGCAGCAGCAGCAGTTGCAGCAGCAGTTCCTTGTTTGTCGCGATTCACTTGAGAATCGTTTGGCATTTAGTTTTTGTTCAGCTCTCTCTTAGACTTTCTAGCCTTGCATTCCTTTGCTTGACTTTTGCCCAGCTAAGGGATCCAACATTTTTATTTGATTTTCTTTTTATTTGAGATTTTTTATTTTTATTTAATTATTTGCCAGTCAAAAAGTCAACGAAGTGCTGCAAAACTTTTTTATTTCTTGATTAAATTTAAATTATAACTTTTCGCTGCATTTATTTATTTTTCCTCTTCTTTGGTTTATTTGTCGCAACTCGAAGATTTTATTTTAGTTTCTATGAATTATGACTGAAAAATTTTTTTAGAAGTGTTGAACGGAACAGACAATTTTCTATACAAATTATATATATTTTATGTATATATTTTTATAGACTAAATAGGTTTGTTTTTACATTTCAAATTTGAAGCTCAGCTTAAAAGAATTATTTGAAAAAGGAAAACAAATTGCAAAATTAAGAATATTAAATTATTAAGCGCTGCACAACACTGAATTTTAAATTCCGGATGCTTAAATTATATTTGAAAATAAATGAAATATTTGAAATACAAAAGCTTTTTTGCTTCTTCTTTTTCTATAAGCTTATTTTTTTTTGCATTAGTTGGAAAGGAATTTTCACAATACTAAGCAGCAGTAAATATAGATATATCTATATACATATATGTATGTGTATAAGACTACAGTATTATTTTCAATCAGTTCAGACAGACACACACACATACACGCATACACACGCAGACGCATTCAATTGATAGCCAAGCAGATCGTCGCGATATGGAAATGGAGATGAATCGCAGCTATTCAGCTATAAAATGCCGTTAAAATGTTCCAGCTTCAGCTATATGTGTGTGCAAGCAGACAAAAGCAGCTGCTGCATGTGTATGCGTGTGTGTGGCATGACTTTAGATATTTTATTGGTTTGAAGCGGCTGCCGCGCTGCGCACTATTCAAAGATTTATATGAAAGCTCAAGGATCAAGCTGCAAGTGCTGCTGCTTATAAGAAGTTGCATGTGTGTGTGTGTGTGTATGTGTGTATGTGTGCTTGTGTGCTTGTGTGTGTGCGTGCGTATCTGTGTTAGCATGACATTTGTCAACTGCAAGTGGCTGCCAAGGAGCAAACTTGCATACAAACTGCGTTTCGTATGTTGACGACCAACTTATGTCCTTGCCACAAATTCATATACTTATGCACACACACACACACGCACACACACATTCACACATACAGTAAAGCGTAGCCATGACTGCAACTAGGGTTAATATCATATAACTTTGTTTAATACGAAAAGCAGATTGAAGCATTAATTAATTATCTGTAAGTCTTGAAATATTTAAACTTTGTTTAACTGTTTAACTGTTTTAAAAAGTCTTCTGAACTATAAAACCGATTATCGTGTATATTATATGCTCTTAACTTGTCTACATTTTAAAACCTATTTAGATTCCGCCCCTAAATCAAATTTATAGAAGTTTGTTTCTAATGAAAATATATTTTGTTTTTAACTTGAATTTTATATTTTTTATACTTAAGTATTATACAAAAAATTGTTATAAACAATATTTCTTAAGTGTTTGAATACAATAATAATAATTGTTTATTTCATTTTATTTTATTTTAAAATATATTTATTTATTTTATTTTCAAGTCTTATTTTAATTATTATTAACATGATAATTAGTAAATTATTATTATTCAGAGAAAGAAAAGGAATCAGAATTTCTGTTTTAGTCTCTTTTAGAGTATTTGAAGAAATTTGTTTGTATTTATTTTTACTATGAGTATAATTATTATTATTATGAATATTATTAATTTATTTTTATTATATTTAACATTAATATTATTAATATAATTAATATTAATTGATTTTAACAGATTTATAAATTAAGACTGAAGCACTTTTAAAGAATTAAATATGAATAACGTAAGTGTAGAAGAAGAATTCATTTTAAGTTTCTAAATAAAAATAATTAACTAAATTATAGCTCTCATATATTCAGAGCCCTTCCAACGCAAATCAAAAACAAAATAGAAACAATTAAAGTCTTTTATTAAATTCATAAGCATAACTGAACACTCAAACATTAATTAATTTAAATAAACAATTTACTAAATATAATCAAATATTTACTGTACATTTTAGCTGTGCTTTACTGTGACTATATCCAATATGTTTTGCTATATGTTCGCATTATAAGGATTCTTATTTTAATTTTTGCCTTTTGTATGCGCACTTCAAGTCTCCTGTTTATGCACACACGCACACACATGTGACAACAGGAGTGTATGTGTGTGTGTGTGCACCTATTGAAGGCATCTGAGTTTCAGGCCAAGAGCCCAACGAGAAATATTCGCCGAGTGAGCTGCAATTTTTTTTTATTTTTTTATTTTTTTTGCTTTTCCTTTTTTGTTGGTTTTGGTTTTCTTTTTCATTTTTATTGTTTTGTTGTTTTTTATATATATTTTTTTATTGGGTGCTTCTGTGGCCCACTTTGTTGGTGACTTGCAACTTTTTGTTTTTGCCTGCAGATTGTTTGCTGTTGTTGTTGTTGTTGTTGCTGTCTTTTTACACTTTGTCGCATTGCAAGGAAGTGTGCGGCACTTGAGAACTACTTTTACTTTTGTATACGCAACGTACTACGCTGCCACGCCCACACCGCCCCCCTTGGTGTGTACAACAAGTTTCGGGCTTGGCTCACATAAGTATATTTACTACAACACACATTTATATATATTTATATATATATATATATATATATATATACCATATCGCATATCGGCATTTGCTGAAGCACCTGCCAGACAAGCCAAGTTTTTCCTCTGCATCGTCTTAAAGCTCTTCATTTTTTTATTCTTTCCCATGTCCTTGTATGCATTTCTCCCTCTCTGTTTGTGTGTGTGCGAGTGTGTGTGTGTGTGTGTGTGTGTGATGCGCAATTAATGTGACCTCATATGTGTGTGAAGTGGCAGATAAAACTTAAAAAGCAGCTGAGACAAAGTTAACGCGCGCCACGCAATAAAAAATGAAATAAAAAAGAAAACGAAAAAGAAAAAAAGGAATTTTGAGTTTTCAGTGTCAATGGAAAAGTTTTTGCGGCAGTTGCTTTTATTAAATTATAAATTTGAAGTTAAAGTTGTTAGCATTGAGTTAAATGTGTTTACAGTTAAATGTGACAGTTTTTTATATGTGGAAGAAATACTCAGATAGTGAGTGAAATCTAAAACAAGTAAAATAATATAATAATTATAAGGTATATAGTAATAGTAATAATTTAGTAATAATAGTAAAATATTACACAAAATATAGAGAATTAATCAAAGGGATGTATAATATATTTTATAGATCTGCGGTAAAAAGTTGTAATAAAATTATTACTATTAGGGTACATGTATTAAACAATCTTATATTAATTGCTATATAAGGTATACGTACTATAATAGATTATTATTATGCATAGATTCTTCTATTTTTATCTATATCTATATCTATGTCTATATCTATATCTATATCTATATCTATATCTATATCTATATCTATATCTATATCTATATCTATATCTATATCTATATCTATATCTATATCTATATCTATATCCATATCTATATCTATATCTATATCTATATCTATATCTATATCTATATCTATATCTATATCTATATCTATATCTATATCTATATCTATATCTATATCTATATCTATATCTATATCTATATCTATATCTATATCTATATCTATATCTATATCTATATCTATATCTATATCTATATCTATATCTATATCTATATCTATATCTATATCTATATCTATATCTATATCTATATCTATATCTATATCTATATCTATATCTATATCTATATCTATATCTATATCTATATCTATATCTATATCTATATCTATATCTATATCTATATCTATATCTATATCTATATCTATATCTATATCTATATCTATATCTATATCTATATCTATATCTATATCTTAGAGCTCCTAAGTTTTCTTAACTAAGAAAGTACACTGTGTTTGCTTTTAAAGCATAAATCAAATAGCGAACAGCTGCAAATGTGTTTAGTCTGGCAACAAAGGGGAATAACTCATATTTAAATGTCCGACTGCCACGCCCCACGCCCCACGCCCCGAAGGACAAGCACGAAGCAGTTCGATACACACACCTAGGGCAATGGCAGCATCGAGAGTCTAATTAGAGTCAGTCAAAGGTAATAAGAGCAATTAAAAGGTGGTCAGGACAAAGACGGCAGCCAAGATAATGGCTGTCAATAATGGTAAGAGTTGGGAGGCGTGTGTGAGAAAGAGTTAGAGAGGGGGAAAGAGAGGGGGTTGCAAGTAGGACGACAGACAATTAGAATATCGGAAGGTAAACTTTTGTGCTGTCAGGTGTTGTTTTTGCAGGCGCGACATTATTAACACGTGACTGCAAATTTTTAATTGCCTACTCTAATGGAGTGGGTGGGACATAAGAAGGGAAGGGAAGGAGAGGGGAGGGGAGGGGAGGGGGTGGGCGGCAGAGGCTTGGCTTTAGACATTAAAATAAGAATGAATGATAATGGCAATAACAATAAAACTGTCCCAGACTGCGAGCTGCTCGTAAAGCTTTGAAACAAGCGCAGTGAAAGTAGTTGAGTAAACCAACACAAACAACAACAACAACAACAACAACAACAACAAACTACAACAGCATCCACAAGCTGCAGCCAAAAGGTAAAGCCATAAAAAGTTAAACATTGCGCATACGCCGCATTGGTCGCTTATTTTTTTCCTTTTATTTAACATTATTATTATTCATTCTTCTTCTTCTCTCTCTGTTTTTTTTTTTTTTCTGTCTGTTATTCGTGTGGTCCATAATAAAGTTGTAAAATGCAACTATGTATTTATTGGCCGTAAATATTTGTGTTGTGTTTTATTTTTATTTTTATTTTTATTTTGGATTCATTTTGTTTTAAGGTATTCGCTTTATGGAAATTATTAAAAAGTTTCCATTCAAGCTGTTTGCCAGCTGAAAATTGTGTTTATTTCTGTTTTAATCGGCGCTAAAAACCATTAAAGTTTAAGAACTTTATTAACAAATGGCGTTACATTTTGTAAATTAATTTGTAATAAATTACTAGTTGGAGAAACTATAGAAATAGATCGTTGAGCATGCTGGTAGACGGGGGCGGATCTTAAATATTAGATATGGTAAATAGAATGATAGTAAATTAAGCAAATATATTCAATGCATTACTGATCGATAAGTTTTATTTACATACTCCACTAACATATTCTTAAATAAGCTACAATTGTATTTCGTGACAACATTTAAATTCATTTGTAGTAAGTATGTTAAATAATACGTGTATACAACACACAATCAAACATATGTGCAAAAATAACAAATTTACAATTATTATTTTAATGCAACGGAGTGCAGTACAGAATCCATAGAACGGCCCACAGAAAGTGGAAAGTGAAGCGGAGACCACAACCAAAATATTAACATTGCATTTGCATGTAAGCATGTGCAAAATTTACCTCTTCATATCGTTTACAGTGCAAATAAAATAAACTCAATTAATTGCTCTCTCTGTTGTGTATGTTAGACATTTACAAGCAAAGAAAAGATAACATGAATGATCTGAAGTTGAATGCTGTATTATATGACAGGCTATGTTATTTGTCATAACTGATGCCTACAGCTACTAAGAGGGAGAGAGCGAGAGAGTGAGAGCGCACTGTTAATAGGAGGAGTTAAAGGTGCTGCATGTGGTGTCAATAATATATAATTGAGCGAAGGAATTATCTTAGTTGAGTGCTTTAAGCTGTTATTGCATTAGTGTGACTGTTCAGTGTGAGTAAGTGGACTCTGTTTCACAGTATGAGTGAATTTTAGTTTGCAGCTATATAGAGAGCAATGTTTAATGTGTATAAGTGAGAGGGGTAATACACTGGACAGTGGTTGTTTTGTTCCCCTTGGGAGAGTTCTCGACATATGTAGAACGTGGGAATTATTTAAGCTGAGTGATCTTATTTGTTCTTGTATTAGTGCGAATGTTAAAAATGTGACATGAATGCATATGTATGTTGGCATTCACGTATGCATATATTCAGCGCTGTTATTAGACTGTTAATTTTTACTTTCTGGGGACAAAAAGAGAATGTTAACGAATAAAATGCAAAAATACGCTACAAAGTTAAGACATAATATTTAAGTAATATTTACTAGTAGCTAACTGACGACTAGTTCTAGGGTAGTTTCAAGTCGTATACTTTTGGTAAGAAAATGTTTGCTATTCAGAACATACATATGTAATTGTTGTATGAATTAATAAATAAAATTTTGTCTATTGCCACGCCAAGTACTTAATGTAAACTAGATAATGATGTCCAATATGACACGCTTTTATGTCCACATACCCTATAGCAGATACCAGCATATATCATATATCATACTCCATATTCCACATACCATATACCACACCCATATAAATTCCAGTAATGCGAACATTCGTCCACGCCATAACTTGGTAACATTTTCCACACACACTTCCTAAGCATTTCCCAGCCATAAAAGTCGCACTCTACACTCTATGAAAGAGATGGATAGAGAGTGTGTGCGAGAAAGAGACAGAGAGAGAGCAGAAGCACTTTGCTGCAACACTTGGAGAGCCGTTGGCCAGTCATAAAAAAAGGCGGTGATAACGTGCATTGATTATGCGGCGCCTGCTCGGTCCGTGATCAAATGCTCATTATAAACCACTAAAAGAGGAAGAAGAAGAAGAGGAGGGGAAAAAAAATGCTTAATTACATAACAAGTCGGGCAGCGAACGCGCGTAGAACTTGTCAACGTTGTCGGAACATTTACTTCTACCTTTTTGTTTTTGGGTTTTTTTTTGTTTTTTGTTTTTTTTTTTTTGTTTTTATGGAGCACTTAAAAACTTGATGACGAGTCGTTGGCTGGGACAGTGGGACGCTGGTACAGTGGGCCGGATAAACGTGTGTTGCGGTCGACCAAGGTGTTTTGCCTGTTTCTGTTGGCCAGCGTCTGGGCCATTTGGCCAGTGTTCAAAGTGCCATAAAACCCATGCGGCAGCTTTGCCCCGCCCCCTCGCTCTGCCCAGATTTGTCGCCAGTTGCCGGAAAAGCGTCACGCGATTTTCCAACGGCCTTCGCATGCCTGCTGCCCATTGCCCGTTTCTGACACGCCGTTTCGTTCTGTCATCCAATTAGGCAAAGAAGTTTCGCTTTCACTTTTCGTACTCCCCCGTACTCCCAACTCTGACCCTTACTTTGCTACCTTGGCAATTAGCTAACAAATCGCGAACCCAATTTGAAGTTTATAAACATATTTAGATAAGGCTTTAATTATCTCTTGTGGTTTAACAGATGATAAATCGTTAATAGATAATGTTAGGATTTGTGTTTCAGATTTCATTGTCTTTTTCGTTAAATTGTTACTTCTGAACAAGCTATTTGCTTTTACAACTTTGTAAAAATGTGTGGAAGGATTTGATGCCGCGTCTATCAAGTATATCTATTTAGTCCAGATGTATTAACGCGTCTATCTCAGCACCCGTAATAGCTAGAGAATTGAAATTTTGTATGTAGCTTCTTCTATAGCAGGCGCTGATCGATTTGGTTTCAAATAATCGATAACTCTTTCCATTTGCTTGTTATCGATAACCGTATTATAGCTTAGAGCGATATCATCTTAAAAGCAATAGTCTTAGAGTCAAGAAGATAACCTTTTCGTATACTTTATATCATGGATACCTTCCTGCACTGCACGGAATACAGGGTATTTCCTAGTCGATCACACTCGATTACTGTTTTTATCGATTAAGATAGAATTTCGTTTTCAGCTAAGTTTTCTTTGATATTTAGATATTATGTTTCCTTTAAGGCACTTCTGTAAAAATTCGGTTTGGAACCCACTTTCTAACCTTTAATATTGACACTCTTCTGACTAACTCTTCCATATTCCTAATTGCAATCGACTTTTCTCAAAGTTGGAAATGCGAATGACAGCCGACAATGGGTAAGCATTTCGAACAGAAACAATAAGGAGAATATTCATTCACACATATGGAAATCTATCAATAACCTCGCTGTGTCATATTCAAAAGTTGAAAAGTCGTTGGGCTGTTGGGCTGTTGGGAGTTGAAAGGGAAACCGAGTGGCGACCAAGTTAAAGACAAAGGCAACACAAGTCATTTGCCACACAATGTCCTGTGGCATGCCACAAGTTATGTCAATAGCTTGGGGTGCGAATTGTGGACCACAGGCTGTCAGAAGAAGTGGCACAGCATTCGACCATCTATTCATGTATCCACTGTATCTACTGTATCTACTGCATGTGCCCATGTCAGCAGAACATTAATGCCAACAATAACAAATATGTCGGCCCATCGAAATTGAAGTGACGAAGCAACCCCACTAGTCGACCCGTCGAACAGCTACCCTAGCCTAGCCTACCCTCTAGGATCCGCAACATTGACGACTATTGTTAACAGGCGGCGAATATTGTGGATGACAGGCTGAGCAAAAAGGACACGAGAAGGGGAGGCAGCAGCTATTTGTATTTGCCAGTCGAAACAATAAATCCACTTGAGGCAGCGCCAAAGAAGCACAAAAACCAAAGCCAAGTCAAGCCAAGTCAAGTCTTACCAAGCCATGCGAAGCCGGCCAACGAAAACGGCCAGAATCAAAGCGAAGCACTTGACAAGCCAAAAAGCAAATGTTAAACAAAAAGAGTTTTGACGCCAGCCCAAGACAAGGAGCCAGTGTTGGGCAGCGTAAAAAACTAGCTGAGTTATGGCAGTGAAAGAAGGTTTAAAACCTCCAAACAGCAACCGGAACAACTGACCCATTGATAGACTTCTAGGGTGAAAAATGATTGACTTGTCTTGACCTGCCTTTGGATCAATCCAATTAATCGAATCCTTGAGTGCTTGTTAATTAATCGCAGTTGAGATTTGTTTGATTGTGTAAAGGGTTTCAGATCTAGTAAGCTTAATAATAAAATAAACTTATCGATAAGTATAGCTAAACCTTCATAGAATAACGATTTGAATAATTGTATAACTTTTATGAATATCTGTTATAAATTCGTAGTATATAGTATATAGTATATATAAGCCAGAAAATTACAATTATTTTAAACGGTTTAAGTAATCGATTATAATATCGATATCTATCGATATACATTGGCATTTAGCATATTGAATTTAATGTACAAAATGTAAATCCAATTTGTAAAGAATTTCAATAAATAAGTTGTAATCCTTTGAAGAAAAATGCTAGGCTTATTCTTTATGAATAATAATCGTTATATACTTTATTAGAATATATAATTAGAATCGTTATTTAATCAAGGCATTTGGCTTTAATCTTTGCTATAAAATCATAGTTTACTTAAAATAATAATTGAATAAAACAGAATAAAACAGAATTGGTATAAAGGATCTTAACAAATTTGCTTGGCATCCTTTGTGGCTCATCCTTTTTGTGCATCCTTTCAGTCTGCTTTGTTGCTGGACTTTATTGAATATTCATCTGAAGCAGGCCAAAAGGAAAAATATAAAGAAAGGAAATTCAAAAGCAGCTCATTATGGCAAATCTTGGCTTTGACTTTTAGCTGTGCTAAACTTTTCTTAACTAATTTATTAAGCACTAATTGCATTTGGCACTAGACTCGATTAATCAATACCAGAATCCGAGTATATTTTGCACTTTGATTAATTGGTCCCAGGGAAATGGGGAAAAGTGCATTCAAAACTGGACAAAGCTGTCCACAACTCGAATCAATCTTCGTTCGACTCACTTTGACTTATCACGTTTTCCCCCTTCTCTTCCTCTTTTATACGCATTGAACTGCGCTCCAGTTCCAATGGGCTTCATTTGACTATACTATATATACAGATATATATATATATATATATATGTGTGCGCCTCGATTTCGTCTGTTATTGACGTGGGCCGTGCTTAAACTGTCGCCTGCAATTCGTATTCCCCTATCCTGCTTCCTTAGAAAGGGAGTATAAAGTTTTGGGTGAGCGCAATAATATGTCTGTGTTTATGATAATATAACTGTTTGCATTAAATTTAATATAAAAATTATTTGTTATTTTTTTAGGTGAAAATTAACTTTAAAAATTGCTTTTTTCTTTTACCTTAAGGAAAATTTGGTAACTTGGTTTTCTTTATAAATGTTATTATTAGACGGATTGTTGAACAGAGTTTATATGTATATAAATATATATATTTGCATCTAAATACATTCTTACAAATAAAAATATACATTAAATAGTTAAATTAGTATAAATAAATATACGTTTACCAAATTAAAAGCTTTCAAGTCTTCTAATAATTTAAAAAAGATCTCATATCTATTATATTTGTAGGGTATTTACTACAGCTTGCTTAATAAATTTCAAAAATGTAATAAGAAAATAAATATTTATTTACATATTGAATAATTTAGATATACAATATTATTAAATTCCCGAATGAATTTGAAACTCTTTTAATTAAATTTAAATTTAAAAGTTAATAGGTTGGCAGCTAATCACAAAATCTCCATTTTCTTTTCTAAACTCATGTTTTGCCTGTATTTTAAACTGTTTTCGTATGGGAAACAGAGTATCGCCAAGTCGAGCATTTTGTCACACAGTGCGCTTTTGCATATTTCTTTTGCATATTGAATATATGCTGACATTTCTGGCGGTGTTGCTTTTAAGACCAGACTCAAAAGCAGCAACAGCAGCAGCAGCAACAACAACAACAACAACAGTAACAACAACAAGGTGGAATTATTCGAGTGGTTGCGTCGTATGTTGTCGTCTGGCTGCGGCACTTGAGACTGACATATAGAGAACATGTCTAGCTGCAAGTGCGTTTGCCAGCCAGCTTGTTAGCCAGGCTCACAAACAGAGACGTAAAGAGTGAATGTGTGAGAGAGAGAAGCAGAGAGAGAGAGTGAGAGAGAGAGGACTGAGGCCGTGCTCATTGTCACAGCCAATTTGGCAACTGATATTTGCCATTTAGTTCAATCAATTTGCCACAATTTCCGCTCGTCGAGCTACCCCATTGAAAGCTAATGGGCACAGCTCAATAGCCCAACCGCTGCCAGCGGCACGTAGGTCATTGATCAGATCTACGCGACAAACATAACAATGTGTAGGTACGGGCCCGCAGTCCGGGTTTCCTCAATCCACAATCCGTGGTCCGTTTGTCCGTTTGTCCGGAGTCCCGGACTTTTGGGCACGTAGCCGTGAGATTTGTAACTTGTTGAGAGCGTTTCTTGGCGCATGCCAGATTTTTTACTACATACAAAATATAAAAAAAATATATATATATATATATATATGTGTATGTGTGCGTGTGTAGAGGTATTGCTATTCAGCTTTTGGGTTGATTATTTTCATTTTTAAACTCCCGACTGCATTGTGCAGCATTCATGAGCTATGAGTTATGTGTGGCACATTTTTGGCCTCCGCATCTTCTATTAAAATTCAAGTGTGTGTCCCCGCAAATAAGTCGCTGTTCTCCCATCCCCCTCCCCCTCCTCCTCCCCCATCCTCCTTAGTCTTTTGGCAGCCATTGGCGGAAATTACATAGTAAATTTACCGCAAAGTCCACGGAAGCTCCAAAATATTTTAAGGGGTATATGCAGTCTGCCTGCCTGCCTGCTAAGCAATTTCATATTTAATTAAAAAATGTAAACGTGGCGACTGCAGTGGAAAACATTGAGAATGCGGCGCAGGCGGCGGCAATGCAGACATCGGAGACGAAAAGGGTTTAACTGTGTATATATGTATATATATACACACATATATCAAGAGATTGCGTGAACTTTTGATTTTCCGCACTTGCAGCGGAAAATTCAATGTCGAAAGGTTGAAAGTACTCGTTGAAATTTATCAATTTTGCATTAGCTTAAGAAGTTGTGTATCAATTTTAAGTTAGTTTAAGAAGTATGAATAGGAATAAGACTTGGAGACTTTTCTATGGTTAAAGGGGAGCATTACGATATTATCTTAGTTTATGTCTTAGTTTTATCAACGAGTAAATATTTTATAATTAACTAAATGTTAATTTACAATTAAGAAAAGTCGAAATATGCTCGAAAAACTAAAATGAGTTATCGATCACAACGGAAAGGGTTATCGATAATTTGAGAGAACAACAATCGGCGCTTGAAGTTACCTACATATAGAAGTTCCTCCATATAACATTTCAAGTCAATAGCTTTTATACTTTCCGAGAGGGACGCGTTCATACATACGGACAGGTGGACGAGGAGACAGATTAATAGGGCTAAATGTGTGTTGTTACAGCTGATCCAAAAATATATATACATACCTTAAGGATTCGGTCACGCCTCCTTCTGCCTGTTACATACATTTTCACAAAATAATATACCCAGTTTACCCATTTGTAATGGGTATAAAAAGTGTATATTGCAAGGTCTTTCCATAATCCAATATTTTAACTATAATTTATAACAGCACAATCGAAGGTAACGAGCTAAATGAACTCTTAATTACTTCTATTAAAGGCCGTTATTTCGTCAAAGTAATAAAATTCACAAACAAATGAAGAGAAAGCCTAAAAAAAAACAAGAATAGACAAATATTTTGCAAGCCTCTCAAACCAAAAATATTTTCCACAAGCACAAGATACTTTTGGCAAACTGTATATATTCATATATATATACATGTATATATATAGAGATGTATATATGTGTGTGTAAGTGTGTGAAGCTGGCTTGGAATTATTCATAAAGTGTTCATGCCATAAACAAATCTCGATTGTGGTAACAAGGAATTGCAGGTTGCCGTTGCAGTTTAGGCAGAAGCAAGAGCAACGAGCAGCAAAGTATATCAAAAACACAAGCCGACAAACAGAGCACACACACACACACACACACACACACACATGTAAAGGTGTATCTGCAGATGCGGTTGTATCTGTATCTGTATCTGTGCATCTGGGCAACCACAAATAAGCCCAAGACCCATCCAAATCAGCCGCATGCATTTTATGAAAACACAAAAACGAAACTTGGACCATCCGATGCCTAGGCCAAACACACAAACACACACACGCAAGCAAACAGTCACACACACACACACACAGTCAGTCACACACACACTCTTGATAGCAGTTGTCAAGGCACGGAAGACAGTGGCAAATGGTCAGGGAAAAATATGAAAATACAAAATGCGGGCTCATGTGAGCGAGTGGGTGGGTGGGTGGATGGAGGGATGGATGAGTGGGTGGGTGGATGGATGAGTGGGTGGGAGGCTGGCTGGGTGAGGCGGTGCAGCTTCGGTCTGGTGTGAGCGGTTACCCATTTGGCACCTGGGGAAATCAAGCAGCTCTCATGCAGGCCTCGTTCCGTTCGGCTTTTGGTGTCGGCTCCGGTCTCTGTTGTTGCCACTTCAACTGTAACTGTAAATGAAATGAAAACGACCGCAGACAAATAACAAAACATGACAACAAGTTCCCAATGTTTGTTTTCCACTGCCCTCCAGTGGGCGGCGGCGGGGGCTTCGAAATGGGGGCGTGCCACTCGTTTAAGCAAGCGAAAACAACTTGAGCTGAAGTTTTGGCCATTTCATTATGAAAAACACATGTGCGAAAATAAAAACTGTTTTGAAAGCCTTTCCAATCCTTGACATGACACAAATTCTTAACTGCATTTATCTGCAAAATGCATTTCGTTATTTCTCTGTCAAGTTTTGTGGCACAGTTCTATAAAATATATATATATATATATATATATATATGTATAATGGATAGCAGCAAGGTAAGAGCTTGGATGACCACGAAGGTCTTCATTTAAATATTGTTTTAATATATCCATTAAAAATGGTTAAGCAGGGTATAATGTGTGTAACAGGCAGATGGAGGCGTGGCTGAGACCATCAAGTATTGTATTCCTAATCAGGATTAACAGCTGATACAATTTAATTCCGTCCGTCCATCTGCCCGTATGAATTAAAGCGTCGATCTCAGCATCTTGAGAAGCAAGGGATATACAATTTTATATAGTTTTTCTCCTATATCACACGCATATCGAGTTTGTTTCAAATAATCGATAGCTCTTACCGTTTGCCTATTATCGATAATTTATTTTAGTTCTTTGAGCATATCTTGTACATTTTAGATTATTTTCTCATGAGCAATGTTTTGGCTTACTCAAATAATCTAATTACAAAATTTCGAAACCAGAAATCCTCCCGTAAGGCAAGAACTACGCTAGAGTCTAAAATTGCTTTCGGTTTTGCAAATATGGCAAAGACTTTTTCAAACGAAAAATAACCCGAGCTGGGAAAAATATCTCTTGGGCATTTTGTTTGTTAAAGCAATTTATGGCCAAGAGCTGTCACTGACATCTTCGACCACAACTGCCAAACGTAAGCCTAAAGGATCGCCTCAAACACTTTCACCTGGCCATCGATTCAGTGCATTTGACTTTAGTGGTTTTGTTTGTTGTGGGTGGTTGCCGACCAATGTGGCTCACACGGAAATATGTGGGTCGAAAGACCTGTGCGAGTATTAGAAAGGTGTTGTATAGAGAAAAGAAGAGGAAGGTAAATTACAAGCTTGTTCTTTTTTTTATTTATTTTTTTTCTTTGGTTTTATTATTATTATAATATAAACATAATTTACCTTGAGTTTATATAAATTTAAAATAATATAATTTATCACATATTTAGCAAACAAAAATTTCAATTAAGCAATTCCATCTGTTGCTTTAGAAACTTCCTTTGCAGGCTTTGCTTGAGTTACACTTAATTTTATATAATATTATTTATTTACTTTTAAAGTCAAGTGCTTAGCATAAAAAATGAATTTAAAAATAAGCTTAAAGCTAAAGTTTGTGCAACTCTCAACTCTCAACTTTTGCCCCACTGTTTCCGGCACTCGTCCGCACACACTTGGCACTCAGTGTTGCTTATAAATAAATGCGTTAATCTATTGAGGCCATAACGACATCGTTGGCTCCACCCCGCACACCCACAAGCCCTCACACACACATACACCCACACACACACGCACACACTCCCACACAGAGAGCCGCTCACCTACTCCTCGAATGCGCATTGACGCATAGTTAGAAATAAAGAAGAAAAAAAGCTGAGTTGTCGACAGCAAACAATCTGAATTTCTGCTGGAAAATGCAGACGAGCTTCTCCAGCCAGAGGGGGGCGGGGGTTGGGTGTGTGGCAGGTGGGGCAAGTGAAGGCTGCTGTTTGTATTAAATAAGCCGAGGGTTCAGCTGCCAAAGCAAAGCAGAGCTCAGCTGAGCTGCTGCCGCTGCCTGGGGGCGGGGTCGAAGGCGGGCGTCAGTTCTAGCCGCAATTTATGTCGAC
Source organism: Drosophila pseudotalamancana (assembly GCA_037075185.1). NCBI lineage: Eukaryota > Metazoa > Arthropoda > Insecta > Diptera > Drosophilidae > Drosophila > Drosophila pseudotalamancana. The sequence goes on from JBAMCK010000446.1 coordinate 474,576, forward strand.
TTCACTTCCGGTTTGCGGGAAATAACTCTTGTTGGCCAGAAGCCGGACACGGACAGCCAGATGGAGAGGGAGAGGGAGAGAGAGAGTGAGAGGGAGCAGGGCAGAGCTGTGTGTGTGTGTGTGTGTGCGGCAATTTCTTGTCATCATTTTCCAGCCAGCTGCAAATTAACTTGCATAATTTAAACGCTAGTCGGAAAATCGGAAAACGTTGAGCCCAGTTCATCGGGCGCATTTAAAACATGATGAAAGAGCCGCTTGTTTCTATTCCCTGCGGCCTTTTGCCTACTACCAAATTGTTTCAAGCACAAGCCGCATAAATCAACACTCAACGCTCGACTGGCCTCTGACCAGGAGTTGGGTCAATCAATTGGAGAGTCGAGATATTGGATGTTGGGTTTATTAATCAATTACATTTTCGTTTATTAACAGTTGTTTACCTTTTGCTATTTTATAATTGTGTTAGCTTTGGGTTAAGTATTAATTAAAAGCGCTTTTTCTGCGAATTAAATATCAGCTTGCCTGAATGTATTAAATTTAATTATAGTACTTGGCTGCAGGCCAATGTTTTATCGAGGACTTATCATCGCTTTTAGGTGCATAAATAAATAAAATTCTATTCAAGTTTAAGTGCTAATTCTCTAATTGTATATATTCGTGAGGTATTTAAGTATTGTTAATTTAATTCAAATAAATTACTTAATATTAAGATAAACTATATTGAATTAAATAGTTCATAATTATATTGTATTAAATTTATTTGTTTCTACTATTTTTGTTATAGTTCTTTTGCACAATTTTATTTATATTCTATATTTATATATATATAATATATTACAATTATAATTATTTATAATTATTGTTATATTAAATACGTTTTGTATTTATTTATTTATTTTTATCTTTATTTATTAACTTTTTATAAATAATAATTTATTACTTAATTTTTTTTATTGTATCAAGTTTAATCTATTGAAAAATGATCAAAGTAATTAATTTGTTAATTTTTTCCTTGTCTTAAATTATCCTAAAATATGTTTGTTATATATTATTTTTTTAATTAGTAATTATTTTTGTAAAATATATATTATTTCGATTTAAATAACAAAGTATTACAAATTGACAATATTATATATATTTTTTATATCTGTTTTTCATATGGAATATCTTTTCGTTCTATACATTTCTACCTTATTACTCGATTACAGATGCAATTAATCTTGAATAACGTCTTAAACAGAAATCTCGAGCCCTGCTTTTATATTGCAATTTGTGGTTTCAATTGAAGCTGGAAGATGTTGCGTCATTCGTGTCATTCGCGTCATTTGGCGGCGCCAACGAGACTGCAAATGAAGGAAAGAACCAAAATATAAAATGAAAAAAAAAATGGGTTCAAATTTGCGACATGCATAAATTGTGTGACGCGGTTTTCTGTGTTCGGTTATTCGCAGTAAATCTGCGAATTGTTAAGCTAAATTCAAAAGCCAACTCCCGAAGCCAATGACTGCCACTTGGCAACATATCAAGGAATAAGGATGCGACGGCGGCTCGTTGCCGCCATCACAATTTACGAGTGACACAAACTGGTCTATCTCTCTCTTACTCCCTGTGTGCCGCATGCCGCATGCCGCATGCCGCAGTCGGTTGCAAGTTGCCCGTTTCCAGTTGCCAGCTGCCTCGTAGTCCTTTTTACAAATTCGGAGCAGGCAGCCGCTTGGAGCTTCAGTTACGCTTAATGACAAGACAAATTATGAAATTTTTAAGATGCTTAATTTTTGTTGGTTCTTTTTAGCCACGTCTTTGGCAGCCATTCAACTCGATGCTCCAAGCAGAGACCCAGCAGCAAGAAGAAGCAGCAACTTGCGCATTAAGTATTTATGTTTGTGCCAATTTGGATTTGGATTTGGATTTTCTTTTCGGTTTGCAATTAGACTGCGGGTCTGCATAATCAAGTGCTTGGCACAAAGCAATTCAAACTAATCGATGCTTTTGCCATATTGAAAGTGGGCAACTGCATTTTATATACGAAATGCAGTTCTATTCGACAATTGTAGATTGAAAATTGAGCTGGCTTAAAAAATGTGCTAGCAAAGAGAAAATTATTGTAAAGGCAGAGGAATTAGCTTTTATAACTACAAACAGTATTCATATACACAGTATATATTTCCTTAATTAAGACATTTCAATACCAAAGAGAGGGAAAACGTGTGAGCTTTTACAATATAAATATATATGTATATACCCAGCATATTTCTTTTATCAGTTACTTTCTTCCAAAAATTCCATTTATGAATCTCTTCTATCAATACAAAAGTATTTATATACCCAGTATATATTTCCTTAATTTAGACATTTTAATGAGAAAAGGATTGAGAGGGAAAAAAGTGTAAGCTCTTACAACTATAAATAGTATATATATTATATACCTAGCATATTTCCTTTTTCTTTTACTTTCTTCCAAAAATTCCTTTTATGAATTTCTTCCATCAATACAAAAATATTTATATACCCAGTACATACTTTCTTAATTTAGAAATTTCAATAGCAATGAGAAAAGAATTGAGAGGGAAAAAAGTGTAAGCTTTTACAACTATAAATAGTATATATATACTCAGCATATTTCCAAAAATTCAATTTATCAATTTCTTCCATCAATACAAAAGTTAATTAGCAAAGTAAACAATACACTTATTAATAACTCTTGTGCTTTAAACTTTCAATTTGTAATCGGCTTACTATGTAAGTATTTCTTGCAGTGTATTTTCATTGAAAAGAACAACATTTATCAATTGTTTTGGCTCTTGCAATTAGCTTTGAACGAAGAGTTGAAGAGTTCACATGCAAAACTAAAATTGAATTTCCTTATTAAGTCTGTATTTAACTCTAATTGGAAGCGACTTCAACTCTGGGCCCTTCTTTTAGCAGTCAAATCAAGCGAACTTTAACTAAATTTGCATAATTTATTGAGCAAATCAGACAAACAATACAAAAGATTCAGGAACCGGAAAGTATTTCCAACAACAGAGGAAACTTCCCTGTTGCTGTCTTTTTCTCTCTCTTGCTCATTCTCTCTGTCTGTCTGTCTGTCTGCTCTTAATAAGCAAATTAAAAACTATATTGCGAAAGTCTGCTTTGTATAAAACTCTGTAGCTTTGTCGACTGTTTTGCTTTCGACTTTCGACTTTCGGCTTTCGGCTTTCGACTTTAGCTAAAATGGCGTGAAATAATATAAATCCAATAAAACACACATTAGCCGCGACACATTTGACGCTTAACGGGGCTTAGCAAGTGCAAATGCGAACACACACACATACACACACACACATACACACACACACTTACAAGCACACACACACATTCGTTGAACAAGTTTGTTAGCTTCGCTTTTGGCTTTGGCTTATTTTACCGCATGCGGTGTGTTAAAAGCCCTAGCCCACTGCCACGCCCCCTACTACCGTTCCACTCCTCCCTCGCACTCGTTCGTTAGCCATTTAACTTAAGAGCTAATCCACTTATTGGCTGCTTGGGCTGTGACAGTGGCTCAAAGTGGTGCATTTGAATTTCTACTAAAAGTTGATTTTTTCTCATCAGTTTTAGCATATTCTTAAAGAGCAGATTGACGGACAGACGGACGGACAGACAGATGGATAGGCAGGCGAACAGTTCGGCGGATGGGGCGTATGCGCAATGTGTGAATTAAATTGCCAGCGCGCATTCGATTGAAAATCACAGGCTGCAAAAATACAAAAAAAAAGAAAATATAACGAAAGTGAAAGAGAAAAAAATACTAGAGAACTATGCAATCAGTGGAGGAGTGCCAACATTTTTGTGGCTTTTGAAGTTTGCTACACACACACACACACACACACACACACAAACACTGAAAAAAGAAGAGGAAGAGCAAATTCATGTAAAGGATTGCAATTTTTTGGTTGCACGCTTTTTTACATTTGCTGATAAATGGGCTCTTTGCTCTCTGCGTCGGTCGCGTGAAGTCAAATTAATTACACTAATTGACTTTGAAGCTAACAAACCAAAAACGAGCCACACACACTCACACACACACACATACGCAAACAGACACATCTGTGAATTAAGCAAATAGAATTCAGTGCAAATTCTGTCAGAGATTTTAGAGATATTCTTTAAATTTGCATTTTTTTCAAATTTTGTCTCTTAATTAATGATTGTAGAAGAAGAGAGATAGATAGAGAGATAGAGTGAGAGAGAGAGAGTGAGAGATTTGAGTGTCCCTCATTGAAAATGTTGCAAAAAGTTCTTTTGTAAACAATATTTCAATTACATTAAAATTTGATGCTGGTTATATAACTAAATGCATTTAAATGAAATCAAAACTAAATTTTATTTATAAATTATATAAAGTGTCAGATTTGTCAGCAACACAAATGAATTAATTTATTGCAAAATGTTTTTTTGTTGCATCAAATCAATTTGGAAAAATGTAGTTAAGCAAATAAAAAGTTAAAATACGGATTTCAAATGGAAATGGAAATCAAATAAAGAACTGCTTTTGAAAGTTAATAAAAGTACAATAATTTAATAAAAAATGATACAATTTTTAGTTACTTTTGCTTTAAATATAAGCAATTGTGAAAGCAAATTAATTTAATTTTTTTTAATATTATTATTATACTTGATTAATTTTTAAGTTAATAATAAAATGTTTTTTTTTTTGTCCTCTCGTATGGCAAACTAATGAAATTGAAAAAAAAAGAAGTATTAAAGTGTCTATAATATAAAGTTCTATATAAAATATTTCATTGATAATTGATTGATGATTTTTCTAGGAATTGAGCTTGAGCTCTCGTACTTCGTTATCATCTATTCAAAACTAAATTTCTTTCAGCTTAGGCTATGCATTGATCATAAATCCATACAAAATGTATTTTGTGTATATATTATATATTCTTCTATATATATATATTCTCATTCACAAATTTGTGTTGAATTCCATACGATTTTCCCCAGATAATTTTCAATTAGTTGGTTGGAAACGCATTCGCAGATTGTCGTAAATTTCACTCCGTCTTTATGCCCAACGATTGCAATTGTTATTGCTTGTTGTTGTTGTTGTTGTTGGCTGTTGGCTGTTGGCTGTTGGCATTGGCATTTATTTGGTATAATCATATTCATATGTGTGACAGCCGCATTAATTACTTGCCGTTTGCCTGCGGGGAAATCAGCAGCGATATTTTCCACATGGCTGGCCCAAAAAAGTATATACATACGTACATATATACCCATATATTTATCCCAATATATACTATATATATATATGTATATATGTATTGATAGCATCTGCAGTTACTTAACGGCTCGTGGCCGTTGCCAAAAGATGAAGCAAATTAACGTCAATGTTAATTGCATGATTGAATCGTCCTGCTGAAAGGTTGCTTCACATTCAGCTGGGAGCTGTCAAGTGAAAGCTGAGAGATGGGAGGTGGAAGCTGGAAGCTGGAAGACAGCTGCTTCGGCATTAAGTCCCGTTGCATGTTTTTCCACAATTCATCGATGAGCCGCTTCACTGTGCATCCGACAAGTGCCACACGGATTCATTCAAGAGCTCTTTCACCCACACCCACACACACACACACTCACAAATACACAAATACATGTGCATTCGCATCGCTTCAGGCGCAGATGTCCTTGTCGGATTCTTGGATGCATTTGTTGCCACATTTCGAGGATAATTTCGATTATATCACTCGCTGGCGCAGTAAAAATTGTCGCTTATTAAAACTGGGCGATTGGCTGCTCCATTAAATTTTCTTTATTTAATGTGCATTATGTAAATTGAGCTTCTTAAGTTGCCAACTTTAAGGGGTAGACAATATATTTTATATATCTTTAATATACATTTTATTATTATTAAATTATTTCATTCGACTCACTTAATACAAAATAAAATGTCTTACAAAAAATATAAAAATATAAATAAATTAACGTATATAATAAATATCAATCTATAAGAAATTAAAGTCAAAATAATTCCATAAGCTAGTACTAAATTTTACTAAAAAAAGAAAAGATATTCAAAACTAATAAATCTATGTAATTTCTTTCTTCAAATGAATTAATTCAATTCGTATTGCTAAGCAGCTAGAAAATGTTCTTCAATCTACTTCAGACAGTTGTTCAGGTATGTCCTTTAAAAAATACCTCACGTAAATACCGCAAAACTTGAGCCTCAAGGATTGAGAACAGCCGAAAGGGCAAAATGCAGAAAAGAGGGCCACATTACACGGTCAATTGGGAACTGATTGAGTTTGTCCTTGAGCTGGATGTGAGAGAGCAGTCAAAGAGTTGACCAGGTGCAGATCGATGGCTGTCAGTGCAGCAGCACAGGTAAAAATTCAATTCAATTCAATTCGGTTGCAAGCAATAAAATACCAAAAAAAAAAAAAAAAAAAAATGAAAACTGAAACTTGGGCAACGAAACGACAAGAAATTCTCTTAAGACTTATATTTGCGGATTCTATATATGCGTGTGAATGTATGTGTATGTGTGTGCGGGTGTGTGTGTGTGTGTAAGGGTATTTGGAGTGCTCATAAATAAGTAATTAGCACATAGTGCAGGCGAGATTTTATATACGCTGCATCTGGTTCGTGCTTAATAGCTGCTTAAAGTGCAATTTACGTAGTTTTCGAGTCTTTTGTTCTCACATAATGATGTCAGTCCTGAATGCCACGCCCACTCCCCCCACACACACATGCACACACACACACACACACACACAGAGAAAGAGAGCTCATAACCGTCTTGTTTACACTGCATCACATCAAGAAACAGGAGCAGCGACCTTCTATGTATATAAAAAAGGACACAAAAAATGAAAGACACCAAGAAAGAGGGAGAGAAAGAGATAGAGAGAGGGAGTGAGAGGGAGATAAAGTGAAACAAGGAGTCGATTATATTTGCTTGGTTTTTTCGTCTCGTTTGCTTGGCTTTTGCGTACGTGTCCTGACTGCCGAATGTCCTGGCTGGCTGTCTCTTAGGCGTGAAATAAGCTACTTAGTTGCGGGCAAGGACAAAAAGGACAACGCATGCCTTCGGCCATATGTTAATAACAACAGGAATTATCAATTACCTGGCAGCGACAGCCGAGACACATTTCCGCCCCGTTTAACAAGCGTCTAAAAACGTATCCGATTACTCGACTCCGATTAGCTCAACGTTTCCACTAAATGGATCCCAGGTTCAAGATCTATCCAAGTGCGGCTCATATAAAGATATTTACAAAAAACACTTTGAGTTTTTAAAATAAATGTCTAAATTGATTTACTACTATTTAAATAGTTTATTGAAAAGTATTTGAAATAAATTCGATGAATAGAATAAAATGACTTTTCAATTATTTTCTAAAAGTAAAATATATAATATGCTATGTAAGCTATGATCGTATAATATAATAATACTTGTCTTTCAAAAGTGATGAAAAAGATATAATATACCATATAGTTATTATGAAGTATTCAATAAAAAAAAATATATATCATATATCATATGCTATATCAGATATTCTTCAGGTGCTTTAATGTCAAATCTAATCGAAGATATAAATTAATCCACGTTTCAGTTCGGATTTCTATTAAGCTGATTTATAGAAATCTAGTTTTACACTAATAGGAAAATTTAAGAGTCACAGTGATTTATCTCTTATGTATCTGTAGTGCTCTCTCCGTTCCAGGAGGATTCACATCCTTGTTTGTCCTGACTTTACTCCATCAGCCACTCAAAGTTTGAAATGCGACTTGTTTACTGAAACTTTAGACAAGCCACTTTAATTGGCCATTAGCCCACATATAGAGACCAGCATTTAGGCCATGTTTCAGCCAAATGGCATTTTGGCCAATCTCCAACCAGTTGCCACTTACCAATACACAACGCTAATTGCATCCAAGCTCTGATAATAAAACAATTAGAGATAGAGCAATAAAGTTCTCAGAGTTCAACGCCTCGTTATTTGGGATTCTGAATTTATTAAGCAATTTGTTAGATTATGATTATATTTTGTATTATCCGGCACAGACAGCAGAAAAGATGAAGTTAAGCAAATGCGTAAATAGAAAATACTTTTATACTCTTTACCCATTGAAAATGTGGGTATAATGCATGTAACAGGCAGAAGAAGGCATCACAGATCCTGTAAGCTATATGCTTGATTTATCCGTCCCGTTCGGCCGTCTTTCCTCTGTCCATGTGTATGAATGCGTCGATCTCAGAAGGTATTGTTTATGTAGGTTCTCATGTGGCACGCGTATTTCGAGCTTACTTCAAATCATCGATAGTTCTTTTCGTTTGGTTGTTATCAATAATTAATTTTAACTTTTCGATTATATCTTTTATATATTAAGATATCGAGTTTTAGAAATTTTCGATACTTTCTTCCGATTGTTGGTAAATATTCATTTTAAAATTAAAAGTTGAGTTGAGTTGTCTTTGCATTTAAGTGTTATAAATATATTCCATAGTTTCATAAATATCAGATAATAAACAAAAATTTTTTTGTTAAGAACCCAAAACTGCACGCAGTTTAGGGTATCTCCTAGTCGTGCACACTCGACTATCATTTTCTAACTTGTCTTTCTTTAAGCTACAGACAAAATGTGGTAGCCAATGGCAGCAGCTGCTCAAAATTGAAAGCTGAGAATTTTATAAGGGGTTAAGTTAATAAATCAGAAAGAAAGAATATGTAAATTATTATTAATGTGGCATATAAAAGACAGACTTTTGGTACAAAATAAAATAGGATCAGACTAGCTTTATTTGAACTTAAATGCAAAACTGTGACAAATCTAGTTCAGCTTTTAGCTTGAAGATTTCAGCTTTCGGCAGTCAGCTTTTAGACTTGGTAAAAACGAAACTTAACTGGGCTTAATCCAGAAATGCATTACACATATTTGCCAAGTCAACTGATGGAACAACTGTCCAGGTTGCCGCCTTCACTGACTGCCTATACACACACACACACATCCATATACACTTACACATATACATACATACACACACGAACACACACAAACACTCACATGTGCCGCATTAATCGCAAAAGGTGTGAAAGTTGATGCCTCTTCGTGTGGCTCTCTCTGCCTTCCCTTTATCCATCTCACTCTCTCACTCTCCCTCTTACTCACACTCTCTATCTCTTTTCATCTGTCTGTTTATCTGCATATCAGACGCTGCCACAGGCAAAGTTTTGCATTTCAGTAAAAGTGTCAAAAGAAAATTTTCATAATTTTTGTAAATGCAACTGACAGCAAACGATGATGATGCTCTTGTTCATCATAATGATGATGATGATGCTGATGATAATGAAGTGGTAGCTGATGTAGAGAACAAACTGATGTCTGATGACTTGTGCATTGTTCGCCTTTTAGGCCTGATTTGCTTTCTTGCATTTCTGCAGCCAAACAAAAGTTGTTCAGCTCCAAGTTTATATTTATATAATAAATAAATAATAAATGAATAATATATATATATATATATATATATATATATAGTATTCACAAAAAAAGTTGAGTCATTCAAACTTTATCACTAAATGCCCAAAAATTTGTTACTCACTTGTTTGGCTTTTGCGTAAATTGTTGTCAAGCTGACACCTTCAGCAAAATTCGCATTTCGCCAACAACCTTCAGACTTTTTCATACTTTAACAGAGGGTATGTGCAGTTCAGTATGAAATATGTAACATCTTGAAGTACTCAGGCCAAGATGTAAAGCTCCTTGAAATATAGAGAAAATTAAAAAAATCGAAATGAGAAATACTGTGTTTTATCAACTTTTCATAAGTTTGCAAACTTAATTTTAATTTTTTTTGGAATGTTGAATTTGTGTGGCATTTAAATTTTGATTGAGATTCTGAAGTACTAAATAAAAATTTGTATTTTTATAATAAAAAAAAAATCATTATTTACTGAAATATTTGATATATTTTTATATTATTAATTTGTTCAATTAATTCATTGATAGTTGATAGCTTAGTTCCATATACAGTTGTCTACGTTAGAGTATTGAGTATTCGACCTTGTTACTTTACCGCCGTTTCCTTCCTCTAACCGTGCAATCAAATTTAATGACTCACATGGTTCGGCGACAAAGCAGCCGCTGATGGCCTTCAATAAAGCTTATAAATCAAAGGTGGCGCCCCCTGTTCTCCACCTCCTCCGCCGTAGTCCTATTGATTGCTTCCTTTAGACACATGTAAAAAGTTGTCAGGATAATTTTGGCAGATTTGTTTGAAGGAGTCGAGTCGTCTGTCCCATCTGTCCCATCAGTCCATGTCGTGTCGTTGTCCTCATGTAGTCCTGATGTAGACCTCATGTAGCCTTCGAGGTGCTTCACCTTAAACATATTTCAGCCGACACATTAAATTTACGTGTTTTTCCTTTGTTTTCCTTTTTCCGCAAATTTTTATTTTGAACACACTTTGGTAAGATTGACTCTGATATTCATATCCTATGATTGCGAATTTGCTATTTTGTTCTTATTTATTAAAGAGATGTACTTAAATTCTAGACCAAAATTGAAGGAAAATGTGTTTATTCTTAGTCTTATTTGATGAATTTCTACGAATTGTGTTTGAATGCTTTTAATGTATTAAATAACATTGGAATAGCTGAAAACTGTCAGCAAATTATACTGAGAGCAATCGCAAATAATTCGCTTATGTAGAAAATTATATACAAATAATATCTTTACTTAAGGTTCAACTTAAAGCTTGCTTTCTAAGAATAAGTTAGAGCATTTTGATTATAAATGCATTAAGTTACATTGTAAGCATCTTAGGTTAAATTAAATTAAAATTTAAGTTTAAAGGTATCTAAAATACTTCCATAAAGTATTTACTATTGATATCTAATAATTATATAGAATATTTCAATAGTACCAATATACAATACTTCAGTTCTTAATGTTATACAAATTCCTAAGAATTATTAAATGAAAACTTGGGAGGAAAATTCTAATTCCCTTTAATTTAAATTCAGTTTCTCATATTCTTAATAAATAAATACTACTTAAATTTATCAAATATACATTTCCTGAGAATTATTTAATTTAGATTATTTATGCATTAAGCTACACTGAAATGTTTCTGAAGTGAGTTTAAGACAATCCTCGTCTCTCAAATCAAATGGAAAATAATCTTTAATGGGCATACTTAAAGCTGAGTTTAAACCAGAGTTGTCCCCCAAGTTTTCATTCATTTCGCATTCAAAAGCGAATCATTTGCACAAAAATGACAACAATAATTCAACTGACTTCCGTGCAAATCAGACGCACAACAATCGTCAGTGGCAAGCGGCAAGCGGCAAGTGGCAAGTGGCAAGTCCTCTGGCACAGTTATTCCCCACTTCTAACACCCACCCCCTCTACTCGCCCACCATTGCACCCACCTATTCCCTTGACAGCGGCATATGAAATATTTGCCAGGGCGCGTTTGCTCCTGTGCTCCAGGAATTTTCACTTTCCAGCAGTCGACAGTCGACTTCGATTCAGCTGGCGACCCGTAATACCCGGGCGCTACTTCCCCAGCTCTGTTGCATTCCGGGCATTCGCATTTCTCCTGGGCAGACAAGGCCACGAAAAAAAAAGAAGCACACCACTGCGTTCCGATGCACTGTGCACAGTGGGGCGGGCAACAAAGTGAATTTATTGCCTTTGCCTCCAATGTGAAACACAAAACGACTTCATTAAGCTATGTCGACTCTCTGGTCTGAGTGGCTTTTACGAGTCGGGGGCGAAACCCAAAACAAGGTTATATTTTTGTTTTTTTTTTTCTTTTTTTTTTCTCTATTTGTCAGCAGCCAAGTCGGGTTTCAGGGTCTTAGGATAAACGACAGGAGATTCAGCTAGTGAGATATTCGCACTGCATCGAGTATTATCTGGTACTAATTGCAATAGCTGTGCTTAAAGATTGTTATATATATATCAGAGCATACATATTTAAAGGAAATTTCTTTAAATTCGCAAACACACGTATTTTTTAATTATTTAAGTAGCTTTTACTAAGTGTAAATACCAGCTTCAAAATGAATTAAAGAGAAATAAATACAGTAATAAAATAAATAAATAAATAATAACACAGCAGATAGACACAATTTTAAAATTATAGCATTTATGCATAATATATTTTGTAAAATTAACTTTTGCGTGTTTAACATTTACATTTAAAACATAAACAACAAATTTATATAAATTCATAATTACTGCATTTCTATGCAGTTCTCATACATATGTTTAATATTTTTCTCAATTAATTTGTTTGTGTTCAATATTTGCAGAGTTTTCAACAAGTGTCACCTTTCTATGCAATTCTCATGCACTATATTTATAATGTATTTTATTAACTTTTCAATAATATGAATATAAGAATTTAAAGAAAATCTAATTTATAAGCAAACGTATACAATTTATGACGAATGTCGCCTCTCTATGCCATTCTCATATACTATAAGATAAATGTGTTATAAATAAAATTTAAGCTTGCAGTCCTTTAAATGTTCTTTAGCTAACTGTAACTGTACTTTCTTCTCAACTTTAACGCCTCTTTCGAAAAATCCATGGAGTATGGAGATAATTTGCATATTTTATTAATCGACAGCTCCATTTGAAAGGCGAATAATATTCTATGCAAAAATCAATGGCAGAAAAGGGCAAAAAGTGGAAAATCCAATCGATGAGCGGGTTAGGGGTTAGCTGTAAGGAAAAGGGGTTGAGGGTTGATGTTGCTTGGGTGGACAGGTGGAAAGGTATATATTGCATTTTGTGGAACTATTAAAAATTCAATTGTTAAAAAGCCGCTGGCCTGACCAGCTCTCAGCCTCAGCCTCAGCCTCTTTTAACTCTATTTTCCGCGCTGCTTTTGCAGCTGCCCTCATTGTGTCAAAGAGGTAAATTTGATGGGGTTAACTGCAGGCTGGAGGCTAAGGGCCGGAGGCTGGGGGCTGGGGGCTGGGGGTTTCGTATCCAGCAACTTTTAATGCCGTTAGCCAGCCAACCAGCCAACCAGGCAGCCTGTCTGTTTGAAAAGTCAAATGTCGAGTGGAGTTCGCCTGGGTAAAGTTTTATGCCTGTGCGAAATTTAAAAACCAAATTGTTTGCTCGGCGTTTGGTCCCAAGGTTCGCCACTAGCTGCGGCCGTTGCACAAATAATGAATGAATGCCACAATTGTTGTTCACGTTGCAACACAGTCCCCCTCCCCCTCCACCCCCACCCCCCTTGCCTTATCAATCGCCCAAAATCTGTGTAACGGGACACTGTGACAGCTTTTCATGGCCCATTGGCTACATCTCTGTCAAATTGTTGCAATGAGATTATCTCGATTCGATTTCTATACCCCCATAACATTTATTTAACAGAGCAATTCAGTGGTCCTTATCGCGTGTTAATCAGTGTAGTCATGTAAACAGTTATATGACTAACCAACATAAAAAATATTTCCTATTGTTGTAGTTTAAAAAGCAGAGCAGTTGAAAATTTACTGTGTTCCTAATATATTTTATATATAAAATAGTTAAAGCCTTTATTTTTATATTCGACATATGAATATGGAGTTATATTATTTTAACTAATTTGGACAAATTAAATTAACATTTAGGAAAGAGAAAGTTCTTATTCTAATTTACCAAATTAAACAACATATAAATTGTTACAGAACTATTTTAATTTAATTAATTACAATAAAATTAATCTTTCACACTGATAGCAGAAAAATTGTATAGAATAAAAATATAATATATACATAAAAAAAAATAATAATAAAAGCCATTTTTTGTTAAACATACAAAAATAATGTTGATTAAATATTCAAAAGCTTTTCTCTAATATGCTTATTCAATATAAATTAAAAATAGTTATGCCAAAGTTTTCACTTTCTGAATATATATATATATATTTATTATTATTATTTTTTTTTTTTGGTAATTCCCCGAACACAAAACTCGGCGGACTTTAAAGTTGGCTGCAAATGCACATTTACACAAAATGCACACAAAATAAAAAAATATGAAATATTAGTGGGCAAAAATAAGTACAAAAGGAGCAATTGGATCAGGGGAGTGGGAGAGGGGAGGAGCGGAAAACAAGCATAACGACGAAAATAAAAACTTTGAGCATAAAAATTTCAATGACAAAACTGCAGTTGGCAAAATTTGCGCGCCATTTCGGAAACACTTAAAAGTTTCTCTCTTCTATTTATATTGTTTGTTTGTATTTTTTTTTTCTTTATTTGCAATTTTCGCCACATTTCAGACGGTGCTGAAGTGAATATTTTTAAAATGGCGCCGCAATTCAAATGCAATAAAAATTATTGCATTTGTCAAAATGAATATTTATATTTCTATTAGAGCTATATTACGGGCTATAGTTTGACATTAGCTTTCGTCCATATTGCACAAATATAAAATATATAAGTGTATTTATTTGCATTTTTCTTGTGGTGAAATGATTGTCAATTTATAAATTTTTGTGTGGAAAGCTTTTATTAAATATTTGTCAGGGATATTTGGTTTATATTTTTCTAATAATACATTTTCTATATAAATTGAATACTGTTTTTAAGAAGATAATATTTATAATAAAATATAAAAATATTTTTATAGCATATTTATACTACTAAAATAAATACGAATGTAGCATATGTTATGCTTAACAATAATATGTATAAAATATAAGTTGAACTTAATTCTAAAATTATTTTAAATAAGAAATATAATTAAATTGAAATTGGCTTAAGGTCACATTTTTTAAAGTTCTTAAATCAAGAATAGAACCTCAGATCTATTTATTTGCAGCTGTCTTTCTTATAGCTAAGGTATTGCTAGTCGGTCAATTAAGAATAGATTGCAACACTCAGACAAATTTATAAAACTAAATCAGAGTTTTTAAAAGCTAATGTTAATAAAACAAATTGGATCCATTCCATAGAATGTGTACAGAAGATGCATTCAGAAGTCAAGGCTGCACACACACATACAGACACAGACACTCGCACACACATGTACAGATTCTTGGCTACATTCTTGTTTATCTCGGTGGACACATTATTAACGTGGCCAATAAACAACTGACAATTTGTGTTAGCTAACCAGAAGTTGACGCCCTTCTAAGTGGTCAACGAGGAGTGAGAGAGAGAGAGAGAAGAGAGAAGGTGAGGAGGTGGGGTAAATGGGTTAACCCGCCACGGCGCTCGCTCCAAACAGTGACCCCGTTTAATTTATGCGTTCTGGCCAGAGTCGAAGTGGCTTAGACACCGACACTCGATAATACATAATACCAAAGGCGATTACACTAATGGTGATTGGCTTTGTGCTTTACGAGTGGAACCTGCTTCAGAGCTAACGGTGGCAACTTTTGCCTAACTGTTGATCATTCAAGCCAAGTTGTCTGTCACCAAATTGCCTTACTCTGCCCCTTCTTCTTCGTCATCTTTTTTGGCTACTTTGTAGCCAACTACTTATAAAGTCGTGACAAAGTCATTGACTGTTTGCGGCTCGCTTCGCATTTGCATAGAAATGCAATTTTCGGCCACCGCCTTCCCCTCTCGTACTCGCGAGCTTCCTTAACTTGGCCAACAACTAAAACAGAAGTTGGTAGCTGGAGTCGGAAGCTGAAGCAGAAGCAGAAGCTGCTGCTGGTCGCCAACTTTCTGCTGCACATAATTTTCGGCTTAGAAAGTTGTACAACAAACACGCACACACACAAACACATTCACAAATTGGCCTTCGCTTCCAGTCGAAATCGATTTTGGCTTCTTAAGCCAAAAAAAAAAAAAAAAAAAAAATCCATTTAACAGTTTATCCTCGGCTGACAACCGAACAACGCTATCGCAATGGGTATCTCTAGTCGGAGTCGTGTAATAGCTGCGACAACTTGCTTAATCATAAATTCCATACGTAATCCCCAGCTATAAGACAATTTCGAACAAAGGAATCCAACTGTAAACCTATAACTGAAAATTAAAGTTTCTTTGGGGAATGTGGAAGGTGAAACAATTCAGTAATTAACTGAAATTTGAAATCTTTTATTATAAAACAAACTAATAATAATTTGTTTAATTAACTAGACATATAAAAAGGTTTTGAAATTATTGTTATTAACTTTTGATGATATCGAAAAGTGTGCCTTAGGCAGACAAAAAATAATGTTTAATTTATATAATCTTAATGACTTAATTTTTTTAAATTCAAGCTTTCAAACCTGTCGAATTTCTTCATAACCAACTTTCATTAATTTTTTAAAATTAAAGCAATGGGTATCATTATTTGTTTTACTTAACTTTTTATGAAATAAAGTTATTTTATATTATATATTATATTATATTGAATTTCATTGAAATTAGTTTCATGCTTTAAACTTTTATAATTTATATATATATTTATTATATAATTTAGTCGCATGAAAGCTGTACCGATATTTTATATTCAAGTATTTTAAATGCAGATAAATAGAGAAATGAGGAAGAAGTAATCGAGGTTTCTGTGCAACATCTGTATAATCCAATATAGAATCCACACAACCAATATTCAGTTGCCGAAGAGCTGAATGCAAGCTAATATTATTTATGCATGTACGACGCTTATTATATATAAATAAGGTTATCAACAAAGTTGGCTCAAACAACTTTACAGAATGCAATTTATGTTTGTTTTGCCTCTTCTTCAATTCGCATGCGTGTTGCAAACGCAAGCTGCCACAAATGGAGGCAGAGCCGGAGATGTAAAGGTGAAATTGAGGCAAGTGGCAGCTGCACAGGAAATTTGTGTCCTTAGCGCTCGGATTGAATGACATTTGTCAATTTAGTGCAAGTGGCTGACAGACAGGTAGAAGAGATTTGACAAGCGTCAGTCAGAGCGGAAGTTCCTTTTACTATTTTTCCAACAGTTTTGCTCCATGGAAGGCGCATTTCCTGTAGGCAGTTCAATGCAAAGATTTTCCATAAATTTAATTGAAAAACTTGCTTAAAGGTCGTACAAAAATTTTTAACTCGTTCCATTTGCCAATTTTTCCTTTGTGTTATTTGCGATGAATCAACAAAATTTTTGGTGGAACTTTCGACCTTTTCCTCGCCTTGGGCTCTTTTTTGCTTTTTCTGTCCATTTAGTTTTCTTACAATTGTTGTTGTTGTTGTTGTTGTTGTTATTGTTGTTAACAAAAAGTTAAATTTATTTAGTGTGCAGGTTTGTTTGTCTATTTATTTGATTGGCTTGCGTTTTCGATAAAAGCTTTTCCATCGAACCATTCAATTTTCCCAAATTGTACCTCAAGGCATTTTCCTAGCTTTTACATTTTCACATAAGGAAAACACATTTTCTTGCAATTTTCGTTTACTTAAAGTTTAAATATATTTTTGTTTTTGAACATAAATAAACACTATAACAAAACGCATTGTATTTAGATTATTATTAAATTTATAGTTTATAAAAAAGATTTTGCCTAAAATTGCATTTGGCAACAAAATATCCTGGAAAACGTTTTCTTTTTGATTGGAATTTATTGAAATTGTTGTCTGCATTTTATTTAATAAACAAAAGTCTTTTTCTTGCAATTTAGTATTTTCTTTTCTGCTCGTTTATTAACAGAAATAATTCTCATGTCTAGAAAATCTTGAATAAATGTGCGATAAAACTATGAAAATAATAGTTACTAAAATAAGTTTGTTGAAAGTTGCATTTGAAGATATTTTTTTGAATACATTTTTGTTTAGGGGAAACAAAATATTTATAGTTTTCTTTATGCATGGATTTCTTAGAGAAAACTGAAATATGAAGCTTAAATTTAATTTTTGGGGAATACGAAATATTTTGTATTATTCCCTATTTTTTTTTAAGTGTTTTAAAATGCAGTTTTTTGTTTTTATTTTTAATTTTTTGTTGATGATGATCTTGTGTAATATGAGTGTAATATACCTGTAAACTATTTGCTATCTGTTATTAATTTATGAAATTTCTGTAAAATGAATAACAAACGCTTAAATGAAATATTAATATACATTTTCCTTAAGTCCCTTAGTATTCTCTATATATATGTATATATAGAAAAAGGATAAAATATATGAGTATATAAAGGAAGTATAATAAACAAATTATATATTAATTTATATAGATTATGTAAATGTATAAGTATACTCATAAAATATATAAAGTTTAGATGTATATTGTTATACTGCGTTTCATTTCAAAAAAGATTTCAAATTTTAAAGTGATGTTTTGCTGCAAAATGTGGAAGAGGTGAAGAGGGCGACACAAATGTTGGCTAAAAATTAGGCACGAATTGTGCGCAATTTGTCGTGGCCTAAACTAACACATACAAACGCACACACTCACGAACATGCACACACACACATAAATACATGTGTGCAAACAGTGGAACTCGCGGCAGAGGAAAATGCGGGACTTGGCTAATTGTTGCAGCGCCCGCGGCAGCTTTGCGGTCATTGTATGTGTGTGTGTGTGTGTGTGTGTTGGAGTGTGTGTATGCACCTTCCTGCTGCCAGCTGTCAACGGGGTTTTGCCCATTTGTAGTTGAAGCCCCAACTAAACATCCACCCACCCACTTTTACAGCTTACATTTATTTTTTTTTATTTTTTTTTTTAATTGCCAGGATTTTCGCATTCTGCATTTTGCATGAACTTAAGTTGGGGCAGCAGACAGCCAGCTGCCAGGCTCCACTCGCTGTTTGCAGTACGCCATGCCGCGCCCCCTCCCCCATGCTTTTGGGTTGGTCCTTTGGCATTAGTTTTGGTCCTTCGCATTTGAATGCGCATGAAATGTTTTTTCGACTTGTTGGCAAGTTTGCAAATGCAACTCCTTCAACTCCTCGAACTCCTGGCCCGGCCCATTTCTTGGCCTTTAATCGACTTCTAATTACTTAAGCTACTACTACCAAGCAGGATAATGGCCACAACGTGGCTCTCGATGCCCGATTCTAGATGCTCGTTGCAATTATTAAGCAAAGCAGCCAAAATGGAAATTTGATGCGTCATTTACGCTTAATGCGCTTCAAGAGTTAAAACTCAAAATTAATTCAATTTAAAGGGCTTATAAATAAATTAAATGTTTGCGACTGGCAAACAAAACATCAATTTAAATCATAATCGAACTTCAGTTAAACAATTTAATACTCTGGCAATCAACTTAATGGTTTTATATTACTTAGCTGCAATTTGATTTAAGTAAGAATTCAATTTTAATAAAACAAATTTTGTATTTCATTTGTGGCAATGTTTATTGAATTTGTTGAGGGTATAAGCTGCAACAAATAATTTATTTTTCCTTTATACACACATATATACAGGGAAATATGTATTAGTCGATGTTAGTTCTTATGTAACTATCTATTTAAATTGCTAGTAGCTAGAAATTATTTTCAATCTATTTATCTATACTAATAAAATGTTAAATTTTGTTGGAGAATAATTTTCAACAAATATTTTATTTCCAGTTTATGTTTGTTTTTGAATATATATTATGTATATATATTATGAGCTAAATAAACTGATAATAATTTTGTATTTATATATATTTAAATAGTTAGTTGTTAGAAATTTTAAGAGTTCTACAACATATATATATATATTGTTAAATTAATATTATGTATATATTATGAACTAAATAAACTGTTCATAAATTTTGTATTAATATCTGCTTAAATAGTTATAGCTATATAGTTAAATATATATAGTTATATAGTGAAATTTTAAGAGTTCTTCAACATATTTATCTTTATTATTAAATTGTTGAATTTTGTTAGAGAATAATTCTTAAGAAATATTTTATTGCTAATTGATATTTGTTTTTGATAATAATGGATTATTGGAAACTTCAAGAGTTTTTAAACATATATTTAGAATATTTATTTAAATAAATAAAATTCTAATTTATGCAATTTAATTCATTGTATTTTAATTATCCTTAGACTTTACTCTGCTGCTGCTTCAATCCTTTCTTTCTCAATATATTTAGTTATTATTTCTAAATTTGTTCTAATACTTTTTGTTATTCTATTTAGGAAATTGAATAATCTGAAAGCATTTCTCTAAATATTTATAAATGTTCTTCTAACTTATGATGCTTTAAAATGCTACAATATAAAAGTAATCAAATCATGTTATCACACACACAAACACACACCCACACACATACAGGAAGCATCTCCAAGGACTAGGCCTAAAGCCCCACATACCTGGATATATGTATATATAAATATCTGTATATATATACAGATTGGCATGCTGCCAGGCTTAGCCAATATGCCCAAGCACCTGCCTCAGAGACAATGAGAGAGATTAGAGGGACTAAGAGAAAAACGAGCGCTGGTAGGGGGAGGGGGAGTGGCTGACAAGGCCAAGGCAGTACATGAAAAGAAATGCCGCTACACTCGCTAATAAACCGTAATAAACTGCCATCCTCTGGCTGTCTGCTACGTTTCGTCGTCTGTTTTCCTGACTCCTGTGGCACCACCCACTCACCCACTCACTCTCTCCCTTCTCTCACTCTCTCTTTCTCTCCCTCTGTCCATCTGCAGCTCTGTGGTATCCGAGGCGTACGACAAACATTTAATCTGCTCACACACAGACACACACACACACACACAGAGACGCGCTTAAACTTAACAGCAACAATTTTTCCACGAGTGAAACTTGCAGCAGCCCAAAGAGGAAGGTGGCAGGCAGGTGGGGCAGGTAAATGCGGGAAGCCTTTTGTAAAAATTATGCTCCTTGTTTGGCGCTTTGGCAAGCCAAACGCACAGAGGATGATTATGAGATCACTTTGTGTGACGTGCTGGCTGGGTGGCAGGACCCAAGCTGTGCGTCCTCTACGCCCACCCACCCCTTGTCGAGTCCACGAGTCCTGCCACGCCGCGTCCTGTGGCAGGCGTCCTGCATGGGCTTTAATAAAAATAAATGTTACTTGTAATAATTTCTTGCACGTCTCTTGCAATTTCCACGCCGGCTGCTTGTTTTATTTTTCGTCCTTCCACACCTTTCCCCTTCCCTTCCCCTTCCCTTCCCCTTCTCCTCCTTCTCCTCCTCTTGCTTTCTTCTTGAAGTCTCAGTCTGTGCCTTGAATCTCGCTTGAGTTGCCTTCTCGTCGGCCTGCTGCTCCATTGTGCTCCGATGTGAAGTCAATGCTACTTCCCTCTCTCTCTCTCTCTGTCTCGTTCTCTTTCTCTCGGTGGGCATAGAGTGCATAAAATATTAATAATTGCACGCGTGCTGGTAATGAAAATACACACACACACACACATACACACACACTCTCTCTCTCACACACACACACACACACACACATAACGTAATGCATACATTTCGGGTTAATAATGTGGACATAAAGGAACCACGAGCTGCGCTCCTTCTCACCCACTGCCACGCCCACTCCTACTCCCCCTCCCAGTTTTTGCGCCTTGCCGGGATCTAAGCGCATAATCATCATCATCCTGATGAGCGTTTCTTTCCGCATCTGGAGTCGTGCTGCTGCTGCTCCACCTTCCCTCCTCTGCATCCTGGTCATTCGTCTCAGTTTGCGATGATTGAAAGGCAATTGAGGATTGTCTCAAGTGACAGCATTGAATTTTAGTTGCCCCCACTTTGGCCTTTGGCCATGCAACACACTCGACATGTCTGCAGGTGATTAAGTCTGTAGACAACAGGTAAAGTAAGATTCATCGAGGATTCTCTCCGGTCGAACTAAAGGATAAGGGAAACGTTTCAGTATCTTTTCGATTATGTGGAATCATGTTTATTGCTTAGCAAATTAATGCAAATGACATTGATAAAGGATTGTTAACATTCTTGTTTAGTATATTTTTTAGAGTGCAGTCGGGTATTCCCGACTTCAGTAATAACTGGATTTAAATATTACTATTTCCATATTTAGCTGCGTATTTAAGAATCACAAATTGTGAGTCGCACCTTAAGCTTCTGCTCTTCTAGATAGACAAATATATTCGAGATATTATTTAGATTTATATCACTAACTAGTTAAAAGTCTATAAAACTTATCAAAGTTTTTGTTGGCACTGGCTTGGCCAGAAAATTTTATTTTTGTTACATTCTTGAATCGAAATATTAGGCTAAATATTATATATAAATAATTACTCCTCCTCTATATAGGGGAATATATTCGAAATTTTCTAAAGATTTATAACGCTAACTAATTTAAAGTCTATAAAATTCATCAAATGAAAGCTTGGCCGGGAATTTAGAAAAATTAATTGTTTTTCTAAACACAAATTGAAGGCTAATTATTATATAATATATAATACTATAAATACTAAAATATACTAATTACTTTTACAAAAGAAAAGATATTTATATAAACATCCCGTATATGAGATAAAATTGATTTTGAAGTACTTAACTAAATAAAACATTTAAAATGTACACAAAATTCATTGATTCAAAATATACATACTAATTAGTAAGTCTCCAAAGGCTTACACACAGACACACACGCACAGGTCGGTCGACAGGCATTGTAAGTGTGTTAAGTGTTAAGTGTAAGGATATTGACAAAATTGTGCAGGCACAAAGCTGGCTTGCGGTTAGTGCAAGGAGCCTCGGCGACAGCACCTGTCAGCTCTAATTAAGAGCACAGATTGTATATTGTACGTATATATGTATATAAGTTTATATGTATATACATACTTATTAGGACGGGCAATTGTGAACTATGCCACAGAGTGTGGCTGCTCTCTAAGAACTTTTAATCCTGCGTATCCTTTTTGCGGCGTAGCTGCTGCAACTGACGCTTATTGGATGTTTGCTAATCACATTTATAACCCGCGCTTCAAATGCCGCCTTAACCTTGGAGGTCAGCAAACTGTTTATCTCTCCCCCACCCCACCCCCTCGCTCCACCCTTAAGGCTGGCCTAATTAAAGGTGCTGCGTGGGAACGGGACTTTGTTGACCGAAAATTTGGACAATTTGGACAATTTGGGGACCCTTTTGCTCTGAGTACGACCTTGAACTGTCTGACGCCAACGCGTCGCGCATAACTGACAACAACAGCGACAACAACAGCAATAACAACAACAACAACAACAACAACGATAACAACAGCGTTATAAAAGTTTTCTGCTTTTGTCAGTTTCACTTTTCGTGTTTTTCCGCTTCTCCTCTGACTCTCACTCGGCGCTCATTTTCAATTCAACTTCAAGTGCAGCGCTTCGGATTGTCCTCAATACGCAAAGAGTTATGGCTGACAACTTTCTTACCTATGTTGTTGTTGTTGTTGTTATTGTTGTTGTTACTCAGGTTGTTCTTGTGGATGTTGTTATCCATTTTTATGGTTACCAAATAACATTTTATTTGGGTTTGCTTCTTAAACCCAGCAGCTGTTCTTTTATAGCAGAGTTTTTGAAGAAGAAATAAATAAAGAAGAAAAAAATAATAATTAGTTCTGATAAATAAGTATGACAAGTAAGCGTGTAGTTTTTTCCTAATAATGGGAAAAGCGAAAATCAATACAAAATGTGTGTCCTTTAATTGTAAATATATTTAATAAGTTTTTAATCTCTTAAGATATAGGAGATATGCTCGAAAAAACTAAAACGTGTTATCGATATCTAGCAGTTGGATAGAGTTATCGATTATTGAAAACAATCTCGATATGCACGTTCTAAAGAAGAATCTACATATAAGATTTCATGTCCCTAACTTCTACAGTTGCCAAGATAGTCGAGTTCGTACACCCGGACAGATGGTCAAGGCTCAGTCGAACCGGCTTTCTATTCATGCCCAGTTAATAAACTAAATATAAAGCCATTTATTTAATTGGAATTTTTATAAATGTTGATAATAAAATCGAGTCAACAAAGACATTCTGCTATTATTAATATTTGTTACATTACATAAATTCTTCATATCTTCTTCTATTAATTGATAGGTTATACAATAAAATATTATTTTATTATCTTTACCTACAGCTCTTAAGCCTCATGGCAAAATTAATTTTATTTTTAAGGTTTCACATAACTAATTATTAATTATAAATTAAAAGAACAACACATATTATTAAACACATCTTATAAGATATTTATAAAATATGTATTAAAATTGAAGATAAACTAAATAATAGAAAATATTAAATAAATTCTTTAAGCACATCTCTTAGAAATAGTTTAAGTATCCATCAATTGAAATTTTGACCTAACTTCCTTCAGGGAGTAGTGGAATATTTTTGCTAAATGCTCAAAAAGCTACCAACAGCTGCTCAAGCTTTTACTATTAGCTCAGCTTTTAAGAATTAGCTTTAAAAGTTGTACCCTAAAGCAAAGCTTTAGATAAGGTTTCAACCCTGCTGCTTAAACTAGAAAGAAAGTTAAGCTTAAAGTTGAGATAAAATTTAGTTAGGCTTCCTTTGACTTAATGAGCTTTAACGGTTGTTGCAGTTGCTTTAGGCAAAGCTTTCTTAAACTAGATGGCAACTCTGGGTATGATTTTTTAAATATCATTTTGTTTGATTTTTATTGAATATGGATAATTAATGTGATATAAATGTATATTAATAAAATGTTAATATTTAAATAAATTAAATTTAAATTAAAACAAAATTTTTGAAATATACATTAATATATATTTATTTATATATTACGCACCATCTGCAAAGGATTTCTGCTCCATTGAAGCGTCCTTCAACTAGTTTTAACATTTTAGTTGAACAGCTCAGCGACTGGAAAACACAATTTCCCCTAACATATGAGCAATTAAGCCTTCAAAAGTGCAGCGCTATATATATGTATACGTATATTACTATATATTAATATACACATATTAATATACACACTTGCATGTTAAGTTGTGTATGTGGCCAAGTTATGTGCATATTCACATATTCATGCACGATTTGTGTACTGCAGCAGAAATATTTAATTAATACATGCACAATATATTTAAAATAACAAAAATAGAAATGTGCTTGGCCACAGTGCTGAACTAGCAAATACCCTGTATTTATAAATTTCCTGCTATTTAATAAAGTTTATAATAATTGTGTTTTATTGTGTTAAAAATTAGTTTGTATGCTTATCTATTTCTATATAGCAATAAGAAAAATAATAGAAATTTAAGTTTAAATTGGTTATTTAATTAATATTTTTGTCAATATATTTTGATAAGTTAAAAAGGGAACAATAAAATAGTTTTTATAAGAAAATCAAAAGTTAAGCATACAGAGTTTCTTAAAGTCAGCTTTTAAATTAAAGCAGGTGTAAGAGCCGTTATTGTTGAACTTAAGTGGAAAATGAAATCACAGCATATTAATCGTCCAAGCACGAGAACGCTTAAGCGTGAAGCGCGGAGCGGGGAGGGGAATGCAGGTGTTAGGGTGAGGAGGAGGAGAAGGGGTGGCAGGCATGGCACACGATTAACCTCGATTTTGACACGCACACTTTAACTTCACGTTAAACTCTGTGCAGTAAATAAAATTGTATTTAGTTACTTTTCCCATATATTAAATACGAATGAAAAGCGCAGCTTGAAGTACAAAAGGCGGAGACGGACTTGACAGCTGAATAGAGGTGGAGGGAGAAGGTGAGAGGGAGCGGGAGAGAGAGGGAGGGAGAGGGAGGTGAAGGGCAAGAGGCGACGGATATAGCTGCGGAAGTGAAAGCAGGGCATGTTGTCGACTCCTGCCTGACATGGACATTCATACACACAAGCACCCACACACACACACACACACACACACAAACAGACATTCACACAGAGGATGCCCGCATGCAACGCTGTTGCATCGTCCACAGTCGACGGCTGCTGAGTTAATCTGTTGCAATTAAGTTCATTTATTTGAATTTAATTGCTTTCCGTACAAACCGAAACCCGGCCAGAGATCCGCTTCAGGATTCAGGACTCTGTCGCTGTCTGCTGCCTTTTTGTTTGTACCTGTTATTACAGTTCCTTAAGCCTGCTTTTAAATTCTGCGAGGGGTGCCACAAACATATGCGTAACGCTATTCAATTATTAAAGAATTCTAAAGGCTTACTCAAGGGTAACTCCGTTATCCTTGTTCTTACCTTGCCTTCTAGGCTATGGGAGTGTATCCAGATTTACATTTCTGTTAAGAAAATTAAACGTATAAATATGAGACAATAAGAGTGATAGATGTTAAATATATATATATACATTAAAAGTAAGAGCGATAAGATATACACTAATAGCATTCGAAGAAATATCTTTAATGAATCAGAAGTAAAAATGATTATCTAAAGCAATTGTAGATGAGATACACAACGGATAACTGTTATCTGGCACGCCCACAACACTCGAAAATATATCTATAACGAATTAAAAGTCTGAGTGATAAGCAAGAGCGAGTGCACATAAGATAGCATGTAGAAAGTTGTTATCTTCAGATTAACAGCACTCGAAAAAATATCTTTAACGAATCAGAAGTAAAAGTGATAAGCAATAGTGAATGCAGATAAGATATACCTCAGATAACTGTTATCTTTCACACTAACAGCAGCCAAAAAGTATCAATAGTAAGAGCGCAGATAAGATAATCTGTTGATAACAGCTCTCGATAAAGTATTCGCAATGAATCAAAATTCCGAACAATACGATAAGGCGGTTGCAGATAAGATAGACTACCGATTAACAGCAGTTATCTTCATTAAGTTTGCAACGAATCAAAAATCCGAGTAATAATTACGATAGAATACAGATGAGAATGTCTACAAATAGAAATAACTAATACAATGAAATAATATAATACTACGAGCCATGAGTACGAACGTTTATTTGCTTATCTCTTTTTTTTATATTAAATTATTTATTTAATTACTTATTTAGAAAAAAGCTTTCATTAATTTATTTTGTACATAAACAAGACAAACAAACATAAATATATTGTATAATAAAATGAAATTAAATAATAAACATAATTTATATTAACCTATTTATGTATATAATTTCTTTGAATTTCTTTGAATAATGATTATGACTATTTTTGAATAAGAATTCATCCAAACAGCCCACTGTGCCCACACACTTTTACACCTGCAATCTCGGTTTTGTGTCCTTTTTATCTAAGGCACGTGTGAGTGTGTGTGTGTGTGTGCGTTCATTTGTGCAGCTACTGTGTGAATGTTCGTGTAAGTGGCTCAAAAAAAAAAAAACAAACAGCACAATGATAAAAGCTTTCTTTCGTATGCCGAATATTGAATACCCTTTTGCAGAAAATTATTTACTCATTAATTCTTAATTTTTAGTGAAGCAGTTTTATAAAATATATAAAATCTGTAATAGTAACTGCTATAATATGTATATTATATATTGGCAAAATTCAAATCTAGCTGCAAACTTTTTATTATATGATACAATTGAAATACCCTTTAAAGGTGTACGAAGAACAGTTTCACTATCATTTACGCAACAATGTATTTATAGAGTATAAGGGTGAAGCAGGGTGGGAGGGGTGCTGTGTTAGGGGGCGTGGCTGGGGGGCTGTTCATTAAGTTCAATGGAGCATCTACAATGTCGCCATGCAAATAAATGTGGTCCGCATTAGCCTAGCCAGACAGTGCACGAGAGTGGGTGCGAGGAGTGGGGAGGAGGGTGTGTAACGGTACTTTGTTAGCTCTTTTGCTTCCTGTTTTCATTTTCATTGTATTCATTCGGCTTTTGTCTGTGGGAAGGTGTGCGCGCTAACGCGGCGTATACGTGTCTTTCTCTCACTCTGTCTGTCTCTCCCTCTCGCTCTGTGTCTCCCTCTCTCTCTGTCTCTCCCTCTGTGTCTCTCTAAATGGGTCAACGTCTGCTGACCTCTTAAGCAAACTGCAACAGTTCATCATAGTTGTTCGCCACTGTAGCCGCTCACATATGCGCCAAATATTCACGAAATGTTCCCTCGGCCCACTTTCCGCCTTTCCGCCTTGCCTCGACTTCCGGTTGGCTGCCCCGGGACATTTACCGGAATGGGAAGCTTTTAAGCCGCTTGTGGTTTTACGCGCTCGCAATAATATTACCTATTAGGCCTAATTAGATCGACTTTCGGTAGGGTCTCGCTTCCGCTTTTGCAGTGGAAATTGTATTAGAGCCAATTAATTGAAATTAATTCTGTTCAGGAGCAGTAAGAGAGAGACTGAGAGAAAGAGAGAGAGAGAGAGAGAGAGAGAGAGAGTGATAGAGAGCAGTGCAATGCAAGCATTGCTTGAGGAGTTTTAATTAATTTCAATTTGTGCGCTTCTTAATCAAGCTAAAAGCATAATTCCATTTATTTTGGCTGAGAGTTGCATAAAGGGACTTTTTCATAGCCATTCCACATTAAAGTGGGGAATTTCACTTTGAATTTCACTGCGAATTTCCCTTGCAGCAATGAAGTGGGAAATGTTTAAAGTAAAGGAATATTTCTTTTGATTTTTTGTGTTTGTACAACATTTCCTTTTTCTTTTTTTGCCTGTTTGTCCAATTTCTCCGCTTGCCACATAATTTGTCTGTTTAGGTGGATTTGCCCAACTGAAAGGAAGTGCAATTATTTGCTCGAATCCTTGAGAGCATTTTGCAAAGCTGGCGCTCAAACATGGCCCAAACATAATTGCAACTGCTGCACAAGCATTTTAATCTTTGGCCTCAACCACAAGGCATGCAGCGGCAGCGGCGCACACAGATGCACATATGCACAGATACACATGTAAACGCAGCTGCAGATAAAGCTGCAGTTGGTAACAGTTACGCACATGTCAATTGCAGCTTTAAAGGATAGAGGATAAAGGATAACGAATAATTCGTTCGGCGCGGCAGCAGCTGCGCTTATTTTTTGGCATTTGCCGTGCGTTTAATTTGTTGCTCAAAGTTGATTCAGCCACGCCTCCCACTCACACACTCTCATCCGTACTCCCCCATCACACTCCCACTCATTCTTCGCCTTCTCACTCCCACCAACATTCGCTTCATCTTTGCCATTGAGTCGCTTTCACAATCCTTGAAATGTGCGCAAAGGCGCTTGCATAGGCACAACATAGCTGTAAGCGTGTGTGTGTGGTGTGTGTGTGTGTGTGTGTGTGTTGGCATTACACGCAAGTCAAATAAAATTTTGCGCTTTACACACACACAGACACAGATGCACTCTTTGGCACTCACTCACAAAATGGCGGCGCATAAAAAGCGTCTTTAAAAATGCGCTCCGGAAATTGTTGCATGTGACATTTTGATTGGCGACTTCTGAGAGGGTATCTCAGCTACGGCATGCAGTTGGTAACAGCCAGGAGAGGCAGCAAATTATCTATAATTTTTATTATATTTTTATATATATTTTTATTGTATAACCTTTATTAATTATTCTAAAATATATGCACATAATAAATATTATTTAAGAATCTAATAAAAATTAAATATTTTCTTTACTTACCTTTTAGTAGCAACAGCTGAAAGGGTATCACAGTTAGACCATGTAATGAAATAACTTTACAGCATAAAAATAAAATATACATATAGAAATGTATATATGTATCATGTACATATATAAATATTTATTTTTATAGAGTATTTGCTGTACGGTTTCTTCTTTGCATTTTATTTGCAATTTCTTGTTACACGCTGCAAGCTTTGGCATGCGCCTCGCTGACTCTTTGCCTGTGTGCATGTGTATGTGTGTGTGTGTACACGTGCGGTTTTTGTAGTTGACACACTAACACACACACACACACAGCTGCAGTTGGTGCGGCACGCAAACACATTTCATTTACGTTGAATTTTGTGCAGATTTGCCTGCCCAACCTGCCGTAACCAACAGCCACGCCCCTTGCCCCTCCGCCCCCTTCCACCTGTTCCGCCTCCAGCACGCCCCTTCTAACTGCCCGTAAACTGTGTTGTGAGCTGCTCGCATAGCTGGCTTCGATGTTGTCTAAAAAAAGAAGAAGCGCAAACACACATATTTTCATTTTCTTGTTGGCCTTCCGGCCAGTGTGCTTAAGCGTTAAATTTCGTTTAGTTTTCAACACCAAAAAGAAAAAAAAAGTAGATGAAAAGTAAGTTGCAGCAGAAAATTGTAAAACAGATCAATATGGCCGCTATAACTCTATAATGGGAAAGATAGACATAATGGGTGTAATATATATATAAATTGAATCAAACTTTCAATACGCTTGCAGACATAACTGTAAAGCGCTTTAAATAAATTGCATTTCATTGCTTTGCTGAGTTATGCAATATTTTAGACATCAGCCAGGGTAGTCAAGTACATCCAAGGAAATTGTTAGAGTTGCAAATATAAATATTTAATATTTAAGGCCTTAATTTGAATTTAATGATATGTTTAGGCAGGTGGAACAGGTGGAACAGGTACGCAGAACTAGTTATAGTTTAATTAATTTCATCTTGTTGTAGTTGTAATATTTCATAATTGTTTCTGACATTTAATACATTCCTTTTTTTGCACGCTTTTCCCTTTTTTTTGTTTACTTATATATTTATTTAAAATATTTTAATACTTTCCCACACACAGATATGTCGGCATACCCCATACACACATTATAAAAAATAGGTATATTTTTTACATATTTCTATTTTACAGTCTTTTATCTCTTTTTTGGGCGCATTTTTTGTGTACACTTTGCGACTTTGTTTGTTGTTTGTGGGCTTTTTAATAGACAAAGTTTCCGTTTTTTCTTGCTTTTCTTTTCGTTTTGTTTATTGTTTGTTTTTATTTTTTGTTTTGTTTTTACTTTGTTGCTGTTGTTTTTGTAGCTGCATTCGAGGCTTATTTGTCTGTGCCCAATTGATTGAGGTTTATTTCTGTATTTGTTTATCAGTGTGTGTGTATATGTGTATGTGTGTACTCGCTTTTAAATTAAATTTGAGCGCATTTTAAAAGTCAGCCATTTTTTTTATACCGTTGCCTCTTTTTCCATTTTTCCTGCGCATAGTTTTTGATTTGTTTTAGTTTTTGCTGTTGTTTGTTTTTTTTTTTTTAGTTGTCCATTTATCAAGCAGTGATTTAATTTTATGAACCGAAGTTTGGTATCAAGGGACATTTCGATATAAAAGCCATCCAGCGCTTTAATATAATTTTTTTTTGACTTGTTTTCAATTTAAATGAAATTTAGATTTATTTATTTCCTTTATTCATTTACTGATTTATTTATTTTAATGTTATGAAATACATTTTTAATATATATTTGATATATATTATATATATAAATACTTATCACCTTATTTGGATTACTTTCGTATTATCCAATAAGACTTTTATCATTTTATAGGAAGCAGATTTTGTAATAAACATAGAAATAAATTTATAGCTAACTTAAGAGTGAATCCTTAAAGCTTCTTTACAATTTGTAGACTTAAGCAAGAGCTTTTTTATACCTTTTGTTGACTGCCTTGAAAGCTATTTATAATAGTTGACAGATTGAGGAAATTTGAAGCAAGAAATATTATAACTGTTATAAAGTCATGTGATTGGTTGTGAAATAAATAAAAGTAAACTATTCGAAAACATGTACAACTGAATAAAAGTGGAAAATATAACTTGGGAAGTTTTGTACAAGTAACACCCTGGGGAAATTCAAGTATAACTTAATTTGTTATACACAACTTATGTAACGTATAACTGTATGCAAGTTTTACCATAAGGGAAATTATAACTTTTACTCGTATAACTTGCTTTGTTATACAGAAGTTAGTATATGCCAGTATGACTGTATAACTGTGTACAATAAAGGAAATTATAGCTTAAGCTGTTATATATTATAATTCATTTAGGGAAACTTGTATTACTGTATAACAGTCGTCTTATACGAGAAGTTATAAAATACTTATAAAACTTCTATTTATAAAGTATTCGGGAGTTATACTTTTTATCATATACTTAACCATAAACAACCCATTTTGAATTTCTACCCCTGATATAGCGTAGTTTACAACCCTTAGTATCTCTACAAATTATATTCCTACAAATAAAAGGGGATGCAAGAATATTAGAGTCAAAAATATTTTTGAGTGAAATGACTTTATTTTTGAGAGGAAAAAATTTGATAATTTTTGTAAAATAAATTATAAGAATTAAAATAATATTTATAAACAAAAATTCCAATGATTTATTTTGATTATGTAAACAATGTATTTTTATTTACATATTAATATTTACATATTTAACATACAAATTTAATATAAAAATGCACTACATTAGCTTAAATATTCGGCTCTTTTAAATAGCAAATTAAATAAATCACGTTAATTATAAAATTATCTCACTAATTGATTTATCTCCATTTTTTATGTAGTCGCAGTAAAAAATCACAAATAAATTTATTTGCAGCATTAGTTAAAATAACAATAAATCATATAAAACATAATTTTTAATATATATACATTTTACTGAATCATTTTTTATTTATTGTTGCAGTCTTTTAGAGTTGATTAATTTAACATTTTAACTAGAAAATAAAAAAGTATATAGTATTTTGTCAGAGCAGTGTTTATATAATACAATGTCATTTGTATCGATAATATACAATAATTTACTATAAATAATAAAAATGTGTTTTCCTTTAATACAGTGAAATATTTGAAAATTGACTTAATTTGTTAAGGAGGAGGCTTAGTTCAGCATACAGGAAGATATAAAAGGTAATATATAATCGTAATCAATCGATATATCAAGGTTTTGACTCTTCATTTATCTTTCCCTCTAACTCAATAAATTAGAAATGAATTTATTTGATAATAATTGCAAGTGTTTTAAGCTAATCAAATGAATAAAATTAACCATAAAACCCAATTAAAATTCGAACTTTTTACGTGCAACAACTTGTTGCAAGGGCTTTGAAAAAACTTCTGCGGCTAGTGGAACTGCAGCAGAAATTTTGTTGCAACAGTCAGGCGTAAATGTTTTTGCGGCTTAACAATTCAACCGCTGAACTACTGATTGGAAAAACTTAGCACAGACACCCACACAAGCACACACAAGCACACACACACACACACATTAAATGCAAAAAAAATGAGGGAGATTTGGTCAGTGAAGCGTCAAATGAATGTAATTAAACTAAACCTCAAAATGTTATAATAAATGCCAGCGTGAATATTTTCCAATAAGGGATAAGGGTGCAGACGAAGCTGAGGGGCAAAGCAGTGGGAAAAACCGAGGAAAAACCTTGGCCATAATCGTAAAACTGGCCGTTGCACACTTCACACTTCGCACTTGCGGCTATTTTTTTTTTTTTTTTGGTTTTTTTTTTTTTGTGCTTCACCTAACCAAAGGCAACTTTATTAAAAATCACTTAAAAATAACCAAAATAGCTGCCAGGACGATGGCCACATTGATGACGACCAGGCTAAGAGTAGAGCCGGGCAGCAGAGACGGAGAGGGTTGTTGTTGCCGTTAGGGCTGGCTAGCTTTAGGGGTTGATGATGGGGCTGCTGTCGGCTTTCGATGGTGGCTGCGGCATAAATTTTAGCATAATTCAGGCAACAGCTGTTGCCACAAACGATAAAGACCATGAATGGAATACAGCAGCAACAACAAGAACAACAACAACAAGCCATGGCTATAAGCCAGCCATCGCTTTGTATACTCTATATATATATAGTATAGTATATAGAGTGAGGAGAGAGACAAAAATATTCGAGTATGACTTCATTTTTCAAATTCCAGGCGAATTTAGAGCCAACGTTTTTTTTTTCAACTTGGCTTAAAAGGTGCTGGCCAAAAAGAGTCACAGCCAAGAGTCGTCGCTGGCAGGTGTTGCATTGAATTAATGGTGCAAATGGCATTTCTATTGCCTGCGAAATTGAGTTGCAATAAATATTTATGCACTAAAGTGAAAAATTGGCACAGCCAAAGACAACGCAACGGGCCAAAACTCACCTGCCCAAGGTGCAAATGTGTGTGTGTGGGTGGGTGTGTGTGTGTTTGTGTCCTGGTGTGAAATCAAAGTTGGCAAAATGAAAAATAAATATTGCCATTATTCTGTTGCATTCCATAGACAGAGACGAAGATGGAGACGCAGTCAAGCTAAAAAGCAGCGTCGAAGTCAAAGACAAAGCTGGGGACGGAGACGGAGACGGAGACGCAGTTGGAGTCCGAGTTGGGAACGTGGGGCCAGACCTCAGGCCGATGTGTCTATTAATATTCATATATCGAGGCAACTCGGTGCCAACAAATCAAATGCAGACGCCGTCTGCGAGCGGAAACAACAAGCGGCTGACAAAGTGGAAGCGAAATCGGGCAATGATCAACTGTTGAATACACTATGTGTATTAGCTAAATAAGTAACTAACTTATAAACCCATTACTTAAGTATGTCCTAGATAAGTCCTAGTAAAATTCCAAAGTTATTCTCTTCTTTCTGATTGATTTGAGTTTTGGAGTAAATTGAAAAAATAATTCTGATTAAAATTAGTTTTAAGTCCAAGCAAAACCGATATGAATTAAAATGGAAGTTCTTATTTGTTAAATCGATTTTACAAATATTAAAAAAAAAATGTGGTCTACAATTGAAAAGCATAAATTAACTTTTAAAAATTCTCAAGTAAATGAGTTGAAGCAATATTTATAAAAAAAATTGTACAAAATTATTATTATAGATACTAATAATAAATAAATAATTTTAATGTATTTTGGAACTCAATTTTGTTGTTATATTGGAAAAGTTAAGCAATTCTTTATCAATCACTTCAGTCATTATTTATTACATTTCTTTCCTTTAAGGAACTTCTATTTCTTACGCAATATCTGTCTCTTTCGTTCTCTTGATGTAACTCGCACTCTCTAAATAAAATAAAATGAATTAATTTATAAGTAAAATAAAATTAATTTTGTTCCTTTCGTAGAACTTTCTAAAACCCATCAAAAATATACCTCACAGATACAAATTAAAACACATCATACAGCTGTACCATAAAGCAATGCATAGTTTATACAATGCATGCCAAACTATTTTCATTAATCGCAATACCTTACAGTAGGGTATTCAATCAAATCGCAGTCCATTGTTTACGCTAGGCCAAAGTTTGTGTCGTTCGCTTTGCATGCAGAAAGAGAAAAGCGACTGAGCTTAAGAGGGTTTGGATTGGGGTTTAGATTGGGGATGGGTTGTGGATGGGTACGGGTTGGTCAAGTCGTTACCATTTTGTCTGCCATTACGCTGGAAAAATCTGTCAATTAGAAATAAGAAAAGCGAAAAAGCATGTCTATCACACAGAGTTCTGCTCCCAGACACCGGTCGAAGGGGTCTTCGAGTGCCACTGCAAACGGACTCCCAAGGACAGGTGGAAAGGATTGGGCTCTTAAGTTCTGAATGGCTGTGTCTCTTTTATATTTGTAGGTCTGCGTCCAGGCTTCAGGTTCACGATGTTTGCCACGTTTGAATTTAATTTGTTGGAAGCGGCGAGAGCTCGCAAATAATAAATGGCTCAGCTAAGCTGTTAAAGTAATACCCTGTAATGCTAGGAAATTGATATTGAAAGGAAAACGAAATGAAGTACTGATAACTAAAGAGCATAAGTTGTTAATGTCTCCAGCTGTTCAACTTATCCAAATCTAAATTTGTATTAAATATTTGTATTTTTATATGAATAAAAGAAAATCTTTGTATATAAAATATATTTGAAAAAATTAATTGAAGTCAAATTTTGCAATAATTTAAAAAAGTCGCTTATATATAACAAATATTCAAATATCCAAATAATATGTGTATAAGCTATAAATGAGAAATTAAGTATAGTTAAAGTAAATTTCTTTTTATGGACTAAACTTAAAACTTAAAGTATGTGCTGCTTCATTTCTTTTAATAATCTGTTAATTATTTACTTTTCATAAAAAGTTAGTTATGAAATCCGAAAACTCTTTCATAATTCCATTCATAATTTTATTAATAATCTCATTCAATTTACTTAACTCTTTGTGCATTAATTATAAGAACTTTCATATTTTTAATGAATATGCATGTAACAAAAAAAACTTAACTTCCAATCTTTTTTATCAATCGAATATTAATCACAAAGAGTTTGTGCACTGGGAAAATTTATTTGAATTTCATTCTGCTTCAAATAATCTTCAATTAATCTGCGTCAATTTTAAAAAACCTTTTCACATTCATAATGACTTTGCATATACCCTAGCAATCAGCATGTGCTGCAAATGGAGTCCATCTGTAGTCCATCTATCTGGCCATATCCTGGCAGCGGGTTGAGACTCCTGGCAGCAGCTGTGAACGGGCAAAGAAAGAAGAATTCGTAAAGGAAATAGAACAACAACAAAAACAACACTGAGAACAAAAAAAATGTGCCAATGAAAGGCGGAAAAAGACAAACGCACAGCACAAAATTTTCCACGATTTCCACTACTATTCTTCTTGTTTTTCATTTCTGCAGAGGTTTAAGGGGATGGAGGCGGTGGAATGTGTAACGGTAAAGGAGTTTGGAAGCAGTTGGCAGGCTCGGTTTGTTTTCCAGCAAAAGCCTGACAAACCTGTCACGTGATTGTGATTGCTCAACTGAAGCCTGGACGAAAGGGACGCGCGACTGGAGTCCGGCCGGGCTGTTAGGCCGACGTCAGCTCGTAATAATGACACGCCCCCCAAATACAAACCAACCCCCCAACCCCCAACCCACCGCCTCCTCTGCCCACTGCCTATTCACTCGACTCTGTCTTCTGGACAGTTCCTATGTCACAGTCACAGTCACAGTCACAGCCATAGCCATAGCCATAGTTATAGCCATAGCCATGGCGACGATATTTTTCTAGTGGCTGAAGCTTTTTAATTGAATTTTCCGCTATTTACGACGTCGCAGCAGCAGCAGCAGCAGCAGCAGCAGCAGCGGCAGCCATAAAAGGACGAACTATCGCTAGGAAAGGCTTCAAAATATGGCAGCAGTTGAAGAAAAGGCGGCTAAAAGAGTTGCACGTAAAAGGAAAATTGTGTAAAATTATTCATAATACATAAGCGATTCAGCTTGCGTCCGTGTGCTGCCCGACAGCTCTGTTTCACAACCCCGCCCCCTCCCCTTCATTCATGGCCGGCGCTTTAGAACGCTTTTCCCTTGTCTTTTGTGCCCACGAAAATGGTGTGAAAAGCTGTGCGGGAGAAGAACGGAAGGTAAAATAAAAATCTGCTTGTTTGCTGCGCTTTTCTTTGTCGGCGCAAATGACGCAAATATTTTGCGCATTTAAATACCCTTCTTATTCTTCTGCCTCTTCTTCTTCTTCGGCTTGTTCCCGTTGCGTAATTATAATGCCAAATATTAAGCCCGACAGGTAACTCAATTGGTATTGTTCGTGGCCACTTATGGACAACTTTAGGGAAATCTCTGGGGCTTACACGCTGACAAACAAGCGGCGAAAATGTATAGTCGACAGCTAAATACCCTGTAATTTGAATATATATTGAAGATTGTCTAGCCAAGTAAGCATTTAATTTTTGTATTATTATTTCTGCAAGTAAATTGAAGATGAATGAGATTGAGCGTGTACTCGACAGCAAAATACTCCGTAAAATATTATACATATACGATACTCAGTCAAGATAAATAAGCTATCATATTTTTATTTTCAAATTTGAATTGCAATTAAAGGTATGCTCTGCAGCAAAATACTCTGTAAATAACGACATAAGATTATTAAATTGTTTAATTGTTTTACTTAATCATATTTTATTGAATTGTTATTTAGTAGTTTTTTTATTAAATAAAGTCTTTAACTTATTTATAATAAAATACAGTATTCGAATTCCTTTTATTTATAAGAATAAATTGAATTAAATTCAATTGTCGCTTTCTTCAACAGGGTATCCACAAGTCGTGTGGATTGAACAGTTATTCTGTAACTCAAAAGCTGGCCTATTCCAGTGTTTCATATTTCAGACTTTATTATCACAACAAGGAAAGTCAATCGAACTTGACAATTGAAAAGATCAACACACATGCACAAATATATATATACAAAAGATATAAATAGATACATAGATACATAGATATATATATATATATATATATATATATATATAACTGCCCGCCATGGTCTCCAAATTGGCAATGTGAAAAGACAAACGTCATTCTAACAATCAGATTCGACTTGCACTTGGACCACAAGAGTTGCCATTTAACCCAAATAGAATGCAACTCATCCACTGAAAACAGACAAGAGAAGGCTCAAACCCCACTCGAAAGGCAAGGTAAATTGTCGGACAGTTTCCGAAGCAGAGCAACAAAAATAAATAAATGAATAAATAAATAATTGAAAAGAGAGTAAATTATTATTTCTACATTTTGTGCCTTTCATTGCACTAGGCAAACTTTACTCTTCGAGTATTTTACCACAGTTTATTTGGTTATATCTTTTAATTTCCGAATCTACACACACGAACACACATGTATACATACATATATATATATATGTATATTTACACAAGCAATAGCCACTTAATAATAATCAAATGCACTCGATTCGCATATATCTTAATTTCTGCAATCGGTTTTCTACACAAAATCTATTTCACATATTTCGACTCGAGTTTAAAGGTTTTGTTTATTTTACAGAAAGAGAAATCAACATGAATATAGATATTTATATTCTGTAGGGTATTTAAATAAGCTGATATCCTTTAACTAATTACATCGATATGCCTGATTTATTTAAGCCTAAAAGATTAGTATATTATATTATTTATTATATATGTGTATATCCGTTATATAAGTTATTATTTTTTTTTTTGGCGGAAATGTTTTCTAAATGAAGTAAGTATTTAAATTCGGTATTTTATTAGATTAAATGTATATATATAGTTAATAAGAAGAAAAGTAAATGTCAATTAAAGAATATTTTTTATACATATTTACATAAATAATATATCTATACAAATTATTTATGTGAATATGTATAAAATCTTCTTTTAATTGAAATTTACTTTCTTATTTATTAAATACTATATATATACATTTAATCTAATAAAATACCGAATTTTCTAAATGAAGTTAGTATTTAAATTCAGTATTTTATTAAATTAAAAGATATTTTTTATACATATTTACATAAATAATGTATCTATACAAATTATTTATATGAATATGTATACAAATGTCTTTTAATTGACATTTACTTTTATATTTATTAAAGACTATGTATATACATTTAATCTATATACATATACATATTTATATTAGTAAAATATTATACGAATAAATAAACTCATTTAAATAGTCTAACACGAATATTAAAAAAATAAAATAGGAATAATAAAATAAATCAAGCACTTAAGAATAAAAGAAAAGTCTTTAAGCTTGGCTAAAATGAGAATTTGATTTAAAGCGCTTTCACTATTCGACTAAATTAAAATTTAAATAAGTGAAAAAAGTCCTTTTAAAAATAATCCGTAAAAATATTGTGGAAAAAAGGGACTTTTCAGCAGAGTTGTCTTCGCATTTGCTTGCACTTTTGTTCAACAGAAGGGAAATGTGGAAAAGGGAACAGACGTACAGGACAAGCCCAGCTCCTGCAGGAGTAGGAGGTGGAGGAAAAGGAGAAGAAGGAGGGGGAGAAGGAGAAGAAGGAGGAGGCTGTGCTGCTAGATACAAAAGTACACGTAATTGGGCTAATGGATATTTCGGTACTAACACAATTTTGCTAATAAAGTTCGCAAACACGGAGAGAGAGGCGAGTGCAAGGCACCCCGTTGGACACGAGGCCACAGCGATAGGGATAGGCCCATGGCACCAGCAAGGACTAAACAGAAGGACCTCTCAGCAGCAGTAGCAGCAGTAGCAGCAGTAGCAGCAGCAGCAGCAGCAGCAACAGCAGCAGGTTGTCTGCACTTTTTGTTTGGTCTTCTGCTGCAGCTCTTGGCAACAACATTTGCGTATAAGTGCGTCTCGATGTTTTTGTTGACAACTCCTTACTGGCCATACATACACACACACACACACACACACACACACACACACACACACACACACACACACACACACACACACACAAATGCATAGATACACCTACTCACACCTGCATACACCTACACACACACACACACACAAGCTGTACTCGCATTTATATTGCCAGCTTCATTCCACCTTACAGTCAGCTCCAAATGTTTTCGTACCTGCTCGCATGATCCTTTCTAATTTATTAATTGCAAAAGGAATTTTGGCCTGAACTCAATTATACAAATAAAATATTATTATATTTTATTATACAAATAAAATAATATTAGAAAATTTATGGGTGTCAAAATTATATTTAACATGTCAAAATTTATTTACAATTCATGCTATAATTTTGATTTCAAACATGTTTCAAAATTAACACACATTTAATTTTGAATATTATATTATAATTAATATATATTCTTTTAAGAGCATATAATTTTTTTTCATATATATATTTAATATTATTTAAAGGTTGTTTAAATAAAAAAAAAATATATTTCCTTATATAAGAAAAACTGAATATGATTTAAAGCATATTTAATACATCTCTAGAATTTATTTTAATTTTTTTTAAGCACTGCAAATATTATTTTAGAACTATTATGTGAAATTAATTGTTTTAATTTTTTAAGTCTGTAGCTCGAATTATATTTTTTTTCATATCGAATCTTTTTGTCGACTTAGCCACATATCTAATTGCAGTTGAAATTGAACTGGGGATCTGGCAGTACTTTGCATGAGGTGTTCACGATTTAACTGCTAGACTGTCGATATATGGCAGCAGCAGCAGCAGCAGCAGTAGCTGTGGGAGCTCTAGCTGCAGTAGATGGTGCGTGAGGCGTATAACCAAAGTTTGTTTAGCAGCTGTCCAGACAAGTCTGTGTGTGTGTGCGTGTGTGTGTTGCTGACTGAATCTCTGCACAGCAGTCTATGGAAATTGCCAAAAATTCCAATGCAACGCACACACACATACACACATACACACACTCATTGACACACGTACAA
Organism: Drosophila pseudotalamancana; assembly: GCA_037075185.1. Lineage (NCBI taxonomy): Eukaryota > Metazoa > Arthropoda > Insecta > Diptera > Drosophilidae > Drosophila > Drosophila pseudotalamancana. The sequence goes on from JBAMCK010000446.1 coordinate 515,467, forward strand.
AGAGAAAGCTAGGCAAGTGGTTTTGGTTGCATGTCCTGCACTTGGCTTGATTTGACTTTCCACAAACAGAAACCCAACCAAGCAGCTAAACTCAGCTAACCCCACGCCCACACCCTTCCACACCCTCGACCAACCCCCCGACCAACCCTTGGAGTCACTTGCTTTTGTTTTTGGCAGTAGTTAAACTCAATTATTATGCAAAGTCAACAATGTCTATTTGTGGCACCAAAAAGGTGCATGGCTGGCCATGGCTGTGAAAATTGTGGCGGGGTGTGGGGTTTGAAAAATATGATGGCTTTTGCGGCCAGTAAATGCGTTTAAATACATTTTGATATGCAGTTAAAGAGCAAAATTTGGAACGTGCAGATACACCATTTTAGCTACAACGCCCCCCTTTTGGGGCGCCTCTGCAAACGACAAATATTTTGTGCAGTTTTATTGAAAATGTTTGAGTTTTAGTTGCCAAAAACTTGGGCGCTACTTTGAGAGTCAGTTTTAGTCGCAATTGCTTTTGCTTTGCTTTTCGGAAAAGGATTGCGAATTATCATATTGTTGATAGCCTGATAAGGCTTAAAAGAGTGGGACATCCAATTGCCAACAGTATTTGCTTCATTTAATATAATGAATTATTATATTATTTCTATCTTTAAATTCACTTTTCTTGATGCATAATTTACAATATATAAAAATCTCTTGCAAGAAGCTGACTATATAATTTCTGATTCATACCTCAGTTTTTTTCTTGATGACAGATTAATGTTCCAATAAGTCATTAATATTATTTTGTTAGTTAAGTTATAGAATTTACAAAAAAAGAACTGTTGACTGCCTGCCTAAAAGCCCCAGAGATTTTGTTCTTTAATGAATGTGTTGCATACTTTCAGGCGACATTAAATTTTTCAATTGCAATCTCACATTTGTCACATGTTGGACAACCCCTCAAGTAGTTTGTAACAGTTGTCTGTTAGTTTCTTAATTTATAATGAGAAGTAGATTAATTTGTATCGCAATGGCTATTTTTCCGATAGTTTTCTGCTACTCTTTGTTTAATGTTCAATTTCCTTTCGTATCTCTTATTAACTTTTAATATTAATTTGATTTCTTAATTTATAATGAGAAGTAGATTAATTTGTGATCGCAATGTCTATATTTCCGAAAGCTATTTGCTATCTACCTATAAAAATGTTTCTATGCAAACTTTCCCTCCAATCTGATAAGCGTCGCAGGGGTCTGAATATAAATGTTAATTTTTGATCTAGATTTATAATAATCAATCGTACAAACTTGATTGCATATTTTTAGCAATAATGAAATGTTTGAGTATTATATGAATATTATTAACTTTGGTCAGTTACATTCGTATCAGATATATTTAGAAGATCTCTCTTTTTATTAAATTTATTTAATTAATTTCATTTATATTCAGTCTATATATATTCTATAATGGTACAAAGAGGTTTTTGTTTTTAAATATATAATTTACATAAAACATTATAATTGAGGCATTTGTTAGTATTGAGCAAAGCTTCTAACTTAAAATGAAGTTTTTTATAATCATAAAAGATTTTTATTTAAGAACTTAAGTTTAACGTTCGCATTCTACAAAATTTAATTACGATTGTTATTAGGCGTTTATAAAGATATATCGATATATACGATTTAAAAGGGGTTACATTTTCAATTGTTAACGGCACAAAATATAATTTTTCAAAATGTTTTTCGGGTGAATCAAATAATTATTTGAAGCTTAGAGAGCAAATATTAAAGTTAAATAACTTTTAGTTAGCAAGTCTTTGAATGTAAGCTACAAAGTATTTCGAGGACTTACGTATTTATTATACAAATATATATATCTTATGTATAGCCATTGTATCTGGACCTTTTTAGCTGCTTGCTGGCTCGGGCTGCACTTTGTGCAAACAATAAGTTTTTAAGTAGTTTGACATTTGAACTTGCACTCGCTTTTTGGAGTGCAATAAAAAAGCGCAGCTAGCCGGAAATGAAAGACGCAGCAAAACAAATAAGCAAATGCCTGCGTCTTTCTTACCCCACTTGCCACGCCCACAGTCAAAGTTTTTTTTGGGGGGGTGGGGGAGCGGCATGAAAAGTTTGTCAGCGAAAAATTGCGGCGCAGTTTATTGCAAAAGTTCATTACAGTGCAAATGTTGCGAGATTGTCGCCTCAACGGGTGATGGGGTGGGGGTGGCAGGTGGCAGGTGGCAGGTGAAGGGGTTGGTATATTGTTGTTGAGGGGTGCACTGGTTGGAGTAGCTGTGGCCACGACTTTGTTTCCCGAGCTCAAGTCTGCCTTGTCTTATGCCAGTTGTTTAATTATAAAGTGCGAAAAAATGCTAGCATACTTTTCGGCTGACGCTGATGAAGCGCAGGTGAGGTAAGAAAACGCAGCAACCCTCCATCTCCCAGCGAAAAGGTGTCCATTCTGCAGGCAACTGTAATGCAGTTAATTTTTTATTATATTATTTATTTACGCACTGACTAAAAGTGGGAGCCAAAGTTCGCAGTTTGTCTGGCAACTAATTTGCATTTTCTCATCAACGCAGCCGCCTGCATAACTAAAAATCTGCAGAGGGGCTTAAAGAGGGACTCACACTGTTAGAGAGGGATCGAGTAGGGGAGCGAGTGAGAGAGATTTGAATTTTATATAAATAGTGTGCTGTGATTTTGCATAGTTCGCGAGCTTTGAGGCATTTAGCGCACACGTCCATCATACGACATGTGGTCCAGCCGAGACACAAACCACTCTACTACCACCCACCTTCCTTTACTATCAGCATAATTTATCATTAGGCAAAGCAAAATTGTTGCCTTGATAAATGAAGTGCTTAGTGGCAGATTTTGATTTTCTAGAGTTTTCTTTTCTTTTTCCCATTTTTTTTGTGGCTTTTGTTTTATGGTCAAATTATGCAAATGTTGAAATTGTGTGCTTCTTCTTTCGCTCTCACAGAATGTCACGTGAATTGGTTTGATAAAGGACAAAAAGGTGTTCTAAGAGCTCATGATTAATGGTCGCGCAATGATTTGAAAAAGTCAAAGCCAAATTGAAATGTGTTGCTAGTAAATTAATTTTAACTATTTTTGGTATTTTTTGTGGCATATTCTTCATATAAACCGTGAGCACTTAAATTAATTGCATTGTTTTAGTATAGATTGAACAATTTGTTTCATTTTGCAATAATAAATAAAATTGTAACATTTTTAAGTACGATTTTTCAATATAAAGCAAAATTCTTTCAAAATAAAATATTATATAAAATAAAATGAAAAGTACTACAATTATATAAATATAAATAAAATCGACTTTCATTAATAAATAAAATTGTAAGATTTATATGTATAATATTTCAATATAAATCAAAATTCTTTCAAAATTAAATATTACATAAAATAAAATAAAATAAGAAATTGTACAATTATAAAAAAAGAAATGAAATCGACTTTTATTTATCTAAGTATATATAAATTTTATGTAAGCAGCAATAGAATGATGCATTAAATATATTTCTAATCCAATAAGTGAAAGTATTAAACAAATCTGTCATGATTTATAATAATTATCCCCAATCAATGCTCAGACAACTTAATTATTTAAATTGAAGGAAAAAAAGATGCTGTCAAGCTCTTTGTCAAGGATTTCATGTGTATTCGATTTAGTGAAAGTTTGAGCGGATTTTTGTATGCCATAATTTATTTGGCTTGCTTTCAATTTCAATTACTCAATTCATAATCCGTGGGTCGAATAACTTGGCAAAAGTAAATAAAATGGCGAGGAAAAAGTTGAGCGACTTAACCTGGACCTCAACTTTTCCAGCAGCATTTTAACGCTAATTAAATTTGAAAAAAAAGGCAAAAACCATCATTCGATGGCAATAAGTCAGGCACACTAATTGTATTACTGTCGGCCAGACAAAAATCCAATTCGCTGAATTTCTCTTTCTCGGCTTTTCTCGCATTTCCCGCACTCAAATTTTATTTTCTTTTTTTTGGGTCTGAGTTTTGGCATTGTTTTTGTTTAATTTTTTGCGCTACTCGCTCGATTGATTTGGCAGCCAAAGCTCAGCCAGAGGCGAGGAATGCGACGTGCATATTTCAGGTGGCAGGCAATCAAAAATTCCACACTTTAGGCCAAGTTAAGGGCGATGAGTAACAAGTGTAACAATGAAGTGCGAGCACTTCGGGCCAAAAGCGCGACAGACAGATGGAGAAAGGGACAGAAAGAGAGAGAGAGAGAGGGAGAACGTAAGAGCGAGACAGATTGGCATAAGTAGCGCCATAGGCGTCTACAAGTGGGCGTGGCCAATGGCATGGGCGTGGGCGTTGGCGTGGGTGCGGGCGCGGGCGTGAGTTCCACTTGCCACAAGGAGCCCGGCCCCAGGCTCAAGGATTCACACGCTGTTTATATTTGCATACATTTAACCTGAGGCTAGGCTCAGACTTTGTTTTGTTGTTGTTGGTTGCCAGCTTTGTTTTTACAAGTTGTTTCGTTTATGTGCATTGCACATTTTGCCGCACATATACATATCTCTCTGCTTCTTCTTCTTCATCTGCTTGTTCATGTTGTTTTTTATTTGTGCTCTGCTTTATATTCCACTTGGATATTTGTACACTTCGTGGTTAATTAAAATTGCACAAGTGGCTGCCCAAGAAGTCTGGCCAAAAGGGAATGCAGGAGGCGGCGGGGAGGAGGGGCGTGGCTGCAGTAAAATATTTTACCACAGAACAAACCGAACAAGCAACCAAAAAAACACAAAAAAAAAACAACTGTAACTCTAGACAACACGCTTTTGTTGCACAGTGTAAAATTGTCGAGTGCTGTCAGCGGGGCCAACGCAGCGGATACGCAATATTCATACGCACCGTTGCCTTTTTAGGAAACATTTCAGACGCTGATGCGAATGTGTGTTTAGGTAAACAACAAACTGCGAACTGTGAGCTGTGAAACGTGCAGACTACAGATTGCAGCATACCCTATGCGAAAATGTTAATGGGCATAAGCTGGCAGACGTTTAGATAAGTGGAAAGAATATTTTACCTTAAGGCAACGTCTGAGCTGGAAGTTCATTTTTTTTCAATCTCAATTTAATTGAAAAAATATTATTAATTAATTGAAAACAAAAGCAAAGAAACGAAAAACTAAATCAAGAAAGTTTAATATCAGACAGAAGACAATCTTAAAAGTAAATAAACAAAGTTATAAATAAATATTTTATTGAAGATAAAATATAAAATATTTATTTATAGCTTTGTTTATTTACATTTTATCAGTGCACAAAATTTGTGCAGAATTCAGGTTAATTGTTAAAGTACTTTTAATTCCCGTTGTCTTTCGTAATATCAATTGCAATTTTGATTTATGTGCAAAAGAATAACCAAGGAAAAGCAAGCAAAGTTAAAGGTCACTGGAGAACTGAGCACGGCCTGAAGATACCCTGGAGTATGGATTCACAATCGATATTTATCGATATGAATAGAAAAACTTAATGTTTTATTTTCTATTTTATCTTATTTTTTAATGTGTCTATATTTAATTTAGATTATTCGGTGTTTGAATTAACATTTTTATATTTGTATTAATTATTATATTAATGCTATAACTCATTTTTTTTTAAATATATACATATATACTTATATATCTACAAATATTTTAACCTTTTCCACTGCCAATAAAAAGCGCTTTTAACCCAGTTCCAATGTTCACAGGGTATACAAACAAAAAAATAAATAAGAGAAGTAGTTGGGAAAAACCAATTTCATATGGCTTACGACTATATATTTTTTTTTATTAATTCCTGAATTGTACTCCAGTTGATTTTAATCTGTTGCATAGCAAACACACACACACACATATATACACATACACGAATATATTTTTACATATATATGTGTGTTTGTGTATATAGGAGGACATTTATCAATGTTGCGACAGGATTTGAGTTTGAGTTCTCATTTTCATTTCACATTCCTCATCGATGGAAAACACTTTTGTTTTTCTTCATTTTCATAAATTTTTTTTTCTTATTTTTTGTTACTTGGCGGCCAAGGAAAATATTTACACAATCAATTGAATTTTATTGTACAATTTATTTTATGAATTATTAATGACTGCCTGTGGAGACCTAAATACATATATCAATAAATATCTATACATATGTATTTGTATATGTATATGTATATGTATATGTATGTGTGTGTATACGTGTAATTTGCCTCTTCTGCATGAATATATGTGGCAAAGCATCTAACCGCAATAATTTCAAGCTTTTGTGGCATTTGACATTTTAACAACGTACAGAAAGGTGCGAAAGAGAGAGACGGTGAGAAAGAAACGGTGGGGGAGGGGAAGGCATAATCGATAAAAGTCGATTATGGAGCATATTGCATACAAGCTGCCAATTTAAAGAACTTCACGAGTCGTCAATTTGTATATATATTTGTTTTTTTTTTTTTTTCGATTCGTTCAGCTTACGGAAAACCCAATGGAAATGCCAGCTGGTCGTTAAGATTTATGGGCTAGGGTATTACAACATTAGAGCATTTCCCTATAAATACAACTGAAAGCATTTCATTTGGTCTTAATCGAAGCTCGAGTTAACAGCGAGTCGAAGAGTAATATACTAATCATACAAATATATACATATATATATATATATATATATAAATATTGATTTCGATCTGATCATGTATCCGGTTGAGTGTTTAACCTGGTCACAGTGCCTCTTAAAAGCAATCGCTGCCAATCATTTAATCGTCAATCAAATGCGATCTTTGCTCTTCTTCATCTGCGACGACGTTCGATTGATGCAAGTGCTGTGGAAATGGCTGCTCTATAGATACGAATGCGAATGTGAATGCGAATTGAACTAGCATTAAGTTTATCCATAAGCCGCTTAAGTTATTAAACAATAAATAAACACAAGAAAAACAATATTCAAAAGCTTATAAGTGAAAGTTTTATCCAAGGAAAACGATTTGATTTATAATTCGAAATCTGAGCTGCCTTTTTCTCTTTTGTCTGAGATAATGGATTATTCGAAATTAAAATATGATTTCAATTAATTGATGAAATCAACAGCAATAAATCGTATTAAAAATTTAAATTATTTGTAACTGAAGTTATTTACGATTTTATTTTAGTTAAATGAAACAAAAGTGAGCAGAAATAATTAATTATTTCAGATTTAAGTTAAGGATTAGCATAGAAAATGTTCTTAAATGAATTATTAGATGTGGAAATCTTTATATTATTTAAGCAACAACATTAAGTGAGCTATTTTTAATAAACACTCAAAAATCTAGATACTTGAGTCATTTAATGGAATCGTTGAGTTACTCGTAGAGTTAAGGAACTCAAGTAAATCCCAAAAAACTCGCAATGTACTCTTTCAAGACACAGTTAAACACTCCACTCATTTGTAGTTGGAGTTAAAATTTATTCAATTTGCTGCTGCTGTCGCTCCAATTAACAAACTCAAGGGAAGATTAGATATGCAGCATTCAAGCTATTTCGCTCAAAAATGTTCATTGAGTATATTCTGTGTGGTTTTAAAAGAGCCGAATTTGTTAAGAGCTCAAATATAAGCACAGTGGTTTACTTCTTATATAAAGCTTACTCAAGAGCTAACATGAAAATATTCACGACTCAAAAATAACTCATGTGGCCAGACCGCATATTAGTTCATTTTAAGCTCAAGAGTATTTAACTTAAGCACTCTAAACTGCATGTTAGTCAATGAGTTGAGTTGTAACTAGTGCAAATTGAGAACATTCTCATTAACTGAGTTGCTACTCATTCATGTCATTCACTCCAATAAAAACTCTCAAGAGTACTACAGCATATATCCACTCAAATTAATCACTCAATTCAATAGCTCAGCTGCCATTTAAATTCACCACTTAAGAGAATTATCTTATTGTGCTCTATGACACGAACACTCTCTTTGCTGTTGTAACAAAGCTCACTCAAAGAGCAAAAGCTTTACGAATCGCTAGGCACGAAGATGCAGCCGAACTCGCAACGAAGTCTTAAAGCGCTTCGTGTAGGTCGTGAATATTTTTGGCACATTTAGTACACGGCCAGCACACATATCAGTGTGTGAGTGTGTGTGTGAGTGAGTGTGTTTTGCACGTGAAATTTTATTTATTTATCGAGTGCATTTTTTTGGGGATATTTGTTGTTGATGTTGTTGTTTGCAGTTGCAAAGCTTGCAGTTTCTTATTTCATTTATTTGTTGTTTGTTTCACTTTTTGTTTGCTGGCTTTTTACTTTTATGCAGTTGCATTTGATAGATTGAATTTAGTCAAAACTGAAAGATAAGATAGAAGCTGCGTGTCCATGTGTGTGCGTGTGTGTGTGTGTGCGTTGTGTGGGTGTATCTTTGTATCTTTGCATCTGGATGCGATGCGGCTTATGGCGCTCACTGCTGTTCAGACATGTTAATTTCGACTTAATGCTGTTTAAGTAAAGCCCCAATATTTGCGCCTAATACGCATACATGTGTAATGAATGTAGGCGCTTAGCCACACACACACACACACACACGCAGAGACAAACAGACGGACAGATAGACAGTGAGACAGATAGACAGACATGGCAATATGAGTGACTTACATGTGTAAGTCGGTAACACGACGAAAACAGATGCTATCTTGCATACATTTAGGCGCACAAGCAACAGCAATAGCAAAGCGACTGGGACTGGGACTGGGACTGGGATTGGGTTTGGGATTGGGATTGGGAGTGTGCTGCGTGTTGTGTGTAGGTGGCTTGGAAGCGGGTATTTAGGTGCTGCCACTAAGGCGTTAGTCACGTGCAGAGGCGTTGCGAGACGCAGGCGGACTGAGATTTAGAAGGAGAGAGAGAGAGAGAGCGAGGGAGAAGGAAGACTGGACTGGACTGGACTGGACTGGACTGTGCAGCGATAAGCAAACATTGTCCATCAAAAACACACCTACATAACTGCAAACACACAACACACAACACACTTGCACACACACAACACACAACACACTTGCACACACACAACATACAACACACTTGCACACACACACACACATGGCTGTTTGTGCATTCGTTGCATTGAGCATGACATATTTGTCGATTTGCAAATTTATGTCAGAATTCAGGCCTCCAACCCCCAATCCCCCAATCCCCCAATGCCCCATCCCCAACAGCACGCCCCCTTTTACAGCCCTTAATCGGTTACACTGTCCCACTCTCAGCTCCCAATTGACTTCCTCTTGATCCCAAAGTGTCAACCGATACAAATTGATCTTTGAAATCGAATTAAGCAAAATTATAAATTCAGGTGCCGCACTTAATGAAAGTGTTCGACTGAAATGTGAGACTCGAAACATGTTGCAAGCTCCGTTTGTGCATCAATTAGGAGCAGTTACCTAAACTTAAGTCATTCTCTCTATACGACAACACATATAGCACCTTTTTATATCCACACAAATATTTCTAGTATTAAATGAAATTGAACAATAAGTTAAGATAAAAATAAATGCACAAATAAAATGTAAATTCACACACATTTTAACAAATCGATTTGCCAAATTTACAGCACTTGTCATTTAGTAATTTACTTATTTTAATTTTATTTTTTTCTTTCGATTGATTGAAATTTAATTCTTTTTAAAAACAATTTATATCTAACTCAATTTTATTTATTTTTATATTTTCATAATGAATTGCAACATTTTTCGACCTGAATTTAATTCACAATTTTTGCACTTTGTGGTGCATTTAAATGTGATACGGCATGCTGGTAAACAAAATGGAAGACCACACACACACACACACAGACACACACACACACACGCTTTAAGCAGAACCTTCGTTTGAACTAAATATTCAATTACATTTCAATGTTTAAGCTTTTTGGCCCTATTTTGTGCAAACACACTCGAGCACGTTTCAAATATGTTGATAAATGTAATATTATGTTTCCCATATGTATATATAGATTGGGTCGATGCTGGGCTGGGGGGCGTGGCTTATGCCCGCCCGCTTCATTAAAAATACTGTCAATAACTATTAAAATCAAAAATCAAATCAATTTTGTGCTATAATTACAAAAATGTCTGCCGCCGGTCGTAAAGTGCTCGATGAAATACACACACACACACACACAAACACACATGCATATTAACACACACACACACACATACACACATACACACATATATACACACAAACTAGCACACTCAGAGCGAGTGTAGGAGAGCACAAACAAATGTCAATTAAAAAGTAAAAATTGCTGGAAAATGGCGCACGACCTGGCTAAAACAAAAGGCCAGTCAGCCAAGCTGACAGGATGCCAAGCAGTAGGAGCAGCAGGAGCAGCAGGAGCAGCAGGAGCAGAAGGACGAATGGGCAGCGGCTGACTGGGAGCTTCGGTTTAGGCCAGTTTTAGCCAGGCACTTCTGCCATTTGTCGTGCACACACACACACACACACACCGAAACAAAAAAAAAAAAAAAAGAAAACTTTTTAGCCAGGCCAAAAGCGACCTGTTTTGCAGGTCCTTTCGATTGCAGCGCGTGTTACCAACAAATTTGTGCATTGGCAAATGCTTTCGGCCCGCATTCTGTATGGCAGCCCCTTCTGGCCGGGCTTACTTATTGGGTTACCAAGGTGAATGCCGCCGTGCTGAGCAGCGAGCTGTTTTTCAATTAGAATAACGGTAAGTTAAGGCACCTATTTTTCAATACTTTCCTCTGATTTTCTATGTTTTCTTGGCTCGAATTAGAGTTTACTTCAATAAACTTTTTAATCTAAACAAATTGAATTAAAATTTATTTTTGAAATATAAAATTTCCTTTTTAATGAAAACGAATTGAATTAAAATTTATTTTAAAAATATAAAATTTTCTGCATATATTTGAAAGTTCTTTTGAAATAGTAAAAACTCATAATAATTTTAAAATTTAATGTAAGGCTTAAAAATTGATTTTTTGTTACTCTACTTATTATTCCATTTGTTAAATTATTTATTATTATATTAAATTATATTGTATTATATGATATTATTATAATTATTATTATATCAAATTATATTATTATTTAAAGTTTTCTGGTATATACTATAAATAATAATAATATGTACCATAATTAATTTATAAATAAAAGATTTATTCTCCTACCACTCAATCCATATTTAACTTTTAGAATTTTTTTTATTAATAACAGTTAGTTTTGTTGTCAAGTTAATAATTTACAATGCGAATTTTCACTGTCTCTCTTGTCTCTTGTCTCCAATGCCTCTCTTTTTTATCTATATGTATTTCTATCTGTATTTGTATCTGTATCTGTATTTGTATCTGTATCTGTATCTGTATCTGTATCTGTATCTGTATCTGTATCTGTATCTGTATCTGTATCTGTATCTGTATCTGTATCTCTATCTCTATCTCTATCTCTATCTCTATCTCTATCTCTATCTCTATCTCTATCTCTATCTCTGTCTCTATCTTTATCTCTATCTCTCTCTATTTCTATCACCCATCTTTAGACGTCTTTTTTATGCCACTGCTTGAAGTTTGGCTCTTGAGCAACTGCACTCCAGACTTCATTTAGCAAGCTTCACTGTACTTGTCACTGTCGCCGACTACACTTTTCTTTATTTTTTTGGGGGTGCCTTCGCCTTGGACGCTGGTCAAATGTGTAGCTGCCACTCGAAGGGGCGAAGAGGCGAAGAGGCATCCATTTGGCTGCCGACTCGGGTGTTGCACAAAAAAGAGGCACCATAATAAATGTCTGACAAAAAAATAAAAAAAAAGAAAAAGAAGAAAACGAAAATGAAAAGAAATAAAAAGTAACTGAATCAGAACAAGAAGCAAGCACAGAACTCGACTCGACAAGTGCTCGGACTTTGAACGAATTCAACAAGCAACAATTACCAGCGCTTGGCTGGGTGTGAGCGAGAGGGTGGGAGTGGGTGTGGGAGTGGGAGTGGGAAAAGCAACTGTGATTGAGCCCCGTTACTAACCAGTTCTACAATTACAGCCCCTCCCACTTCATGCCCCAGCCCGGCGAGCAAGGTTCGAGGCGCAGTCAACAATAAGTGCAATGCGCGATAATCGAAAATGTAGAAATAAAAACAAAAGCGCAAGAGGAAGTCAAATCAAAGCGAGAGCGAGAAAGGGAGCGAGCGAGGGGGATAAATTACAATTTATATTGACTGATTTTTGGCAGTGGAGGGGGAAAGCATTTAAAGTGATGGTAGCCCTAATGTTTACTTTTGCAGCCAATGTTAAGCTATTTAACCTCCTTTTAACTACATGTCTGAGCAATCGTGCTTTCTCCCTCTGGCTTTGTTCCAGAGTCTGACAGAGGGAGAAGGACAAGCTGTTTGTATTCTGTTAATTAATGAGAAATTAACGTTCTCTTAGATCTAATATTAAGCTGGATAACCTCAAGCTATCTTTCTATTTACTCAATCATTCGCTCTCTCTCTGTCTCTCTTTCTTACCTTGGTTCTAAGTATGACAGAGATAGAAATTGCTTTGTAATGAAAATAAAAGTGCGTATAGACTTAATTCTTAGCTCTACAGCCAATGTTAAATTTTCTTACCTCCTTTTCTAACTTTCCAGCTGAGTGTGAGAGAGAAAGAGAGAGAGAGAGAGAGAGAGAGAGAAAGAGTATGTATTGGTATTCTTAAAGACACATTCAAGTGCTTCTACATTTAATATTTTATTCTACAGTCAATTTTAATTTATCTTACCCTACATTATCTTCCTATTTACTTAATCATTCTCTCTCTCTCTCTCTCTCTCTCTCTCTTTCGTAAAGGAAATTAAAGTGCACCTAGATTTAATGCTTAGCTCCATAGCCAATGTTAATCTTCCAACCTCATTTTCGGAACTTGTCTGCATTTGATATTCGAGCTTCTCATCGATTTTGTCTTCTTCTTTATTTGCGGTTGAGTGAAGTAAGATGCAAATGTGATTGATTTTCATTCAATTCACTGCGAAAACGGCTTTAAAGAGCAGCTGGCATTAATGTTAAATATAACTGCGAGTCTGACTTTTCTGCGACCGAATTTTCAGCTGCGACTCCCTCATTATCTGCTCTCCTTTTTATCTTTGATGGTGAGTGAAGTAAGATAACGTGTCATTGGGAATAGAGACAGAGAAATATAAAATGGAATTAGAGTGCATGTTAACTTTTACAGGCACGAATACGACCTAGCTTTAACATTTTGTCTGGTTTGCTTCTTGAATTTAAAAGTGTTCAAACTTAAGGCTTATTTTATGCTAATTAATCTCTCCAACTCTCTTATATAATTCCTCTCTCTCTCTCTCTCTCTTTCTCTAATAGGTGTTGATTAATTAATTTGAATTACAGACAAGAAATTTAAAGTAAACCTTCATGTTAAATTTACAACTGTGTTTATTATTTTTTCACTCAAACACATTTTTTATTTATCTATCTAACTCTCCCTCATTCTCTCTCTCTCTCTCTCTCTCTCTCTCTCCTTTTCAATCTATTTATCTATTTCTAACTTTGATGATTGATGAATTTGCATTACAGAAAACCAATTTAAAGCAAATCCATTGACCTTCATGTTAAATTTTACACTTTCACTTTGTCTTCCACCTTCAAGCCAGCACAGCATTTAATTTACACTCTCTTTCTCTCTTTCTCTATCTGTCTTTTTAATAAGTGGAGCTGACAAGTAAGCAAAATAATGTCCATTTATATGAAGGATAATCGATTTCCCACTTTAAGCGGGAAGCAACGAAAACGCAATCGGGAACACGCCGCAGCGTCGATTACTCAACTGGCAAGCCAGAATAATATGCAGAGACACTACGAACTGACAGAACTGACCTATCTAACACTTTAAGGTCTGCCAAAAGAAAACGTCAGAGAGTGAGAGAGAGTGTTAGAAAGTGTGTGTGAGGAAAAGAGACAGAGTGCGATAGATACAAATGATGGTCAGTAAAGAACGAACAGCTAACGAATTATTTTCGCGCGTGAGAGTGAGAAAGGGACAGAGAAAGAGAGAGAGAGAGAGAGAGGCAAAAAGTCAGAGAAGAAGCAAAAGAAGAAGAAGACTGAAATCAAATGAAACGCATAAGAATCGATTCGATTAGTGAAATGAAATTTACGCCAAAATAAATTTGCACAACTTACGGACTTGGCGCGCCTAAGTGTTAGCCATATATACGAGCCAAGTCCTAACAGTGGCCATAACTGTTATCCGAGCCTGTTTGTAACGCTATAACAGATATCTTATGATTTGCTAATATGTAAAATATAAATCAATTGTATTATTTACAGCCTATAAGTTTAATAAATCGTAGAGAAATGATGATATAATATTTAATTTACTTAAAAATAGCAAACAATTAATTTTTACATAGGAAAAAAGTTGAGTGAAAAATAAATTAATAGAAATTTATCATTTAAATATATGTATGTATATTGAGTTATGAAAAAGTGCAATTTTTATTAAATTGCAATCCGCATTTTCTATAAAAAAAGTTTTTTTTTAAACAAAAAACAAAAGAAAAAATATTTCTTAAACATTATTTTTATTGATTAATAATTAAAATAAAAAAATCAAAGAATAAATATAGATATTATTAAAATTTATATTCATATATTATGTTTTAATTATTGCAATGCAAATTGATTTACGATGCAAGGCAAAGGGTATACAAAGTGCGGCTTATTAATTGCTTTCATACAGTTTTTATGTTCATTTTGTATTTTGCGCTTGTCGCAGCCGCTTGTCATGTTTGTTGTCTTCGTTGTTGTCCTTGTTGTTGTTCTTGTTGTTGTACTTGTTGTGCTTGTTGTTGTTCTTGTTGTTGTTCTTGTTGTTGTCCTTGTTGTCGTCGTCGTCGTCGTCATTGTCTCTAAACTTTTGTACGTTCATTAATCTTGTAGAGCGTTTTCACTGTTGCGTCAGCCTTCGTGTCCTTGTCTGCAACAATGCGTGTGTGTGTGTGTGTGTTTGTGTGTGCTTGTCTGTGTGTGCGGCAGTTTGTTTGCCTCGTCGCTGTTGTGTTGGCTGCGCCGCTTTCGACGTTGTCTTCACAGCCAGGACACAGCCAGGACACTTGTGCGACAGTTGTTGCATGATAAGGTTTAATCTATTTAATTGTAATTGATATTTTTGCAAGATACGCTGCCACTGCTCCCTTCTTTTTTTCCGCTTTTTCTTAGTTCGCTTTTTTCACCCATTTATAAACCAAATGAGGCAGCCAAAAAAGCAACAACAACAACAATAAGGCAACAACTTGTTGGCAACAACAACAACAACTGTAAAATCATAATTTATAAAGTGCTGCGCGGCAGAGCGACTCGAAATTGTAAGTTTCAGTGAGTTCTACTGACTGCTGTATACCCTAACAAGCAATATTTAAATATGTTGCTATATTATATTAATATTAATCTAATATACAGTCTTAAGTACTTAAGAACAGTTATTTTTAACACTTTCCTTTCTATACCTTAAAATAAAGCATAAATAAAAGATTTCTACCTTGCTATAAGAGATTTAAATGATGAAATCCTTTATAAGAGTATTGAAATACAAAGCCCTTAAGCCAATATATCCGACAGTCATAAATGAAAGCTTATATTATATATAAACATATACACATACAATTTAAGATATTATGCTGGTTATTTGTAGTCCTGGCAACATTTGCTATGAAACACAAGTGTTCAACCTTTTTTTTCCTCAGTAAGTATATGGAATGGAAGTGTTTCAGCCTTTAAGCAAGTTGTAGTCCTTGGGCTTAAAGGAAACTCGTCGAAGAAGAAGAAGAAGAAGAAGAAAACGGCGTGCGATAATTCAATGTCTCAATGCCCAGTGAAAAGCTGACTCTCAGCGATGGGGGCACAGGATATATAATCACGCCCATGCCATTATCCTTCATGTCCTTTTGTGTTAGTGCGGAGATGATGAGGAGGGACGTCGCACACATGGGACACATCAAATGCAGTCGAGATAAGAGAGTGCCAAGTTGTTGATGTGTAAACGGTTTCGGATTTAAAATAAGTAGGCGTGAGTAAACAGGACACAGTCTGCAGGCTCCCACTGGGGTGGTGAGAAGCGTTAAAAAGCCAAAGCAACAAGAAGAAGCAGCAGCAGCAGCAGCAGCGGATGAAAATACAACAGGAAGCCTAAAACAAATTGTAGCGGAAACTCCCGCAAACACAATAAATATTTAATAAGCCAAAACGAGAACGAGCAGCGAGAAACCGAAAGCCGCCCGAACCAGAACCAAAAACAGAACCAGAACCAGAACCAAAACAAGAACCAAATGGAAACTGCTAAGGTCGGGGGTTTGGCTTTGGCTTTGACTTTGGGCTTTGGGCTTTGGTCTGGCTTTGTGTCTAGGTCTGGCACGGGTAAATGGTTAAGAGGGCAGCCCTTATAGCGGAAGTTCGAGCGGAAGCCGTCGACTACCAAAAACAAAAATCAAATGTTGCCAAATATTAAGATTAAATTATAGAAATACGCTTCCAAAAAAAAAATGCACAACATGTGAGGCAGGAAAAGAAAAACAAACAGCCTACGACAGACATATTAAAAGAAAATTTTTAAAAAGAAAATCCCCATTAAATATTTACTAAAGCTTTGCAATTAATATAATGGATCCATTAACTAAGGCAAACAATTTTCCAAGTGTTTGAGATACTTTAAATAAATACAAAAAATATTTGCAAATTATAATATATAAATATATTACAAATATTTATGAAATAATTTGTGCTTAAAATTGATAATTAAAATTTTATAACATTTACAAAAAAAATTTGACTTATCCTTTGTAATTAAGTTTTACATTGCATTCATTTGCAATAAAGCAATTAGAAATCGATTTCTTTAGTGGATTTTAAACTTTATGACTTTAGAGGGGATCAGTTATTAATGTATAATCACAGATTGATAACAAATGTTGAAACTATAATAAAAATATTGTATATACACATGATAGAAATGTGACTAGGAACTGGTTAATATTCACACCTGATAGCGATCGTTCTCTACTTAAAGTTCAAGATTAGTCCAGCTAAAATCTCTGCTCTCTGCAATGCCTCACAATCGATTCATATTCCCGAGAATCATTGAACTAATCAATTAACGGATCACACCTTCCTTTTATTCCAATTTCTTATCAAAGTCTTTGTACTCTAAAACAAGCGCCGTTAATCGTTTCACTCGAAGAGTTCCTAAATTGTCGAGAGGTTTATTTGGATTAAAGCAATTAATATAAGTGAATATGTAGATAACGCACAACTGAATAATCAATAATCAATAATTAAAAATCAATAATCAATATAAACACGACCTAGTTCAAAGTCTTTCCGTTAAGCACACATGATAAGAGACGATCTTAAAACACAAGAAGTATATAAAAAATTAAGAGTCTTATCGACGATAATCTACATATATGTTAGATTGATTTTACTCTTATCAGAATTGAAGGTATTTTATTGAACTACTTCAAAATGTTGAATCTAATCAACGAACTCTTAAGAGTAAAAAGTTTTCACTTTTATTGTATATACGCCGTAGCTTCGGATAATGTATGCATAAATAATTGTTATAACTTTTTTGTTTCTTATCCGTTCTTAATGGAATTTTTTCTACACGTTAATGTCTTATGTATATACTTATGTATACTTATATATTTCGTATACCTTTCTATCTTCAAAAAAAAGTTATTTCCCCAATAATTCGGAACCGGGGAGAGCTATTCAAAATCCCATGTATCCAAAATGTAAGTCTCTCTTAAATGAGCATATATATATATATATAGTAAGTTTCATACCTTGAGCTTTTAAGATGTAGCAGATATGGTCGAGAACCAAAACGTGTTATCGATAACAAGCAAACAAATAGAGTTGTCGATAATCGAAAGCAAACTCGGTATGCGCGTTCTATAGTAGAACCTACATCTAAAATTGCAAGCCTCCAGCTTGTGTAGTTGCTGAGATCAACGTGTTCATACAGACGGACAGGCGGACGGACGGATTACATGGCTCAATAATGGGATCGGCCACGCCTCCTTCTGCCTATTACATAATAAATATAAACTGCTGGAAAAATATACTACATACACAATATACTTTATAATATATATGTATAGGTGAAAATCTGTCACTGAATTTTTGAAGCTTGAGGTTTCGCTCATTAATAAATTTATTATCCATTCCATCTGATTATAATAAATAGTTCATACATCTATTATCGATTATCAACAATGTTTAGTTTATATTTTCTGCATTTTTCAGGGATTGTGTGTGAGTTTTTTTTTTAAAGAACACTACAAGCATTAACATTATAATCGACAAACATGTGCATGTATAAAGAACAGAGTATATACAAATATATAAGATGCAAATACAAACTTAAGTTCAATTCAAATTTTAGTGTTTGCGATAATAAAATCTCTGACAGCAGCAACATCAGTATATATACCAGGATATCCAGGTTGGGCACAACCGTCACCCCAGGAGATGATACCGACCAGTTCTCCATTGGCGACCAGGGGGCCACCAGAATCACCTTGGCAGGCATCCTTTCCATAGGCGTAGGCGCAGATTACGGGTCCAAAAATCCTATTCGGGCCGTAGTTAAATTTATCTGAGGCGCATTCCTCTTGGGAGAATATCGTGAGATCAACTTTTCGGAGAATTTCGGACGTTGGGCAGGACTCCCAGCACTGGACGCCCCACCCAGTGGCAACGGCAGGTGTTCCCGTTCGTGGGGTTATCTGAGCCAGCGGAATAGGTCGTATCGAATCTGATGTCGGTATTTTATTACGAATCCAAACCACACCCACATCGTAGTTCATGAGTTTACTATTATAGTTCCCATGAACTATTGAACGGTCAATCCAACTAAACCATTTCCTCTCGTTGTAATTAGTAGTGCCTAGCTGAATTCCATAGAGCTCTGAACTGTTCATAACATCTATGCAGTGGGCCGCAGTTACAACTGTCCACGTATTGATTAAGGCGCCACCACAGAAGGGCTTAGGCTTCCCAGAGAAGGGTACATGTATTAGGGAAGCCTGATACGGATGTTCCTCGATCGTAGTCTCCTCGCCTCCAACGATTCGTCCTCTCGGACACTCCATTGTCGGCAATGCCTGGCAAGCAAGCAGGTAAACGAAACTCGCGATCAATCGATTCATTTTGTCTGAACTAACTGAACTAATCAACTAATGGATCGCATCTTTCTTTTATACTCAATTTTTTATGAAAGTCTTTTTGGTCATACCGTAAAACAAGCGACTTTTATTTATCACCTCATAAATTTTGAGATAACAAATATAGATTATTAAGATTAGAACGGCAAGAAGCATTAAATCTAAATAAACTAATTAAAAAACAAGTAAGAAAATTCAAGTCGAGTGTGCTCGACTAAGGGATACCCTGAACCATCTCAAATGCACGCCACTAGAGATTAAAATTATCGATCATCTTGAATCAATAACTTTGTTGTTCATGATACGATCTTAATGAAATTGAAACATGTTAATTTCAGTAAGACGTTAGTTTTCCGCAACAATGATATATGATAAGTTCGACAGCTCTAGATCTTAGGATGTTCTCCTAAATATATGTAATCGATAACAAGACAACGAAAAGAGTTCTCGATTATCGAAAACAAATTCGATATGCGAGTGCAATAGCAGAACCCACATACAAAATTTCAAGTCTAGCTGATCTAAAAAGAATCTAATCAGTGATAATCAATGATGATTATGATTAATGATTAAGAAACTCTTATCAGCATAGAAGATCTTTTAATAAACCTCTTCAATGTTAAATCTAATCAGTCAGTTACCCTGTAGCTTCACATAAAATATAATAATAAATAAAATAACTTATTAATCGATTTATCTTAAGAAATGTTGTAATTCGAACAATCGGAGCTTCAGAAGTATCCAAAGCATACATGTATATAAATCGCATATCGCAGTATTAGAATAAGATTAACCATTTATATTAAACTGTGCTTATGGTACATATATATGTAAACAATTTTTAATAAAATATTTTATATTAATTTAAGTAGAGTTTCAAGTTCAAAAATATTAATTCTTAAATAATAATTGCTCAATTAATTAATGAATCATTAGTTTTAAGCTTACACCGATTTATACTGAAAGATTTCATATATTGCAAAAATATGAATGTATATGTACATATTTTACCTTTGCAATTTTAATTTAAATATAACAAGCATATAATTTGTATCTTATAAGCAACAATTTGCTCTTTTTTTGCGCTGAGCGCATGCAAAACGAAGAAAATTTCTTCAGCAAAGCAAAAAAAAAAACAACAAATTCCAATCTAAATCCAAACATTTTTGGTCATATCATATGCAAATGAATAGCGCAATTTGTGCGGGAAATGCGGAAAATATATGTCTATGCATTTTTAATAAATAAAAGCAAAAACAAAGCAAATTGCCCAAAGGAAAGAACAACAATTTAAGCATCCTTTTTGGCTGACTAGCTGAGCACGACTTCAATTTAACGCCAGACAACAAAATGTTACCTGAAAACAGGTGAAACGTGAGTTAAATCCGTAAGAGAGATGAAGACAGGCGCACAGAGGGTAGGGGAGCCTGTTGACCGCGCATTCAAAATCCGTTTTAGACATGCGCCCGAAAGTATGCAACAGCAAAAATCACTTAAGCAGCGGCAAATTTGCAACAATTGCGAAATGGTGCAAAAAGCGCTGCTGATAAGGTGTAAGCAGCAGCAACAGCACACAAAAATCTGCTACAAAACTTTCAGTTAAGAAAAACACACATACACTCACACCCATAGACACACACACACAT
The DNA here is from genome assembly GCA_037075185.1 of Drosophila pseudotalamancana. Lineage (NCBI taxonomy): Eukaryota > Metazoa > Arthropoda > Insecta > Diptera > Drosophilidae > Drosophila > Drosophila pseudotalamancana. The sequence goes on from JBAMCK010000446.1 coordinate 536,314, forward strand.
AAAACTTTGCTTACGACAGCCGCTGCACATCCTTGCGGCACTTGCTCCCTGCGTCTGTCAGGCATATATCATATGGCCTGTGCGTGTTTCGAGCTTAGAAAAACCCGCAAACAATATTTAAACTTGGCCAAACTTGTGAGTTGCACAAACTACAGCTTAAGTGTAATCCATAATTTAGCCATGATGCAGAAAAAGTGTGAGAATTCTTAACAATTTGTTTATTATTTTATTATAAAGTCAAATAAATGGAAAACAAAAAATGTTTTAAATTTAAATTAGAAATTATTTCAATTTATATATTAAATAAGATTTAAAAAAATAAGACATACATATGCCATAAATGTAGCTTGATATTATTTAAATTTGAACTTAAGATTTTACTTACTTAAATTGTAAAACTAGTCATAGCTTAGAGCTTAAGTTTATAAGACAAGAAATAAATAACAAAATAAAAAAGAGTTTTTAATATTTGCAATGATTAGAAAATATTTCAAGCTTAAAGTTAACTTAAAGTTAAATTGCGAAACTTGATTTTGTTCTTAAAATGCAACACACTTTTTTCTACCTACCACAACATTATCATAAACTTATTTTAGTTTTAAAAATAAAGCCTATGTCTTAGAGAAGTCCACTTATGGATGTTTATTTTTGGAGTAGCTGTTGCTTCATTCTGAGCCTCGACTCTCTCCACTTCTCCACCTTATCTAATGCCCAGCAAAACAAGTAAATAGTTTTTCACGCAACATGTTTTTCATGCCACGCAGCTGCTCTGTGTCGAACTTTTGTGGCATGTTGCAAGTCCCGGCGGTATCCAACCCACCCCACCCCCTCCTACATTCTATTCCCTGTGGCGCAGTCAGTTCTGTTGTTGACTTTAAAGTGTTTGCGGGTGAAACGTCAGTTGTTGCTTTGTCTGAGAGCTTTAAAGTTGCCTTTTTTTATGCATCATATTTCTTTGAAAAACTTTATTATTTTAGATATATTATATATATACAAAATAGGCTGATTTACAAACGTACTTCAAGATAGATTTAAAATTAAAAAAGGCTACTGGGGAAAATCAAATTTTGTTTGCAATCCAGACAAATTCTTGCCAAGTTTAATTGCCATACATATAATCAAGCAACATATATTCCATATTTATATAGATAATTATCATATATGTTTTACTTAAATACATGTGCTTAAGCTTGTTTGCGAACCAACTCAAACTTTTGAACAATTTAAGCCGCAGGCAAGTCTTTCAATTTGCCCCGATTTGAGCCACAAAAGTGGGCAAGTAAGCAGACAATTGTTCAAGGACCTTTCAGCCACTTGTTGGCAACTGCCAGACAAAACACATGTAAAAGCTGCCACGCCCACAAATGTCGCCAGTTGTTCAAGTGTAACGAAGTGTGTGCAGATAAGCAAAGCCAAAAATTATTAAAAAAAAGAAAAATAAAAATGAAATAAAATAAATACAATTTTGTGGCATGGAGGATTACGCCCTAAAAGCCTACCCCAACAAATTATTGTGCAAAAAGTGCCGAACAACAAATACACAACAACAACAACAACAACAACCACAAAATGCTCAAACTGTGCAAACTTTTTAAGTGCAGAATTTATAGCTGGCGATTTATTGTCTGGCCAGCCTTTCAGTGCCAGCCACCCCAGGCCCCCCTCCTCAAGACCCCGCTGACCCCACTCTGATACCTCAATGTCTCCATCTCCCCCTTCTCTTCCTTCTCTGCCCGCTAACCCATTTGGCAGCCCACAATTTGTTCTTAATGGTTCAGCAAAATCAATACAATGAGAGCTTCTGTTCAAGTAACTAAGGCTCTGTGTGAGTGCGTGTGTGTGTGTCTGTGTGTGTGTGTGTATGTGTGTGTGTGCAGTGCATTTTAGAAAATATGAAAAGTCAAGAAAAGTTTTATGGTAAATGAGTAATGAGTGGCCTGACTGGCTGACATTATGGCCAGCCTCAGCAGCAGGCAAATGCCAACTCGTGTCCACATCCAAAGTTAAAGCCAAAGCCAGCGAGCATCGAGTTTGACCCAAATAAAGTTGCAGCACAACTTTAAATACCCTACAAACGAAGTGCCATGGAAATGTTGAACTATAAACTGCCTAGCAAAACGTTAGATACCCTAGAAATATGTTAGACAGAAAACGAAAAATGTAGAAATTGATAAGCAATATCTCAAATACTTAAGCATAAGTTAAAATACCCTAGATATTAGTAATATAAATAAAAAAAAAACTTAAATATTGATAAATGCAGCGTTTGATCGATTAGAGTCAAGAGTAGATGCTTAACAATATTTAAAGAATTTGTTGGATATATAGAAAGAAAAAATATAATGTAATTATATTCATTCTAATATGTATTATGTAGGTATGTATTGTAAATGTAAGCAAATAGATAAAATAATAAATATGTAAAAAAAAAAAAAAAAGAATTAAAGACATAAAATATATAATATAATTAAAAGACCAATTTCGAAAACCCAAATAGCATATAAATAAAACCATATTTATGAATCCATTTATTAAATCCATTTAAATTTATTTAATTTGTCAATTAAAATCGTATCTAATATAAATGGAATTTTATTATACGCATTCCCTCACCTAAAAATAAATCAAAATAAAATTCTTGATATATCGAATAGCTTACGAGCATTTTAGATCATCCTAAAAGTATGCAACAAAAACTACAAACTCTTTAATTTATCTTGTTATAAGGAATAATGTTAAAAAGCCTTGAAAACTGGCTGCCAACTGCAACAGTTGCAACAAATACATAACTGTACAAAAAATAAAATAAAATATATATATTTTTTTAATTAGTTGTTACTCGCACTTACAAAGTTTGACATGTACTTGAACAACTTTTTAATGCTTATGAATGGCTGCACGTGCGTGAGTGTGTGTGCGTGTGGGTGCGTGACTGGGTGGGCGTAGCTGCAGTACAATAATTAATTAAATATGCATTTGGTTAAGTCGCTTCAAACTCTCGGCTTAAATTATTTGGCTGGCGATTCGAAACAGTTAAGAGCCGAGGCTTTAACACATCAACATTAACGACTTAATTGATTTAAATATGATTGATGAAGTGAAGCACACACGCATAAGCACTCACACACACACATTTTCATACACTTATGCGTAACATAAAGTGGAGAGCTTTTATTTAGAGGTGTGGTTCATTCAAAAGCAATTTATAACATGTTTAAATGGCGAAAATAAATTTATAAACATTCTAAAAACTTTTCAAAATAATTGTTCGAATTTTCGTCGAAATTTCATATTTTCAATGTTATTCGAAATAATAAATAAGAGATATGAATGAGTTAAGATTGATAATATAAACATATATATCATAAAAGATAAATTAAAATTGAACTAGATTTTTATATAATACCTTATATTTCATTTTATCATATATACACAACAAAGTTAATAGAGAAAAGGAAACTGAAAAATAAAATATTAAAATGCAAAATAAATATTTAAGTTAAAATTATATAAAATTAAGTTGGGAGAAAAATAAAGAATTACATAAATTTATTTATCACCAGGATAAATTCACTTTTTTTCCTAATATATAACTGATTATTAATAAATGCCTAGCGCTTTTTATAATGTTTAAAAACAGCCCATCAATAACACACACACTCGAACACACACACATTCATAAAACTGACACAGTTTCCCACTTGAGTTGCCACTCGGTCAGAGCTGCCAGTCAAACGTTCATAAATTATTATTACATTATGCAAAAATAAGAAGGAATCAAGTATAAATATCTAGTAAATTGTGCTCGACTGAAAGATACCAACTTATAAAGTTATCGATAGTTAGAAATACGCTCAAAGTACAAAATTTAACTGTAGGTAAATGATTCTCTCTTATATAAGAGTTAGAGCTCTGAGATCCAGAATGGGAATAACCTCCAGCTGTTACATACATAAGTATAAAACCAAAATACCCTGTTGTGGCACTTTCAATGTGTCGAGAGCTTAAAAATAAACCAATGGAATGGATAAGGGCTGGCATCAAGTGATTTTTATAGCTTATGCGACTAACCCAAAATCTGACAGTTGATTGCAGCTCGGCGCAGATGATTGAGATAATAAACCAGGTCGGAAATGAAGTTCAAGCTAAAAATTTGTGATTTTCATTCGAATCGCAGTCATAACTGTCAGAAAGTAACTCCACTCTGTCTACCAGGCCTGTTTCTCGTCCCCTGCCAACAAGCCTCACCGTTCGCCGTCTGCCATCTGCCATCTGCCATTGATGCCAACGAGGCGTATGTGTAATATGTGTAATGCGGCCTATGGAGAAAAGTCGGCTGTCATTATGTCATAAACATATGTGAGAAAGAGCAAGAGCAGAAGTGAGAGACCTTAATTTAAAATGCACTCAAATAAACGCCGTCTGTCTGTTTCTCGTAGTCCATTTCGGCCTGGTTTCTTCCCCCAGCATTCAGTCTCATATCATTATCATCCTCCCTGCTTCAATTTCAACTCATGTTAAGAACGAGCGTTGAAACCTTTCATTCTTATACACTTTCCGTAGTCTGCTCAAAGTTCAGGACAAGTCAAAAGTCAAAGCTTCAAACTTTGCCAAAATCTTTATTTAATTGAATAATTTTTAACTGTTTGCTTATGGTTAAATAACGTGTGTTAAACTTACTTACTTAACTAATTTTTATTTAAAATATTTTTTTTTAAATAGTTCTAATTTTAAAATTTATATTTAAAAAATTTAAATTGCTCGAAACACTTTTTTAAATTTTTGAATGCTTAGTTTTTCTCTTCAACTTAAATAATTTTTTTGTATTTAAATTATTTTTGTAATAAATATCATATCACAATTTATAAATAAAAAGTTTATCAACTTATAAAAAAACTATAAATGTAACTTAATAAATTTCAAAATTTGGATGATATAATAGGCATTATATATATTATAGGTTTCATATTTTAGTGTAGAATTTTTTTGTATCTCTTGCTTAAAGCAAACGCATTTTCATTCCTTTAATTTTCACCCTTCCCTACATTTCCATTCGTTGAAGCTGCAAAAAAAAGGTAATTAAGCACAAAATGTTGCAATAAATATTGTTAACTTTTTGGAAATGGCAGCAATTGGCACGACTATCAATTGGTTAGGGTGTGCAACCATTTCGGTTGTACAACAGCTACAGTTATAACTGCTGTGCCGCATGCAACACGACTGGCATATAATTTTACACCTGCCTGAGCGAAAGGATGCTGTGTTGCACCTCTCCAGCGTGTTGCTTCAACATTCGAAATCATTTTCGTTGCCAAGGGCCATAAGAAGTGTGAGATGGTGATGGGTGGGGGAGGGGAGGGGAGGGGAGGAGTGTGGCTACATTGTTGTTGCCAGGTCAATTGCTGTCGATTTGAGTCTGGCCCAAAATATTCGTTATTTTTGGAATTTCTACCCCAATATTTTTTCGTTGCTGGTTGTTAGGGTCAATATGATACTAAATCACGGCCGAAAAGCATTTCAGCCAGTTGATTACCAAACAAACTATTCGGCCACAAGCTGAAACAAAGGCAGTTGCAGAAATGCTAACGGAAATTTGTTGGCAAGTGTTGTTGGCTTTTAATATTTTGATGGTCTATTGATAACTGTTTGTAAAATATTGCATCCAATTGTATTTATTGACCTTTAGTTAATAACTATCAATAATTCGTGCGACAAGTTTAGTTTAGTTTAGTTTAGTTTAGATTGATTTGGATTATAATTTGTTTTGATTTGATTTGTTTGTGGATTATTAAACTAGATTTTAGGGTCGATAGTGTAAGTAATATTTGAATTGCGGAGCAATTATATAACATATATCTAGAAAATAATAATAAAAATATTTATATGTATATTAAAATATATCATATATGGTTAAGATTCTTATGATATGCTCTGTAGAAAATAAAAATGAAAATATTTATTAATTATCTTAAAATATTTCATATATAGTTAAGATTATTATAGTATGCTTTAACGCAAATATAATATTTAACTTTTAACAATTTTTATTAATTTTATTATTATTCATAAAATTATGTTTTGTTGACATCCAAAATTTGTATTTAGGCAAAAACTGGGACAAAGTTTTGGTAATTCTCATTTTCCCCACTTGGCGCTCTATTAAGAACCCGCACGCTTTTTGGAGTCTCGTTTTCTAATTTGAATGTCTGCTGCAATCCGTTCCTAACTTGCTTCGGACACTCCCTAAAGCGAGGACAAAGCAGGGAGTTTAGTTGAACAACACCCAAGTTGGAATTTTGATTAAAAATGTTTTTAGATAAAAGATAACGTTTAGTCGCGACTTTTGCCAGGCACACACGCACAGCGCCGGATCCGGCTACGACTACGGATTCATTGTCTTTGTCTCCGCCTCGACTGTGTTATTGCTTGCTCGAGTTGTGGGCGTGTCTGTTTGATATTCTTGTTGTTGTTGCTGTTGTTGTGGTTGTTTTCTATAAAGCTGTTAAATACTTAAGTGTAATTTATGGCATGCGATATTATTCGGTTGTGCTGTCATGTTTGCTAAAAGTTTTACATATGGCCAAAACGTTGGCAAAGCCCAAGCAAAAACCATATCCAAAAACTTCAACCAAGTCGACGACAGCAACTCGAATCTGTATCTGTAGCGCATGATATACACACATACAGCATATATATACATATGTATGTGTATGGGTGCCCGATCCCAAGAACTGGCAGCCAGTTAGTCAACTTGTCGTCGTCTTCGTCCTCGTCTTTGGCCTTCTGCTCATCCACATCAAAAAAGTTCTTCACTCACTTCTAATAATTCTTTGCATATTTTCAGCTGGTTTCGAGTGGCTTGTTTTGTGGCTGAGTTGCGGTTAGACAACGTGAGTGTGTGAGTGTGTGTGTGTGTGTGTGTGTGTGTGTGTGCACAAGTCTATTAGAACTTAATAAATGAGCAAGTTATAGACAAGTTGTGCCATGGCTTGAGCTGCTGTCATGTGGCTAACTGATGGCACGATAATGTTCACAGATTGACATTAGGCCAAGAGGATTAAAAGCCATTACAAGCAGCTCGGATCTTAACTGTCTCGAAAAGAAAACCACTTTGTGGCATTCTATGAAATGGGTTTTAAGCTGTAATATATCTTGTAATGAATATTAATTATAATTTGAGGTTAGGTTTTGAGGTGAGTCAAATGTGCATTGAGATATAACTGTTAAACTGGGGCATCTAGAAAACAAGTGTGCGGTATATATATCGAATATATATATATAGTCTATGTGAACCAATTGCTCACCTTAGATCCATTTATTCCAGCAGATCTTTATTACATAGAGGAAACTATTATATATATCTATTTAAGGCTCATCAAAACCGTGTTATAATAAAGACATTAGGCTTTATAGAAACAGTCTATAAGAATCAAGAATGAAACTATCACAAGGTTCATTCATAAATTCATTCAATATTTCACACATATAATATGTGAATTCGATAAAATGTTGACTCACAATAAAAGAAAATTTCATTTATTCAAATTCAATTCAAGTATTTCGATTAGATCTACATGTGAAGTATATCGATGCTGCTTATATAAGAAGTCCCTGTGAATATACTGTTCATTGTAAGCCTATATAGGTATTAAAGCACGAGATATTTGAAAATCTTATCTTTCATAAATGGAATTACAAGATATGTAAATATCCCACTTAATCTCATCAGAATTAATATTTAATATAGAAGAAAAGTGTATTGAAATCCAAAATTAAACTCCTATAAAATGTATCCATAAAAAAAAGCATCTATATGAGGTTTATAGCTAATCGATCCTATTGACATATTTCCAAGTCTGACTTTTCATAAAAGGAAATATGAATTATATTATCAGAAATACTACTTAATAGGGAGAAACAATCTATTAGAATGCAAACCTTAACACCTATAATATACTTCACATATATGAAAGGTGGATTCCATGGAAAATGTGGCTCGCAGTAAAAAACTTGATTTCAGTCGGAATTGAGATATTTCGATTAGATAAGTATTATATTCAGCAACACATAATGAAATAAATTACATGTCCACAATTTTAATCAGATTTACAATTTCGCGGAGGTGTCGAGGATCCAGCCACGGAGGGAGGCAACATCGGCATAGACTCCAGGGTAGTTGGTCTTGGCACAGCCATTGCCCCAGGAGACGATGCCGACCAGCTCGCCATTGGCAACGAGTGGGCCACCGGAATCTCCTTGGCAGGCGTCCTTGGTCTCGGTGTAGGCGCAGACCATGGTGTCCAAGATCTTGTCCGAGCCGTAACCGTAAGAGCTGGAGGCGCAGTCAGCGTGGGAGACGAGGGCAACCTCCACATGCTGCAGGGTGTTGGGGGATGAGCAGAAGAGGAAGCAGGTGGTGCCCCAGCCAGAGACGACGGCGGGTGTGCCCGACTCGGGTGTCTTCTTGGCCAGCTCGATGGCGCGCAACTTGCTTGTCTGACGGACCGGGGAGCTGAGCTTAATGATGGCCACATCGTTGATCATCAGCTTGCTGTTGTAGCCCTCATGGAACTTGAACTCCCTGACGCCGACAACCTCGCCACCATTATAACGATCGGTAGCTCCCAGTCGGACCTGCATCTCGGATGCCTTGTAGGACTGCATGCAATGGGCCGCAGTGACAACTGTATCGGCATCGATCAAGCTGCCGCCGCAGAAATGGGATCCCTTGGTGGTCTGGATGGAGACCTGATAGGGATGGGCCTCGATGGTGGTGGCCTCGCCGTTCACGATACGTCCAAAGGGAAACTCCGGCTCTGGCATCGCCTGGCATGCGGCTAGGCAGGCCAAGAGGCCAACGAAACACACGATCAACCGATTCATTTTCTCAGCAATTACTGAATTAATCGACTAACGGTTCAGACCTTCCTTTTATACGAAAGTCTTATCGAAATTGTTCCAGCCACGCTGTAAATCAAGCTCCATCTATCGTACAGCTGTGAGGGGCCATAAATTCTCGGAAGGTTTCGGAGGCCCATTTAGATTAGAAGAGTAGCACGCGTTAATTGTTCAGACAGCTACTAAAAACAAACACTAATTATTATATTTTAAATGCGCTGCAGAAACCAGAAGCTATCGCGCAATTAAGCAATAAATCTCTATAAACGGGGTATTTCAAAGTCTATAAGTTAAATAACGCGCGATCTATAATTAAAACAGAAGCTAATCGAGTTTAGAAAAATACTCGTCTAATCAAAATTAGTCCATAATTTGCAAATGATTAGGCAAAGCGTTATCAAATACATTGGTATTCCCTTACTAAGAAAAAATAGTGCTAAAGTTAACAACCTCTTTAAATTTAAATACCCTCTAAAGAAAAGACAGTGCAAATGTAAGAAATAAATCAAGACCATACTTAACTTTTGCAGTAAATAAATATAAAAACTTATTGTGCGATTAATCTAACTTATATAATAAATTTGTTAGAACTTGTCAATCGATTCTCAGTATAGATAGTTTAGTTTTAATTGTTATCAAATTCTTAGAAATATATATATTCTATTGTATTCCTTTTTATTTGATTGAGATAGAGATAATGTATATATGAATAATAAATTTGGCTGTTGGACCATTAAGATATGTATATTTTAATAAAAGTATATATGTTTCCATATTCCTTTTTATATGATTGAAATAGAGATAATCTATATATGAATAATAAATTTGGCTGTTGGACCATTAAGATATATAAATATATATTTAAGCTCATATTTGATTTTATCTTCTGCTTGTTGTTTGGGTTATTGAATATGACCTGTAGGCAATTGAAAATATCTACAGGGTATACAAATTTTGGACAGATAACTAATTTATATGGTACGCACTTTCATAAATTATCTTTAAATGCTTCAAGTTCAAATTAAACGATTTGATTTAATTGAGAATTGTCGCAAGGAATGATAAATGTAACGCATAAGCTAAAGAGTCTAGCTATACCGTTATCTGGTCGATTTTCTGATGAAAATCTTTGAGGGTCGGTGAACAGAAGACAAAGCTTTATCTTATCGAGTGACTTACAAAATATTGGACTGAGGGTCAGTTACTGGACAAGAAGATAAATGTCGAACAGGTTGAGCTGTGACCCAAGTGAAAGAGAAGTGAACATGGCCATGAATTTCAGCTGCCAAAGTTCATTTTTAATTTAACGCAAAAAGAAACAAACAATAAAAATAGAAAGCGGAACAACGTAACAATCTAAAAACCCGCAGAGAAGTGTGCGAGTCCCACAGAATGGGGGCGGGGGGGAGAATAGAAGTTGTCCTTTGAAAGTTGTTGATATCTATTACTGCAGATTTGAAGTTGTTCGCCGGCGTCTCAACTCACTTAACTCGAAGGACGTCGCCTGTCTGTGTGGAGGTCCTGCAGGACTGAATGCAGGACTTAAAGACAGTTGCCAGTTGAATGCAACTGACTTCAAGCTGTGTGACAGACAGAGGGAGCAGATAGATATAGGATGAACACACACACATACACACACACACACACACACACACACATTCACACTCTTACCCACACACATATGACATGACAGTTGGTTGGCTGGCACGTAACGCATTGCAGTTAAGATTTGGATTTGGTTTCGGTTTTGCCAGCTCGCTGGCTCCGAGCATATCAAAGGGAAAGAAACTACAACTACAAAACACTTATCTGGGTGACAAATAGAAAACGCGGGCCAAACAAAACGCCAGCCAGCATGCCAAGAATAATATCTTCGAGTAGATTACAAAAATAGTAGTAGAGGAAGAAGAAGAAAAAAAGCAAAACAGTTGAAGAAGCTGCCAGAAGCTGCAGAAGAAACTCGGCAGCTCAACGAAAATACAAAAAAAAAAAAAAAGACAGCGGCAAGAAAATGACGCACGTTGTGTTCATAATAAAAGGCAAACAGCATATGTATTTGTATGTATGTGTGTGTGTGTGTGTCTCTCTCCTACGTGTGCACAGGTGCCTGACCGATTCACATATGCATACCTTTGTATGCATTCCAATGGGTTAAGCTGCGGGCGCTTTCTCTATGTTTGACATTTTGTTTATATTTTTACAATTCGCATTTTTTTTTTATTTTAAAGCTTAAAAGTCCAGACTTTGAAACTTCTTTTAATACTCTCAAAGAGAATTTTGTCTTTGAGAATATTTAATAAAAAAAAAGGTACTTCACCTACACGTAATATCGAGTCCTTTATTTGAATCTTCTTAAGGTGAAGGCATCATAGTTGGGATCTATAAATATATATAATCCAATAAACTATATAATCTAATGTACCTAACTTTAATCATTAAAAAGGAGTTTTGCTTCATGATGGGTATACAAATATTTTTAAAAATAAAATCCATTTTTTTTTAGCCCTAAACAAGTAAATTAATTGATATTTTAAACAAAGTTGTATAAAATAAAAATATATAAGTTACGATATTTTTAGTATTTTTTAAATATGTTCAATAATTAAAAAGCAATAACTGGGATTTATGCTTCACTATTTTTAAATTAATACAATTTATTAAAGACAAAGTTTACTTATTAATAAATAAATAAGAAAAACTGTTGCTAAGACAATAAAATAAATGAAAGATAGATAGATAGAAAGATAGAAAGATAACTTTAAATAATAAGTTAACGTTAAGATTTCTAAATTAATAACTGATATTAATTTTTAAACAACTTTCCATTTATTTATACCAATATTGTATTCAAATACCTGAGAACCGGAGCACGAAATATTTATAGAAGAATTTTTACTTTTACTAACTGGAAATCCAAAAAAGTATATTAATAAATTATTAATTGAATTTTTACTTTTATCTGCTCAAAATATATCCAAATATATTAATATAATATTTATTAAGTGGAAATATTATTTATAAATTATACTCATTTAGAAAAATAGTTCTTCCTTTACTCGTTACCCCAGCAAGTAACTCAAGAGTTTACATATTCACATTTCTTTCGGTATATCCTTATATTCGCCTTGTTAATATTTGCAAAAGGACCTTATCTTAACAAGATCAGAGTCAGAAGCCAAGTCTATTTGAGCTGTTTTTCTGTCTGTGTGCCGTTCCGTTTGCCATTGCCATTTCCCATATCATTTAAAATCATTTTGCAAGTTTTGAGTCCTGTTTCGCCTTCGGCTGCCGCGCACATCCCTTCAAGGATTGCTTCTTGTACATGCTTTTCGGTATGTGTTTTTGTTTTTGGTTTTGTTTTTGTGTCCTGTCTCATGTGTGCGGATTTCTGCTTGCTTATCAGTTTCGCTTGGCCTCAGTTGCACGCGCCAAAGGACCTCCAGGGAGACTGAAAGAGAGAGAGAGAGAGAGAGAGAGAGATTGAGAGAGGGAGAGCGGATGAATGAAAGGAAAGTAGGTTGGCCCAATGTCAAGTGGTTAAGCGGCAAAAGCCTTGGCAGAAATCTGGGATTAATTTAGCGATAAGTCCATGAGCTGTAAATAAGTATGAAAATGTTTGCATTTTATTGGCTTATTGTTTTGTTCTCTCTTCTTTCCTCCTTTTTTTTACAAATTCGCAACATTGTGTATTAAATAGAAATAAGAAAGAGCACGCTTTCCACACACTTTAACTCAAGTATATATTCAAATTGATAAATTGATAAAAAGCTGAATCGACATTTAGTCTAAAAAAAGAATATCCTATATTGAAATTTTTATACATGTTTAAAATGTATTTATAGAGTAATTTATAAAGCTAAAGGCAGGTTTCTTTTTTATTATAATTATTTGAAAGAATATTTGATTCTGTTTATCAATTTTTAAAAAATTTTTTTAAATTTTAAATTTAAATTTTTTAATTTAAAACAATTTTCCCCTTTTTCTTAAATACAATATAATATTACTGAAACTAAAAACATAAAAAAAATACCAATAGAAAAATAAATTATTCTTATGCAGTAACTAAATAGATTTTTTTTATAAAATATTTTGATATAATTAATATTTTGGGCAATCATTATCAAATAAAATTCCCTTAGTATTTAATTTCATATAAAGAAAATTTAATTATGTTTAATATATCCCCCAAATAATTGCCTGAAAAATATATACGCTGGCAAAATTTAACAACTTTTTGTCATTTAGTGCCACTTTTTACTAACTTTTATCGCACACACACACATCTTGAAACTAAGCCATAAAAAAGAGTTAGCTCTTAACTAACTGTAAACTCTTGAAAGGCCATAAAAAAATGATGAACCTTTCCATGTGTGCGAACAATTTATTTGGCAACAAGGCGTAGATCATATCACGTAAACCTAGTGTTAAGCTGCATAAAAATAAAAACTTTTTTTTGGTTGCTTTTGTCAGGCTTGTTGCTAGGTTCTCATAAAAAACATGACCGTAAAAACAACAACAACAGCAGCGGCAGATTAATTTGTTATTAAATTACAACATAACAATATCTAATTTCAAAGCGAAACACGGGGCGAGGCTTGTGTATGTGTGGCTGTGTGTGTGTGTGTGTGTCATGTGCGTGGGAGTTGGATACAGATCCTTTCCCTGGGGTGGCCATTGTTGCCAGGACTACACACACACACACACACACACACACAAATACACACACTGACAGGCAGGCAGGCAGGCAGTCGGGCCTATTAACCACATTTTAAGCATAATTGAATTTTGTGCATAAATTTCGGTTTATGGGACGCTGAGAGACCTCGACCCCGGGCCAGATTATTACATTATTTACTGTGCACCCAGTCAAGTTGCCGGGCGGCACGGGATCTGCCACAATCTGTAGCCCAGCTTGTTGTTTTGGACATCAATTTTATATGCTGCTCGCTGGCTCGATTCACCGAATTGTTTCGAGCAGCTCAAACTGTCGCAGAAAGCAAAAAAAAAGGTATAAAATAAATATTTAATAAATTTATTTTTTATGACAACACAAACACTCGCAAACACACACACAGATGCAATCAAATATTAAAAGTTGCATCTAGAAAAAGTTTCTTATTCTATTTTTCTTGAAGCTAAAATAAGAGCTTCGACTTAAAATCCGAGCTGTTATTATTTAAAAATAAGAAATACTTATTTAAGAAACAAATTTGAAATCTCAATTTATATAAAAATAAAAAAAAATAATAATTTAAATATTATATATAAGTATTGTACTTAAAAATGTTGACAAACTATTCAATTGGAATATATATGTATGTATTTTGTTTTTAATTTCAAAAACAAAATAATCTAGTTAAAAACAAAAATCAGTTATCACACTTAACCCTTTCATCTATCTAACTTCAACTTTAGATCTATAATATATAAAATTATACTTTAAGTAGAAATTTTAAATAAAAATTAAACAGTCTCAGAGTGGAACGTGGCATCAAGATTGTAAAAACCACTTCTATTTTTTTTTTGTTTTTGCTTACTTACGCATATCAAAACTCATGACAGTTATTCGCAAACACTTTTCCATTTCCATACATAGAAAGCAAACATACGCTGAGAATTGCCAGTCGAAAGACTTTTTTGCCTCTTGGAAATTATATTTGGCATTTGCCAGTGGAATTTGATTCCGAGACATAGTGCAAATGTTCATTGGCAGTTTTTTAAGCCAAGAAAAAAAAAAAGAAAAAGAGGCGTAAGAAACCGGAAAAGCGAGCAAAAACAAGGAAAAATAGGACAGCACATCAACTTTTTATTAGCTGGAAAAAAAAAAGAGACGAGCTTCGGAGCCGTGCGAAAGTGAGGAAAACACAAAATAAACAGGCATGAAAACACACACAAAGAAGCAAACAAAAGCGGCAAGAGTTAAGTTACAAATATTTACAGTCCAACAGCAGAACCGTCGGCAAACCCCACTCAAAACCAACCCCTTCATCCCTCCCCCTGCCCTACTTTTAGGCCGTTGTTATTTGCCATTTGGTAAGACACAGGCAACAAATTTTTGGTAGGGTCCATGACAGCGCGACGACTTAATAAATCTTATTAAAGTACGCGCCGCGCAACTCTAAAATATGTTATTTTATTTTACACAGCTTTTCTTTATTCTTTATTCTTTATTCTTTTTCTTTTTATTTGCTTCGGGGTTTTTTTTTTTTTATTTTGGGTCTTAAATGCGGCGACTTGCTGCTCAATTTGACCCGTCTACCTTATTTTTGCTTTGCATAAATTTATTTCCCATTTCCTTTCACTTTCCCCGCACATATAAACGACGAACAAGCCGGTTTTTGTTCCACTTTTGGATAATGTTTGCTCTTTGCGAGGTTATGTCGTTACGATAAGCCAAGTTTAGCTGGACATATTTTAAAGTATGGCTCAGAACTAAAATTAATCTAATTATTTACAAGAAATGTAAACATGTTACTTAAATGTTGATCCTGAAAGTATGCAATACTTTTATGTAACTTAATTTAAATTAAACATTTTGAATGGGTTTAATGTAACATATATAGCATGCAAATTGGCTGTTAGAGAAAGGGAGTACGTAAAATTTCAGAGCAAGCAGTATATTTGTTGATATCTATATTCTAAAGCATGCTTTTCACCTGACTTAAAATTAATCAGCAGCACAAAAAAAGTAATGAAAAGAATATGTAATTAAGTAAATGAATACAAATGTATTTAAATTAGGTAAAATATTAAATTTATACAACTTCTTAATAGTTAAATTTCCATTGACTTCAATTATTGTTTTTAATACAACTAACTTTTATCTAGATTTGCAGAATTGATTAAAGATAAATATAATTTGGAGATACATATATACGTTATATATTATATAAGTCTAACAAGGAATATAAATAATAACAATAACAAATAAGTCATATAAATGACAGCTAATTTTAACTTTTTCCATACATTTTTTTAAGAGGAAGAGCATCAACAAAGTCACAAATTTTTTATCCAAAGAGCAGATTATTAATTGCAGCCTACTTGGACCCTCGCATCGTGAACAATAAATAAAGACATTTATCTTGGCAAACAATTTGTTTTTCGTCTGCAAAAGGACCTTCAACAGTTGCGAAAGGACTCTCAACAGTTGCGAGTGAAAGCGTTCAGAAGCCACATAAATTTCTGCACCCAATTCAGTTCAGTTCAGTTAAGCCTGGCGGTCAATTTTGTTTTTGGCCAGGTTTCGGGGTTCAGTGAACAGACAAAAATGTGGTCAATATCCAGTGCCAGGAGGGAGAAGCGAACAGCGAGAAGCGTAAATACGACCAACTTGCCGATTGCTTTTGCCAGCCCCCAAAACAAATTATCGAATTTGTTTGCTTTGTGGCCAATTTTATAAGCCACTTAGCACATTATTTGGCCAAGACAATTGTTTTGGGCAATTAACAAAAAAAAAAAAAAAAAAAACAGAATAAATAAAATAAATGATATAATTAATTGTTGGTCTTTATGGAGAGCTTAAGTGTGAGTTAATAAGCGCATAAATTACTGCAGTGGCATTTTCAGAAATTAACGTTTTTTGATTAGCCCCGATTACTGATAAAGTTGGCTTTTCCCACAAACTGGAAATTACCCCGAACAGCGGAGAATTTACTTATCAGCATACCTATCTTATCGGCCGCTACCTCAACCTGATATAGTTTAAGAAAAAAAAGTGTTTGAAGTAAATTCAGGAATTCCCCATTACGCGATTATTAATTAATAAAATGTAGACGCAAATTTGTTTAAATTAGACATGAATTTAAATTACATATTTGAATCGGTTAAAAATTAATTGGAAGAGGGTTATGTCAATTTTCCAATGTATTGATTACTAATTAATAAAATGTGGATTCAAATCTGTTTCAATTATACATAAATTAATTGAAAAATGTCTAATTGAATCGGACTTGAAACGGTTATGCCAATTCCTACAGGGCGAAAAGTTTATTAGACATAAATTAAGGAAGGATATTCGATTCCGTTATGAATCGGTTTTGAAGCGGTTAAGCTAATTTCTCATTTACTAATATCAATAATTAAAGCTTTACGAAATTTGAAAATATTTAAATGGGTTATGAGGCAGGTTCGAAACGGTTTTAAAACGATGTATGAATCTGTTGTGATTCGGTTTTGAATCGGTTATGCAGCATATTATATAATATTATTTTCAATAACAATACTTTCAATTTTTACTTATATTCCATAAATTTCTTTTATAAAATTATGAGACTATTCACAAGTTTACATTAAAAATTGATTCTAGGGAAAAGAACTTCATTAAAAAACTTTTCTTAAAATATCTGAAGTTTGCTTCGATTGCAGTTTTATTGATTTTGATAAAACTTTAAGGTTAGAATTGATCAAATTAATATTAGAAATATTTAGAAAGCAATCACTTTCCTTGCTTGTTGACCTACTTCGTAGGTAACTCAAATGCCAAATGACAATACGAATTTTTGCTGGTTGGATGTCATTACTTAGAGTGCAATCGAGGACCCCTGGCCAAGGTCTTTGCCATTTGTTGTGTGTGTTGACTGTGGGTACACATACAGACACACTGACACACATACACTCGCACATATACCTTGAATAGTTAAGTACATATGCACAGCATAGAAAACAGTCAGCGATAGCAATACACGATTATGAGAAGCCAATTTAACTTTAAACACAAATGGCAAATGACAGGTCCATCAATCAAATGGCGCAATCGTCTGATTGATTGCTGAACGATAAGTGTATTAAGCAATTCTTAAATATGCAATAGTTCTATAATATATATCCTTTAGCTGTTGCCAAAGCCGCTTCATATATGTTTAAACACTGTTCGATATCTCTGAAATGGATCTGCATGTGGATATCTGCATGTATATTTAAGACACACGCTGTTATTCATACTTGTGTTATACCCTAGAGAAAATCGTCTACGGGTTGCTCATTTTGTAGAGAAACATAATTAAGTTAAAGATTAACATCTAAGTTAGCATTGCATACTAGCAAATATGTTTATTTATTTTGAATAATGAAAACAAAAAGTATTTTTAAGGGTGGATTATGAATCGGTTATTACTAGATTAGTTGTGAATTATTTCTTATACATACATAATAATCGGAAGTTTTTGTAAATCAAAAATGAGTTAGTTAAGCATTACTTAAACGGTTACGAATCGGTTATGAGTTATGATATGAATCGATTGTGAATCGGTTATGAATCGGTTATGAATCGGTTATGAATCGGTTATATATCGTTAATGTAATTAACTATCAGTTGCAAACTTATCTTGTTTTCTAGAGGTGGTAACAAGTAAATTTAAGTAATCCTTAATTAAACTAGGCTAGAGATGTATCTATTTTATATTTTACATAATTAAGAATATTTTTTTGTATTGCTTCAGTTGCAAAAATGAGAAGTGCTTGAGACGTTTAACTAAGTAACTAATTGGTTACGATATCCAGGATATCTGACAGTCGAGTCCTAACTCTCGCCAACTCTTTCCTTTTGGCTGGTTGTTTTCTGTTGCTTCTCCACATCCGCTGCCGCTGCCGCTGCCGCTGCCGCTTGGCCTGGTTGGTAAACAGGCTGCGCCCGGGAAGCTTTGCACTTGAGCAGATTCCTTTTGTCGCGACTCATGCGACTGCGAGCCTCCATATATTTCTCATGAATGAGCGCGTACAGCTCCTGCTGAAAGTATCCATGATGCTGATCCAACTCCAACTCCAACTCCAACTGCCGCTGCGGCTTCTCCTCTATGGCATTCATGTAGTCACGTCGTATTTGCTTGTCCCGGCACCGGAACTCGCGCCACAATTCAACCAGGGCCAGCAACTTTTTGTCAATAAAGTCCAGGGTCTTGCGCTCGAACGGTGATTTCTTATAGTTCGTAATCGCGTGTAAGATGAAATTTGCATTGATTTGCTGCTGCAGCACCAAATGGTCCAGCATCAGCATCTCACTGGATATATAGGGTATATGCTTAAAGGGGAAACCGTGCCCCAACTTTAAGGCCGCCACATTTGGCATATTTTTTTTTAGCTCTAAATAATTCTTTCAATAATTCTTTTCCTTTTGTCTGACGCGCCTCTCGATTTTTTTTATAATACTAAAGCGTTTTTGCCGCTAGCTGCGTTCTTATATACATAGCATCGAGTTGATAAAATATATACGTATACCTTTTTGTTATGGAAATTCCGGCCTAGCTGATAACCAGCAGCGAGCTTTGCGGAAAGTACGCGTCAGTAACTAAATTAAATAGCACTACTCAAAGCTATCGAAATGGAATCAGATAACTTTAGACTTTAATAGAGCACATATAATTAATCCATTTTCTTTCTATATATCTAAGCATAAGGTATAGTAAAGTGTATATATTTAAGTCTTGGCTATCGTGATAGAGTTTAACTTAAGTTTTATTTGAACTTTAATGATATTCAATTCGTTTTGTGTATCCTTTTACATACAGGATGCATACAACTTAGCCTATATGACATATTTATCTTTATTTAAGAAAAACCCGTGAAATATTATATCTAACTACCATAACCATAAAAAGAATATATCGTATAAAATGTTGCAAAAATCATGTACCAACTAATATTTTTTTTTATAACTATTTATATATTTAAATTTTTAATTTTAAAATCTATATACAAATATATTGCATATGAATATTTAAATATACATTTTTGTGTGTTATGCATAAAATATTTATATTTTACATGTTTCTTTTTTATAAATTCTCAAATACAATATTATAAAATTATGAGGTCTACAAATATTTAAAATAAAGAAACTACAAAACATATTAAGAACATAAATCTGGAAAGATATATTCTATGGAAATCCTAAGTAAGGTTTTAAAAAGAATGTATCCTCTAAAGCTTAAAGAAATTGCTAAAAAAAATAAATGCTGTACTTATCAACAATTTTAATATTTACATACATATGTGTTTAGCAGCTCTTTAATATATTTCATAGATATTCAGTTTTCATCAAGTCTGAATTCTAGAAGTAAATAATTAATCATTTTTAAATTTATTATAATTTTTAGTATATAATAGTTAAGCACACATTTTTTTTAAATTTATCACCGATGCTTTTTAGTAAAGACTTTGATTTAAGGCTAAGTAAAAGCTATACCTACAGCTATTCACCTACCCCAACTCAATTAGCCACACGCACCTTTAAAAGTATTCAACTATAACACGTTAGGCACAATTGTTGGCTGTAACATGTTGGCCAATTGTTGGGCGGCCGTTAAACAATTGTTTATCAAATCACGCACTGGAGGCCGAACGGCTGCTGCTTTTGATTCATGACGATTCGATGTGCGATGTGTGCTATCAACAATATTGCTCGCTAAGCATGATATGCCACATCACACACACACACACACACATGCACGCACAGACATTCGCACACTGTTACAGTTAGGCACACACGCATAGCACATCCGCCATTGCGATGCTGTCGCATTAGCCTATTCAACAAAATCGTTAGCCAGTCAATGAACACAATCGTTAAGCATTACACTAGGCAACAAAATTTTATCGCCCCCTTGTTGGGCGTCGGGTAAAGTGTCGGCAGCTCAACTGCGCGATAATCGTGACAGCCCCCATCATCCAATCGAGACGCCCCAACAACTCCAAAACAATGAGCAATTCAATACTTAGTTGTGTCCTAGTTCTCGACTCTTGCAGCACACTTGACACTTAATCAGGATTTAATTACGAGCGTCGATTGCTTGTCGACTCCCACTGTAATTGCATGCGAACATTCTTATATGCGACTGTTATTCCCTTAACCCATAAAAGGGGTATACAAGGTGTGTCTTTTAAGCTCTCAAATAATGTCTAAAACTGCGATTGCTGCATTAAATTCTGTTCATCGGATTTACGCAAACAAAATTCTGGGTCTAACTTTTATTATATGTATATTTATTTGTTTACAAGTTACCCTATTTATATTTTTTTTTTAGGAAAATTGATATTGAGACTCACTTTTTCTTGCTCAGTTACACATATATATTTAACTGAGAGTTAATTAATCACACGATACCCTGTAAGCAAGAAAATGAATACTTATAAATTACTTATAAATGATATATTTGGTTAAAGAAACAGTTAATTGCCCACAAAATACCCTGTGAACAGGGCAGAAGATGCTAAACATGGGTTTAGCTCTTCTAACAGTTAATTACGCAGTCAATGGCTTTGCAATTAGCTTGACTTCCACCTCAAAACATTGATGACGAAGCAATTATTGTGCCGCAATTGTTGTTAATAGCAATATTTAATATTTGGCTTATGACAAACAACTCGAGCGTATGGGTTGCATTATACAATGATGAAAATGTTGATTCCACAAATGTGTTGCATATTTCATTGCACTCTGACTCCTCGACCAAATGTACATTTGTTGCATGAATGCATTTTCAACACTGTTTTCTGTTTTCAAATAATTCAAATCAAATGAGCTGTCAATTATTGTTATTTTGTTGCTGTACCATTGCTTGATGCATATATTTAATTTTAATCTGCTATTTAAGTACGGTTTGTTTTTTGGTTTCACTATTTAATTTGCAATGTGAATGGACATTTATTTATGAACCAAATTCAGCTTTTGTTAATTAAATTGAAACGAAATTCATCAGTTTCCACTGGATTACAATGCATTAAAATCTAAGCTCAATTATGTAATGGATAATTAATTTAGCCATAGAAGTTAATAGCGTTAATTTACACTTGATTTGGAAAGGAGTCGATATTGCGTGAATAATTTATTTTGAAAACAAAACAGCTTATAGATATCTGCTATTATTTTTGATATGATTAGCAGCACTATTTCAAACAGAAAATGTTATTTTTTATTCATATTCCACACTCATAATGAAAACCTCTTAAAGTATAAATTTTGTTTAACATATTGATCAATAATTTAATTGTAAAATAGTGATGGAAAATGCCTTCATTATTGTAGAATACAAACATTTTTAAAAAGGAAATTGCTTGAGGAATCAATTGCAGCATAACATATTCTCCATTTTGAGTGTAAAATAGTGTTGAAAAATAACATAATTATTGAAAAATATTTTTAAAATGTTTTGCAACACTTTTCAAAACAGAAAGTTTCCTTTTCATTCAAGTTCCATCTCTCAAGAAATCAATTACATCTTAACATATTCTCCAATTGAGTGTAAAATAGTGTTGGAAAATAACTTAAAAGTCTGAAATATGAAGCAGCGACTATATGAAGTGACCAACAAGTTGCGCTACTTGGCTAATGTATTTCTAAAGAGTTTTCCATCATGTAAATTCTGTGCAGCTGCGGCGGCTGCTGCTGCTGTTGCTGCTGCTTGTCATTCTTTAAAGTAAATATCATTAGCATTATGGATGCTACGCAGCTTGGAGCTTTTTGCTATGTCACAGTTCACGCCAGCTGAGTCCCTGTGCCATGCCTCTGCCCCTGCCACGCCCACGCCCTCCCACACTAGTTGAACAATGTTTACCTTACTTCATATGCACATTTACACACACAAACATCGGGCAGCACTCATACGCAACGTGGTACACATACAACCTGAGGACATGTTTTCATATCGGAAACCGAAAAGATAAGCAAACAATGACGCAACGAACTGAAAATACACTTTCAGAGGTAGAAATACACATAGGGTATGTGTAAGACAATACCATTAAGGGAACCCAACAAAGCAAAGTGGCATATACTGAACCATGAAATTATTTTAAAATGAAATAATAAAATAAGTCTCAAGAGTAAACTCTCTAGATTTATAATAATATTTTTGACAACCGACAAAATAAATAACATTGTTTAAATAAGTTAAGATTACAATTGTAATACTCAGAATTTGAAGACAAACATTTATATCAGAATTTCTCTACAAATAGGGCTGAGTTTAATTACAGCTCAATTATAGGGTATTTCAAAATATGAGAATAGGCAGAGGAGTGCAAAAGGCAACCAACGTTAACGCATTGAGTGAAAATCAACATGTGCACAAACACGCAGTTGGTTCTACTTGAAAATCTATTGCCTACTTGTAGGCGCAAATGTTTTTCATATACTCATCGCACACATACACGCCTCCTTATATAATACATGTTTGTATTTATGTAGAATGTGTGTGCGTGTACACACACGCTCTGTAAGTGTTGCAATTGAGTTTTCTAGCCTATAAAAAATGCATTGCAACTTTTCCATATTACTTAAAAGACAGACGAGACTCAGTACGTAGCGCAGCAGTTGCAGCAACGCATATGCAGCTTATTGGTTGAATACCCTGCCAAATGATACAATGCTTTTTGAAAGGGATATGCTTAGAGTAACGTAAAAATGAGTGATCATTATCATTATCATTATCATTATCTTTATCATTACCATTACCATTATCATTATCTTCATCATTATCATTATCATTACCATTACCATTATCATTATCATTATCATTATCATTATCATTATCATTATCATTATCATTATCATTATCATTTTCATTATCATTATCATTATCATTATCATTATCATTATCATTATCATTATCATTATAATTATCATTATCATTATTATTACCATTATCATTATCATTATCATTATCATTATCATTATCATTATTATTATCATTATCATTATCAATATCATTATCATTATCATTATCATTATCATTATCATTATCATTGTCATTGTCATTATCATTATAATTATCATTATCATTATCATTGTCATTGTCATTATCATTATAATTATCATTGTCATTATCATTATCATTATCATTACCATTATCATTAACATTATCATTATCATTACCATTATCATTATCATTATCATTATCATTACCATTATCATTACCATTATCATTATCATTGTTTGTCATTATTATTATGATTTTCTGTCTTTCATTCATTAGCACTATTAATTAAACTATCATTAAGTATCATTCTTATTCATTAGTTTACTTATAAATTTTAAATTTGAATGCATAAATTTAACAGTCAAGCCATTTGTCGCGCAGTGTATTTCTGCTTCGGCTCTTTCACCTTAGGCCAACTTTTTGATTTCTAGTTCTATTCGGGGGACACTGGGGCGCCACCTGGTGTACGCACACGCAACCCTTGGAAACAGGATAGCGGGTAAAAGTTGCTTACGGTTCGGCACTGTTGCAAAATTTATTTTATTGAATTTTTATCAATTTGTTGGCAGCTAAATTGAAACAGCAGCCAGGCAAGAAGGCAGCCAAGCAGCCAAGCAGACAGGCTGGCAGGCAGGCTGGCTGGCTGGCTGGCAGACACACGCATGCAGATGCCAAGCCCATCAACGCCACGCCCCCGTTTCAAGGCGTATTTTTGCATGCACTTTTGAATCTATGCTGTTTACTTTACCCACGCAATCCGAACCCCGCAATTCGAACCCCGTTTGCAGTTTGCAGCAACGGCAAAAATTGTTATGAAATTCTGGCCTGTTTGTTTGTGTTTGTGCTCCTTGTATGACAAGTTGTTAGACATTTGACTTTTTTGCCTTACCAAAGTCGAAGACCCGCTACCCTTCCCTCTCCACCCCACTCCCACTCCTCGACAAACTCGCAATCTGGCTCATAGTTTAAGCCATTGATTGCATTGCCCGAGCATCGTTGGCTTTTGGCTTTTAGTACAAAAAGTTTTTAAGTCTTTGTAAAATGTTTTTCCATCTCTTTGCGTGCGCGTGTGTGCGTGTGTGTGTGTGTGTATGTGTGTTGGCCTGCTGATGCTATAAGCCGAATGATGTTGACTGAATACTTGGCTAGATAGGCATTTCTGCCTATTGTAAGCCCGAGCATTAAGTATCAGTAAGTATTATCAAGTCATAGACTGATGCTTCATGTCTTAACCTGACAATATGCTTCACTCAAAATCCCCCACCAGCCCCTCCCCCCATCCCAAATTGCACCCTTTTCCATTTCGCAAAGTGCATATCGAAATGGCTTATTGCAGATTTCTTTAGAGTGCAACTTGCAAAATTGAAATTGGGATCGGTATTGACGTGCTTTGTAATAATACCTATTGATATTTTCTCATATAAGCTTCCTATGATAATATAAATGTTTATTGCTATTGCAAGTCTGTTCAAGTATATTATTATTCGAAAATATATTTTTAAAGAATTTCAAATTTAAAGTTAAAAAGCTTATTTGACTACTAATACTTGTATTCATTTAATTGCTATTGGTGAAATTATAAAATGCAGCTTTAGAACAAAAACTTTGTTTAAAAATACATTTAAATCAAATATTTACTTTTCATTTTCTAACATTCTCGATTTAACTTTTGCGATTCTCTCTCATATTCTCCATAAATTTAAACATATTTGTTTGCAAACTATTTTTATTGCATTTCCGTCTCACATTCAACACCTTTTTTTCTACATTCATTCTTATCATAGCTTCAGGGTCTAACAATTCAGCTTTATTTATGTATTAAACGTTTCGTTTTGCCGCAGTTTTAATCAACGGCTCACACACAAACACACACACACACACACACACACACACACACACACATACACATATATGTATGCTTCGCCGCAGGGTTGCCAGCACTCTCTGTGGGAGAACAAAACAGTGTTACATAGTTTTGCGAATAAATTAGAATTTGCTACAGCCGCTGGCAAGCAAATTAGAAAACCTCTTCAAATGTGCGTGCTATAACTTCGACTATTCACAGAAACATGCAAGCAGACACACACACACACACACACACACACACACACACACATACAACATCGCTGAAGGCAAAATGTGCGTGCTTAACGGTAAAGAAGACTCCAGAAATTAGAATGAAAATCTGCCCAGGCAAAAGTCGCCGAAAAAGCAACAACCAAACGTGCCAGAGAAAAAAAAATAAAACACATTCACACAAAAGAAAACAAAGAACTTCTCCACTCTCTAAACGTTTTATATATACCCTGTAGCAAATGAATATTTTTAGTTGGCTTAATATAAGCATATAAACAGATGGCGGACATCACGTCGTCTCGCATAAAAACATGGTTAAATAATATAAATTTCTGCAAATTATTAATATTCATTGTTAGCAGCATAAAAATAAGAATAATAATACGCCAATTAAAAAAAATAAAAGGGTTTGGGAATGAACTTCAAGCAATAAAAATTATGATTATGATTATACTAAGGACTTTGATTATGATTATAATTATCACATTTTTATCATTATCAATATCATTATCATTATCATTATCATTATCATTATCATTATCATTATCATTATCATTATCATTATCATTATCATTATCATTATCACTATCATTATCATTATTATTATCATTGGTAAACAAAAAAACGAAATAAAAAATTGTATTATATAAAAGTAAAGCATTGCCCCGCATACCAGATGATACCCTTTCTTGATCGCAAAAGGGTAGCATTGAGTGGTTGAGCTTCTTGTTTGTTCTGCTGGTTACATAACCGCCAACAAATAGGTGTTGCCACTAACGAAAATTGTAGGGCATGCAAACGCAGAAACTAGCCAAACACCTTTAGACTGTTTTGCAATAGAAGCCAATGTCGGCATCGTCTGCCACAGCAGGAGGCAGCACAGCAGCAACAGTGGCAGTGGCAGAGATGGTGGCAGAGACGGTGGCAGAGACGGTGGCTCCGGTTGCAGCCAACGGCTGTGGCACCACATGCATTTCAATTAACGGCTACCGAAAGCACTTCAAGCGTAAAAACACGCACCGCTCTTACAACCACCGGCCACGCCCACCACATTGATAGGCGCCAGGTGGAAGAATCGTGACAGCAGCTGCTGCTGCTACAAAGAGCGAGTGGGAGGGCAAGAGACGTAGACAAAGAGAGAGAGAGAGAGAGAGAGAGAGAGAGAGAGAGGGAGAGAAAGAGCTGCTGGCTGTGTTGTGCTGTGACTCCAGCTCTGCTTTATTTTCCTCGACGAGCGGGAAATGGGGGGCGGGAGGCGTGGCTGGTACTAGCTCTGACCGTGCACATACGAGTATCCACTTTGTTTATGCTGCGTGGCTGCACTTTATCAAAGCGCCGGCGAATGCTAAAAACAAACTGCGGTCGCCGTCGCCATTTTGACTTAATACACGGAGAGAAAATGCTCAAGCAAAGTGTTGAAACCAACTTAAGCGAAATGCGGGAAGAATAATAGTATGCCATATTTGTAAAAATTTAATGTAAGTCTTTTATAAATAGTATATTATTTTTATAGTTTTCTTTATACTAATAAAGAAGTATATTTATATATATTTTTAATAATTATAAAATAAACTATATTATTTATATAAAAATAAAAATACATTTATTTATTCATCAAGATATTACAAAAACAAAAAAAAAAATTCATATTTCCAATTTAAAGATTTTAACAAACTTATAGTCAAAAAAAAATTAAGAGTTATTCATAGAACTATTCAATTTCATATGTTTTGAAAATTCTGCAAACATAAATTGAGAAAAATAGATGGAATAATAATTCTTTCGCATGAGAGAGAAATATAACTTTTTTCTGTCAGTGCAACTGCGTTTTTTTCCCACTCCTTCACCTCTATTATCAGAAACCCGCTTATCAACTGTCGTTGCACTTTGCGTAGGAGTTAAAAAGGTTTTCAGCTCGCACGCGCACGCACTTCCGCTTCTTCTTGTTGTTGTCTCTCTTTCCCACACCCTCTCTCCCTCCCTTTCCACATTCCCCTTACAGGCCGCATTGACAGCTTAAGGCTATTTGGTTAGCTACAACCAGAGGTGAAACTTCGTGCTCTACCACACACATATATATACATATTTCTGCATGTATGCATGTATGTGTGCGTGTGTGTGTTATTTGTTGGGGGACAATTTTGTCAGCTGCATATGCAAACAATTACCGCAAAATAAAAGGTAAACAAAATTACTTCCGAACAATTTCGCGTATAAAAACAAATCCCACCCCCACTCCAAAATTCTGCAGCAAAATATTTTATGGGATATTTAAACTTTTTGCAACAAATAGTTGTAGGGCTTCGCCGAAACTTATTCCAGACGAAACTTGATTACAATTTATTTTTTATTTAAGTTTTTAGCAATGAAGCCATAATTGAAATTGTATTTCGAATGTAAATTAATTGTGGCTGTATTGAAATTGGAAAAAGCGTAATTATTAAATTTACTTTTTGTTGAGTTAAAAAAAAAAAACCTTCATCAACAAGGATATCAATATCTGAGCTTCAGAATATATATAAGAATGGACACACTTACACATATTTTTGCGAAATGAATATCTTTGTCAGTTTCAATGTGTTAAATAAAAGTACTCAATAACCCACTCGGCGCAAGTATAAATATAGTTCGAATAACTCTATCCAAGATGCCTATCCAAGATGCCTTTCTCAATTATAAGTACATAATAATTTAGAGTACTCAAATGAGTTAATTCCCACATTCTCTTTATCTCACACACTTCACTCTGCGCTCTAAAATTAACGGGATCAACACAAACAGCGTCAAATATAAAATATAATACAAAAGGCAGCTGTCTTTCTCTTTCCTGCACACACTTTTAACATTGTTCGCACTCTCCTAATAGCAGCAAACTTTAATTCCACACACCTACCAGCGTAACTTTTAGAAAAGCACTTCGGTGAGCATTTACTAAAGCACTCAATTTATCAATCTGTTACAGGCCAAGCAACGCCTTTCACTTTCTGTGTGCCTGATTGTGGACTCTGTTGTTTACTCCTCTGTTAGCAAAAAAAAAAAAAACATATTTAAGCTCAGAGCAAGGAAATACACATGCATTGGAATGAATGAGGTTATATAGCACTAATTAACTCGGCAACATAGCACAAAATATTTGACTTCCCTAACAAATTTAAACTTTTATAAGTATTAACTTAAGCAAAGGCACTTTTAATAAAATATCATATGACGGTCTAATTTATGTATATTATTTTATTATTTATTTTTTGAAAAGCAATATGTTAACAAGCACAGTTACTAATATGTATGCATGTATATTTTTACAGTGTCTTTGTTATTTCTTTTTTAAAGAGAAAGAAACCACAAGTGAGCGGAGCAAATTGGATCGCAACTGATAGACGAGCTAAGAGCTCATTGGAAACTGAATTGAGTGCATTGTTAATACTCGCAGTTGGTTTGAAGCTATGCTCGTGCAAATGCGTAATGCTTGTGGAGGGAGTACTGTTAAAAGTGTGAGTGGAATGCATTACACATTTGCCACAACCCTTGAGCAATTGAAAGTGCTTGTGTTGATCCCGTTGTTTGAGTTGAGTATACAACTAAAAGAGGATACGTAAAATGCGAGCAATGCAGATTATAAGAACGAGAGAATTACTTTGCTGACTGCTCAAAGTTGTTAATGTATTAGTACGAATGAGTGATTAATAAAGGAGTGTGTTACTACGATTTGATTAATGCACTCAATATTCAATTATTTTTGATATTTAAGAAAATTCCGATTGAATATTGCAAATTGCTATTCAAAATGGCATTGATATATTTTGCGCACCTGCTGCAAATAATTAAACGCGTTGCAACTCTCACCGCCAAGCTGGAATGTATCGACAGACTGATAAAATCCTTTGTCAAGGATATGCAAAGGGAAATCAGGAAAAACCGCAGCCTAACTAACCAAACGCCGGTCGGCTGGCTGTCAGCTAAGGTTAACGCAACTGTCAACAGCTGTTACGCCCATGCTTTGAATCCAACCTCGTAAATACCAACGAGTGCACAGACACAGAACCTCCCCACCCCCCTTTCCATTTCCCCTATCCATTCACCCCTTTGACAACCCGCCTCTGTATTAAGTATCGCATGTCGCAGTCAGCGCAGTCGTACATATATTTGTATATATACATATATTCTGTGATAGTTGGATCTGATCAAGAGCCAAAAATTAGCAACAATGTATTTAAAATTCGCCCATTACTGATTTGCATGCATTTTAAGTAAAACAGCAAAATATCAAAATAAACAACAACAATTGTTAAATGAAAAATGAAAAATGAAAACTGAAAAGTGAAGCCAAAATCTAATTATGGCAAAATGTTTGTCCACTTTGTGCAATGCATATTTAAGCGAACAATTTAATTATTTTTCCCGGGCAATATGAAAATTGATGCAACAACCTAAATTCGATTTAACGCGTCGCCCAATTTGTTTAAACAAATGCATTTTGGCCTAAACGTGAGCTTCCCTTTTATTGGTTTACAAAGCTCGACTAAAATGTTTATAAATAATTTAATTAAATGCAAAACATAAACTACAAATTATAGAAATATTACAAATTAGAAATTTGGCAACGATTAAAATAAACTTTAATTGGAGAATGCAAAAACCGAACAAAAAAACTAGCATATAATTTATTTATGCAACAAACTGGAATTTCAGTTTAAAAAGTCGTATATTGAATACCCTAGAAGACATGCTTGACAGAATTATATATGTATATGAATCATATCAGATATGTACAAAAATAAAGTAAATAAAATTGGAAGTATGAAAATTTATAATTCATTAATTTATAAAATTCATTCACAAGTTTATAACATTCATTTTCATATAAAAGAAAAAAAAAAAATAATGAATAAAACATTAAATAATTATATTATTTAAATGATTTTTGCATATAGATTTGTGTAACATAAATATACGAACCTGGTTAAAATTTAAAAAAAGAAGACCTAAATATAAATTGAACTTTAAATGTTATCATTTAATTATAATACGCAAATAATCTTTTTTTTGATTTCGTAGGCAAATAAAGAAATATTTGAATACGCTTGCACTCAAAAACCTCTTAACTTTTCCACAATTCTTGCAGATGGGGCAAAGAATCTTAAGCTTCAATGATACAATTCCAAGCAATTAATTTATCCACTTAACACGCAAACTTTAAGTGTAAATATTTGCAGCTGTCTGCACAACTACCACTCACACCAACCCCTCCACACTATCTCTCTCCATCGCTAGCCTTCTCTCTCTCTCTCTTTAGAAACTATTCAATCTTAGTTTTGCGCCCCGCAAAGTATGCAATTATTATATATAAAGAAATGAGGCAACTTTTCAAGAAATCGAATTTGGAATCGAGTTTCATTTCAATGGCTTTTAAAATGCAGTTGAGCAAATTTCTTGTTTTCCTTTTTTGTTGGGGCCGAAGTTGGGGGTGGGATTTTCTTTAATTGCTCAACACTTACACTTTAAATGCAGCTGCGGGCAGAGGCGGGTACGAAAGGGGGGTCTTATTATTTTCATGGCCGACAAATAAAATTTCTGTACTGCTTTTCTCTTTGGCCATGGGCGGAGTTTATCTTCTTTTTGTACACGGTTTCCCTTTGGGGCTTTGAGGTTTGTCGCCGGAGAAAATGAGAAAGTAAGAGGGGGAGGGGGGCAGCGCTTATCAGGCAAATTGTTCGACTTGTGTATTGAGAAATTAAGCGCAAAGCGTGTGCATTGCAACTGCCACGCCCACACAAAAAAAGGGGGAAGCGCATAGAAGAAGAGCAGGGGGAGAAATAAAATCCACAGCTTCTGAATGCGGGGCCACAGGAAAACTTTAATGATAAAAGTAGCTGGCGGAAGTGAGTAACGGAAATATTATGGCAAAAGGTAAACGACGACAGAATGCGATAAAACGAGCAGGTGTAAGAAAATTATAACGACAACCTGCTGGGAAAAAAGACACACACAAACACACAAAGAGAGCGAGAGAGAGAGGGAGAGACAGAGAAACCGTTTGCTGGTGGAAAAGCCACAGGCATCCGGAATGTTGGAATGGCAATTGGAAAAAATGATGAGAAAATAAACTTAACATAATATGAGCTATTGAAAGCGATGAGATTTCAGATGGAGTCTAGGGAATACGACTTGTGGGGGTTGGTGAGGGAAGTCGAGGGAGTTACAGAGTTAAAAACTTAGAGTTTCTATTGGAAAAGAGAGGAAAACTTGTATTACAAAAATAGAGTTTTTATTTCGTTTTTTGCGGAAAATGAAAGAGCATATTTTTTTTTAGTGGAGCAAGCATACCAGGAAAGGAGATTGAAGTAGTACTAAAAGTGGAGAAAAAGTGAATAAAATGTAAAGAAAATAAATGGATTAGAAGCATACAATAATATTTATGTTACTGAAATAAAAGCAAAACTAATGAATCCGATTAAGTATTACAGTGTTCTATATAAAAAATAAAATTCTTTTGAATAGTGTGTTAAACTGTTAGTCTAAGACAGTTGCTTTTAAACTGTAATATTGCACTCAGTATATAAAAAAAATACCAAAAAAATACTGCATACTTGATTGCTGGGACATTATGGACAGCCAGGCCACTAAACAACGAGACATGTCAGGTCTTTCGGTTGTATTCTTCTCTACAGAGTATCCACGTTATAAAATGGTATCACTTATCAAAATCCGACTATATTTGAGGAAGTTTCAAAAATTGGGGGGTGTGACCAAAAAAATACCAAAAAAAATACTGCATACTTGGTGGCTGGGACATTATGGACAGCCAGGCCACTAAACAACGAGACATGTCAGGTCTTTCGGTTGTATTCTTGTCTACAGAGTATCCACGTTACAAAATGGTATCACTTATCTAAATCCGACTATATTTGAGGAAGTTTCAATAAATTGGGGGTGTGACCAAAAAAAATACCAAAAAATACTGCATACTTGGTGGCTGCGACATTATGGACAGCCAGGCCACTAAACAACGAGACATGTCAGGTCTTTCGGTTGTATTCTTGTCTACAGAGTATCCACGTTACAAAATGGTATCACTTATCAAAATCCGACTGTATTTGAGGAAGTTTCAAAAATTGGGGGTGTGACCAAAAAAAATACCTAAAAATACTGCATACTTGATTGCTGGGACATTATGGACAGCCAAGCCACTAAACAACGAGACATGTCAGGTCTTTCGGTTGTATTCTTGTCTACAGAGTATCCACGTTACAAAATGGTATTACTTAGCAAAATCCGACTATATTTGAGGAAGTTTCAAAAATTGGGGGTGTGACCAAAAAAAATACCAAAAAAATACTGCATATTTTATGGCTGGGACATTATGGACAGCCAGGCCACTAAACAACGAGACATGTCAGGTCTTTCGGTTGTATTCTTCTCTACAGAGTATCCACGTTACAAAATGGTATCGCTTATCAAAATCCGACTATATTTGAGGAAGTTTCAAAAATTGGTGGTGTGACCAAAAAAAATACCAAAAAAAAATACTGCATACTTGGTGGCTGGGACATTATGGACAGCCAGGCCACTAAACAACGAGACATGTCAGGTCTTTCGGTTGTATTCTTGTCTACAGAGTATCCACGTTACAAAATGGTATCACTTATCTAAATCCGACTATATTTGAGGAAGTTTCAATAAATTGGGGGTGTGACCAAAAAAAATACCAAAAAAATACTGCATACTTGGTGGCTGCGACATTATGGACAGCCAGGCCACTAAACAACGAGACATGTCAGGTCTTTCGGTTGTATTCTTGTCTACAGAGTATCCACGTTACAAAATGGTATCACTTATCAAAATCCGACTGTATTTGAGGAAGTTTCAAAAATTGGGGGTGTGACCAAAAAAAATACCTAAAAATACTGCATACTTGATTGCTGGGACATTATGGACAGCCAAGCCACTAAACAACGAGACATGTCAGGTCTTTCGGTTGTATTCTTGTCTACAGAGTATCCACGTTACAAAATGGTATTACTTAGCAAAATCCGACTATATTTGAGGAAGTTTCAAAAATTGGGGGTGTGACCAAAAAAAATACCAAAAAAATACTGCATACTTGGTGGCTGCGACATTATGGACAACCAGGCCACTAAACAACGAGACATGTCAGGTCTTTCGGTTGTATTCTTGTCTACAGAGTATCCACGTTACAAAATGGTATCACTTATAAAAATCCGACTATATTTGAGGAAGTTTCAATAAATTGGGGGTGTGACCAAAAAAAATACCAAAAAAATACTGCATACTTGGTGGCTGCGACATTATGGACAGTCAGGCCACTGAACAACGAGACATGTCAGGTCTTTCGGTTGTATTCTTCTCTACAGAGTATCCACGTTACAAAATGGTATCGCTTATCAAAATCCGACTATATTTGAGGAAGTTTCAAAAACTGGGGGTGTGATCAAAAAAAATACCAAAAAAATACTGCATATTTGGTGGCTGCGACATTATGGACAGCCAGGCCACTAAACAACGAGACATGTCGGGTCTTTCGGTTGTATTCTTGTCTACACAGTATCCACGTTACAAAATGGTATCACTTATCAAAATCCGACTATATTTGAGGAAGTTTCAGAAATTGGGGGTGTGACCAAAAAAAATACCAAAAAAATACTGCATACTTGGTGGCTGCGACATTATGGACAGCCAGGCCACTAAACAACGAGACATGTCAGGTCTTTCGGTTGTATTCTTGTCTACAGAGTATCCACGTTACAAAATGGTATCGCTTATCAAAATCCGACTATATTTGAGGAAGTTTCAAAAATTGGGGGTGTGACCAAAAAAAATACCAAAAAAATACTGCATACTTGGTGGCTGCGATATATGGACAGCCAGGCCACTAAACAACGAGACATGTCAGGGCTTTCGGTTGTATTCTTCTACAGAGTATCCACGTTACAAAATGGTATCGCTTATCAAAATCCGACTATATTTGAGGAAGTTTCAAAAACTGGGGGTGTGATCAAAAAAAATACCAAAAAAATACTGCATACTTGGTGGCTGCGACATTATGGACAGCCAGGCCACTAAACAACGAGACATGTCGGGCATTCGGTTGTATTCTTCTCTACAGAGTATCCACGTTACAAAATGGTATTACTTAGCAAAATCCGACTATATTTGAGGAAGTTTCAATAAATTGGGGGTGTGACCAAAAAAAATACCAAAAAATACTGCATACTTGATTGCTGGGACATTATGGACAGCCAAGCCACTAAAACAACGAGACATGTCAGAGTCTTTCTGGTTGTATTCTTGTCTACAGAGTATCCACGTTACAAAATGGTATTACTTAGCAAAATCCGACTATATTTGAGGAAGTTTCAAAATTGGGGGTGTGACCAAAAAAAATACCAAAAAATACTGCATACTTGGTGGCTGCGACATTATGGACAACCAGGCCACTAAACAACGAGACATGTCAGGTCTTTCGGTTGTATTCTTGTCTACAGAGTATCCACGTTACAAAATGGTATCGCTTATCAAAAACTGACTATATTTGAGGAAGTTTCAAAAAACTGGGGGTGTGATCAAAAAAAATACCAAAAAAATACTGCATACTTGGTGGCTGCGACATTATGGACAGTCAGGCCACTAAACAACGAGACATGTCAGGTCTTTCGAGTTGTATTCTTGTCTACAGAGTAATTCCACGTTACAAAATGGTATCACTTAATCAAAATCTGACTATATTTGAGGAAGTTTTCAGAAATTGGTGGTGTGACCAAAAAAATACCAAAAAAATACTGGCTGGGACATTATGGACAGCCAGGCCACTAAACAACGAGACATGATCGAGGTCTTTCGGTTGTATTCTTGTTCCGTGACAGAGTATCCACGTTACAAAATGGTATCACTTATCAAAAACCGACTATATTTGAGGAAGTTTCTAATAAATTGGGGGTGTGACCAAAAAAATACCTCAAAAAATACTGCATACTTGGTGGCTGCAAGATTATGGACAGTCAGGCCACTGAACAACGAGACATGTCAGGTCTTTCGGTTGTATTCTTCTCTACAGAGTATCCACGTTACAAAATGGTATCGCTTATCAAAATCCGATCATATTGAGGAAGTTTCAGAAACTGGGGGTGTGACCAAAAAAAAGACCAAAAAAATACTGCATACTTTGTGGCTGGGAAATTATGGACAGCCAGGCCACTAAACAACGAGACATGTCAGGTGTTTCGGTTGTATTCTTGTCTACAGAGTATTCACTTTATAGAATGGTATCACTTATCAAAATCCGACTATATTTGGAGGAAGTTTCAGAAATTGGTGATGTGACCAAAAAAAAATACCAAAAAATACTGCATACTTGGTGGTTGCGACATTATGGACAGCCAGGCCACTGAACAATGAGACATGTCAGGTCTTTCGGTTATATTCTTGTCTACAGAGTATCCACGTTATAAAATGGTATCACTTATCAAAATCTATCTATATTTGAGGAAGTTTCAAAAACTGGGGGTGTGATCAAAAAAATACCAAAAAAAATACTGCATACTTGGTGGCTGCGACATTATGGACAGCCAGGCCACTAAACAACGAGACATGTCAGGTCTTTCGGTTGTATTCTTCTCTACAGAGTATCCACGTTACAAAATGGTATCACTTATAAAAATCCGACTATATTTGAGGAAGTTTCAATAAATTGGGGGTGTGCCCAAAAAAAAAATACCAAAAAATACTGCATACTTGGTGGCTGCGACATTATGGACAGCCAGACCACTGAACAACGGGACATGTCAGGTCTTTCGGTTGTATTCTTGTCTACAGAGTATCCACGTTACAAATGGTATTACTTATCAAAATCCGACTATATTTGAGGAAGTTTCAACAAATTGGGGGTATGACCAAAAAAAATACCAAAAAAATACTGCATATTTTATGGCTGGGACATTATGGACAGCCAAGCCACTAAACAACGAGACATGTCAGGTCTTTCGGTTGTATTCTTCTCTACAGAGTATCCACGTTACAAAATGGTATCACTTATAAAAATCCGACTATATTTGAGGAAGTTTTTAATAAATTGGGGGGTGTGACCAAAAAAATACCAAAAAAATACAGTGCATACTTGGTGGCTGGCGACATTATGGACAGCCAGACCACTAAACAACGGGACATGTCAGGTCTTTCGGTTGTATTCTTGTCTACAGAGTATCCACGTTACAAAATGGTATTGCTTATCAAAATCCGACTATATTTGAGGGAAGTTTCAGAAATTGGTGGTGTGACCAAAAAAATACCAAAAAAATACTGCTGGGACATTATGGACAACCAGGCCACTAAACAACGAGACATGTCAGGTCTTTCGGTTGTATTCTTCTCACAGAGTATCCACGTTACAAAAATGGCATCACTTATAAAAACCGACTATATTTGAGGAAGTTTCAATAAATTGGGGGTGTGACCAAAAAAAAATACCAAAAAAATACTGCATACTTGGTGGCTGCGACATTATGGACAGCCAGACCACTAAACAACGAGACATGTCACGTCTTTCGGTTGTATTCTTCTCTACAGAGTATCCACGTTACAAAATGGTATCGCTTATCAAAATCCGACTATATTTGAGGAAGTTTCAATAAATTTGGGGTGTGACCAAAATAAATACCAAAAAAATACTGCATATTTTATGGCTGGGACATTATGGACAGCCAAGCCACTAAACAACGAGACATGTCAGGTCTTTCGGTTCGTATTCTTTCTACAGAGTATCCACGTTACAAAATGGTATCACTTATAAAAATCCGACTATATTTGAGGAAGTTTCAATAAATTGGGGGCGTGACCAAAAAAAAATACCAAAAAAATACTGCATAGTTGGTGGTTGCGACATTATGGACAGCCAGACCACTAAACAACGAGACATGTCAGGTCTCGGTTGTATTCTTGTCTACAGAGTATCCACGTTACAAAAATGGTATCACTTATCAAAAATCCGACTATATTTGAGGAAGTTTCCATAAATTGGGGGTGTGACCAAAATAAATACCAAAAAAATACTGCATATTTTATGGCTGGGACATTATGGACAGCCAAGCCACTAAACAACGAGACATGTCAGGTCTTTCGGCTGTATTCTTCTCTACAGAGTATCCACGTTACAAAATGGTATCACTTATAAAAATCCGACTATATTTGAGGAAGTTTCAATAAATTGGGGGTGTGACCAAAAAAAATACCAAAAAACTGCATACTTGGTGGCTGCGACATTATGGACAGTCAGGCCACTGAACAACGAGACATGTCAGGTCTTTCGGTTGTATTCTTCTCTACAGAGTATCCACGTTACAAAATGGTATTACTTAGCAAAATCCGACTATATTTGAGGAAGTTTCAAAAATTGGGGGGTATGACCAAAAAAATACCAAAAAAATACTGCATATTTTATGGCTGGGACATTATGGACAGCCAAGCCACTAAACAACGAGACATGTCAGGTCTTTCGGTTGTATTCTTCTCTACAGAGTATCCACGTTACAAAATGGTATCACTTATCAAAATCCGACTATATTTGAGGAAGTTTCAATAAATTGGGGGTGTGACCAAAAAAAATACCAAAAAAATACTGCATACTTGGTGGCTGCGACATTATGGACAGTCAGGCCACTGAACAACGAGACATGTCAGGTCTTTCGGTTGTATTCTTCTCTACAGAGTATCCACGTTACAAAATGGTATTACTTAGCAAAATCCGACTATATTTGAGGAAGTTTCAAAAATTGGGGGTATGACCAAAAAAAATACCAAAAAAATACTGCATATTTTATGGCTGGGACATTATGGACAGCCAAGCCACTAAACAACGAGACATGTCAGGTCTTTCGGGTTGTATTCTTCTTTCTACAGAGTATCCACGTTACAAAATGGTATCACTTATAAAAATCCGACTATATTTGAGGAAGTTTCAATAAATTGGGGGTGTGACCAAAAAAAATACCAAAAAAATACTGCATACTTGGTGGCTGCGACATTATGGACAACCAGGCCACTAAACAACGAGACATGTCAGGTCTTTCGGTTGTATTCTTCTCTACAGAGTATCCACGTTACAAAATGGTATCACTTATCAAAATCCGACTATATTTGAGGAAGTTTCAATAAATTGGGGGTGTGACCAAAAAAAATACCAAAAAAATACTGCATACTTGGTGGCTGCGACATTATGGACAGCCAGACCACTAAACAACGAGACATGTCAGGTCTTTCGGTTGTATTCTTCTCTACAGAGTATCCACGTTACAAAATGGTATCGCTTATCAAAATCCGACTATATTTGAGGAAGTTTCAATAAATTGGGGGTGTGACCAAAATAAATACCAAAAAAATACTGCATACTTGATGGCTGCGACATTATGGACAGCCAGACCACTAAACAACGAAACATGTCAGGTCTTTCGGTTGTATTCTTCTCTACAGAGTATCCACGTTACAAAATGGTATCGCTTATCAAAATCCGACTATATTTGAGGAAGTTTCAAAAATTGGGGGTGTGATCAAACAAAATACCAAAAAAATACTACATACTTGTAAGCAACGAGACATGTCAGGTCTTTCGGTTGTATTCTTGTCTACAGAGTATCCACGTTACAAAATGGTATCACTTATCAAAATCCGACTATATTTGAGGAAGTTTCAAAAACTGGGGGTGTGATCAAAAAAAATACCAAAAAAATACTGCATACTTGGTGGCTGCGACATTATGGACAGCCAGGCCACTAAGCAACGAGACATGTCAGGTCTTTCGGTTGTATTCTTGTCTACAGAGTATTCACTTTATAAAATGGTATCGCTTATCAAAATCCGACTATATTTGAGGAAGTTTCAGAAATTGGTGGTGTGACCAAAATAAATACCAAAAAAATACTGCTGGGAAATTATGGACAGCCAGGCCACTAAACAACGAGACATGTCAGGTCTTTCGGTTGTATTCTTGTCCACACAGTATCCACGTTACAAAATGGTATCGCTTATCAAAATCCGACTATATTTGAGGAAGTTTCAGAAATTGGTGGTGTGACCAAAAAAAATACCAAAAAAAAATACTGCATACTTGGTGGCTGGGACATTATGGACAGCCAGGCCACTAAACAACGGGACATGTCAGGTCTTTCGGTTGTATTCTTGTCTACAGAGTATCCACGTTACAAAATGGTATCACTCTTAAAAATCCGACTATATTTGAGGAAGTTTCAATAAATTGGGGGTGTGACCAAAAAAAATACCAAAAAAAATACTGCATACTTGGTGGCTGCGACATTATGGGACAGCCAGGGCCACTAAGCAACGAGACATGTCAGGTCTTTTCGGTTGTCATTCTTGTCTACAGAGTATTCACTTTATAAAATGGTATCTAGCTTATCATAATCCGACTATATTTGAGGAAGTTTCAGAAATTGGTGGTGTGACCAAAATAAATACCAAAAAAATACTGCTGGGAAATTATGGACAGCCAGGCCACTAAACAACGAGACATGTCAGGTCTTTCGGTTGTATTCTTGTCCACAGAGTATCCACGTTACAAAATGGTATCACTTATCAAAATCCGACTATATTTGAGGAAGTTTCAAAAATTGGGGGTGTGACCAAAAAAAATACCAAAAAAATACTGCATATTTTATGGCTGGGACATTATGGACAGTCAGGCCACTAAACAACGACACATGTCAGGTCTTTCGGTTGTATTCTTCTCTACAGAGTATCCACGTTACAAAATGGTATCACTTATCAAAATCCGACTATATTTGAGGAAGTTTCAATAAATTGGGGGTGTGACCAAAAAAATACCAAAAAAATACTGCATACTTGGTGGCTGGGACATTATGGACAGCCAGGCCACTAAACAACGAGACATGTCAGGTCTTTCGGTTGTATTCTTGTCTACAGAGTATCCACGTTACAAAATGGTATCACTTATCAAAATCCGACTATATTTGAGGAAGTTTCAGAAATTGGTGGTGTGACCAAAAAAAATACCAAAAAAATACTGCATACTTGGTGGCTGCGACATTATGGACAGTCAGGCCACTAAACAACGACACATGTCAGGTCTTTCGGTTGTATTCTTCTCTACAGAGTATCCAACGTTACAAAAATGGTATCACTTATCAAAATCCGACTATATTTGAGGAAGTTTCAAAAATTGGTGGTGTGACCAAAAAAATACCAAAAAAATACTGCATACTTGATTGCTGGGACATTATGGACAGCCAAGCCACTAAACAACGAGGCATGTCAGGTCTTTCGGTTGTATTCTTCTCTACAGAGTATTTACTTTATAAAATGGTATCGCTTATCAAAATCCGACTTTATTTGAGGAAGTTTCAGAAATTGGTGGTGTGACCAAAAAATATACCAAAAAAATACTGCATACTTGGTGGCTGGGAAATTATGGACAGCCAGGCCACTAAACAACGAGACATGTCAGGTGTTTCGGTTGTATTCTTGTCTACAGAGTATTCACTTTATAGAATGGTATCGCTTATCAAAATCCGACTATATTTGAGGAAGTTTCAGAAATTGGGGATGTGACCAAAAAAAATACCAAAAAAATACTGCATACTTGGTGGCTGGGACATTAGTGACAGCCAGGCCACTAAACAACGAGACATGTCAGGTCTTTCGGTTATATTCTTGTCTACAGAGTATCAACGTTATAAAATGGTATCACTTATCAAAATCCGTCTATATTTGAAGAAGTTTCAAAAACTGGGGGTGTGACCAAAAAAAATACCAAAAAAATACTGCTGGGACATTATGGACAGCCAGGCCACTAAACAACGAGACATGTCAGGTCTTTCGGTTGTATTCTTTCTCTACAGAGTATCCACGCCATAAAATGGTATCACTTATAAAAACTAATTTATATTTGAGGAAGCTCAATAACTGGGGGTGTGACCAAAAAAATACCAAAAAAATACTGCATACTTGGTGGCTGCGACATTATGGACAGCCAGACCACTAAACAACGGGACATGTCAGGTCTTTCGGTTGTATTCTTGTCTACAGAGTATCCACGTTACAAAATGGTATCGCTTATCAAAATCCGACTATATTTGAGGAAGTTTCAAAAACTGGGGGTGTGACCAAAAAAATACCAAAAAATACTGCATATTTTATGGCTGGGACATTATGGACAGCCAAGCCACTAAACAACGAGACATGTCAGGTCGTTTCGGTTGTATTCTTGTCTACAGAGTATCCACGTTACAATAATGGTATCACTTATCAAAACCGGACTATATTTGAGGAAGTTTCAAAAACTGGGGGTGTGACCAAAAAAATACTGCAAAAAATACTGCATACTTGGTGGCTGGGACATTATGAACAGCCAAGCCACTAAACAACGAGACATGTCAGGTCTTTCGGTTGTATTCTTGTCTACAGAGTATCCACGTTACAAAATGGTATTGCTTATCAAAATCCGACTATATTTGAGGAAGTTTCAGAAATTGGTGGTGTGACCAAAAAAAATACCAAAAAAATACTGCTGGGACATTATGGACAGCCAGGCCACTAAACAACGAGACATGTCAGGTCTTTCGGTTGTATTCTTGTCTACAGAGTATCCACGTTACAAAGTGGTATCACTTATCAAAAAATCCGACTATATTTGAGGAAGTTTCAAAAATTGGGGTGTGACCAAAAAAATACCAAAAAAGACGGCATACTTGGTGTCTGGGACATTATGGACAGCCAGGCCACTAAACAACGAGGTACATGTCAGGTTTTCGGTTGTATTCTTCTACAGAGTATTTACGTTATAAAATGGTATCGCTTATCAAAATCCGACTTTATTTGAGGAAAGTTTCAGAAATAGGTGGGGGTGACCAACAACACCCCAAAAATACTGCATACTTGATGGCTGGGAAATTATGGACAGCCAAGCCACTAAACAACGAGACATGTCAGGTGTTTCGATTGTGTTCTTCTCTACAGAGTATCCACGTTACAAAATGGTATCGCTTATCAAAATCCGACTATATTTGAGGAAGTTTCAAGAATTGGGGATGTGACCAAAAAAATACCAAAAAAATACTGCATACTTGGTGGATTGGACATTATGGACAGCCAGACCACTAAACAACGAGACATGTCAGTCTTTCGGTTGTATTCTTGTCTACAGAGCATCCACGTTATAAAATGGTATTACTTATCAAAACCGTCTATATTTGAAGAAGTTTGAATAAACTGGGGGTGTGACCTACATAAATACCAAAAAATACTGCATATTTTATGGCTGGGACATTATGGACAGCCAGCTACTAAACAACGAGACATGTCAGGTCTTTCGGCTGTATTCTTCTCTACAGAGTAATTTACTCGTTACAAAAATGGCATCACTTATAAAAATCCGACTATATTTGAGGAAGTTTCAATAAAGGGTGGATCAAAAAAATACCAAAAATACTGCATACTTGGTGGGCTGCGACTATTATGGACAGTCAGGCCACTGAAACAACGAGACATGTCAGGTCTTTCGGTTGTATTCTAATCTACAGAGTATCTTCACGTTGGCTAAAATGGTATTATTTAGCAAAATCCAAGGACTATATTTGAGGAAGCTTCAAAAAACGGTGGTACAACCAAAAAAATACCAAAAATACTGCATATTTTATGGCTGGGACATTATGGATCACAAGCCACTAAACAACGAGACATGTCAGGTC
Organism: Drosophila pseudotalamancana; assembly: GCA_037075185.1. Lineage (NCBI taxonomy): Eukaryota > Metazoa > Arthropoda > Insecta > Diptera > Drosophilidae > Drosophila > Drosophila pseudotalamancana. Next base: position 579,710 of record JBAMCK010000446.1, read on the forward strand.
TTTCGGTTG